>CAOLHI010000636.1:0-569010 GCA_948474755.1 Ctenosaura bakeri | reverse complement strand
TGAAAATCTCCATGAATTTTCCATTTTCTTGATATAATTAACCTTGCTGCAGTTAAGTTTGTAATTAAATCCTTCATTGTCTGGGTACAATTAACCTTATCAAATATAGATAATAATGCTATACCTGGACATATTTGTAAATCAATTTCAGTTATCTCTTTTATCTCTTTAAACACCCTTTGCCAAAATTTCTGTACACTTTCACAATTCCATCACTTATGAATATATGTACCAATCTCTTGACAACCCCTCCAACACAACCTTGAATAATTCTTATAATTTAACCTTACTGGTGTTATGTACCATCTCCAAATCATTTTATAATAGTTCTCTTTTATCCTTACAGACAACAGTGATATAGCCTTAAATGGTTTGTTATACAGGGAGGAAGAGCAACACTGGGAGAAGAGAGGAGAGGCATAAAAAGATTTGGTGCAAATGCTTGGATTTAGCAGAGCCAACACGGAGAAACATCATATTCAAATTCTCACTTAGCAGTCAATCTCATTCAGTTACCTTATGCTAACTACTGTCAGCCCTCCACATTTATGAGTTTCACTTTTGCAGATTTCATTATTCACGGATTATTTGCTGTCACCTCTGCTGTCTCCCTATGCCATTTTTAATAGGGACTGCAAGCCTCGTGAGACTGAGAAACTGTAAACAAGGCTTTTAAGTTCCTACAAAAATGGTGTGGGGCAGCAGTGGAGGTGGCAGTAAGCCCCACCAGCCAGCCACTTCTGCCTTGTGAAGGAACCCTGATGCCTCAAAGGAATCCATGATGGTTTGAATAGGTGATCATACTTTTTGTGTGTGTTTTAAATATGGTTTGGGAGGGCCTAGAGTTATTCATGGTTTTTCCACTTTCACAGGAGTCCTATGCCTCTAACCCTAGCAAATGTGGAGGGATTAGTGTAGTTTCTTTTCACCTAACTTACCTTATAGGATTGTTGTTAGGACAAAAGACAAAAATATACATTGATTTCTCCACTTCTAAGGAAATATATGATATAGAAGTAATTAAAAAGTAACATTTTTGAAATGTTGGACTAGTTTTTATTGTTAGATATAGTATTTTATTGACATTATAGTAACATTATGTTGCACTGGTTGTAATTACATATACCCTTGACTTTTGTTTTTGTTTTTTATATCTTCATTTTATTATGTATTTTTCTATGTCAACTGTTGTATTTTAATTCTGTAAAGCACCATGTACATGGATGGTGCTATATAAATAAAGGATGATATAATAATAACAATAATAAATATAATAAGGTAACTACTAATAAAGTCACTAGCTCTATAGAGAAGTTGTGCTTTGGTGGGTATATTAGTTAAATTCCTAGAAGGTTAATGGTTAAATCTTAATCTCTTTTTCCTCCCTATCTCTTTTCCTTATTCCTGTTTATGGCTGTATCTGCACTAGGCTTTATTATAACATGTTCACTAGTGTTGCACATTACATGCCAGCTTTCATTTCCATGCAGAGATTATTTCCTTTATAGCTTGTGCAAACTGATTCTCAACATGTTCCTTATGCAGGAGCTTCCACTCAATTTCTCCTGGGGAAGTAGAAATTTTCCCAGAGTTTCTTTGTGCTAATGTTCACTATTAGAAGTGGTTGCAGCATAGCTTATTTCTTTATTTCTATGCGTTTTTCTTCTTGTAATGCTACTGAAGTGCGATCAGTATTTCACACCCTGCACCATGCTGCATTTCCAACACTACTCTGGGAAACTGTGAGTAATAATGTTAGGAAGGATATCACTGAACAAAACATGATGAAGAATATGGAGAAAATCTTTAAATTGTTCTTTTTATCTTGGGAATGGCTGAGGTTTGTGTGTGTTTTCTCTCTATGGCAAATTTCTTCATTACTTTGCAGCTTCCCTAATTAACTGCACTTCTTGATCTCAAAAATTCCTGTGGGAGGATGCACCTAATGATGTCTTCAATGGAAATGAAATATTTGCTTATTTCATCCTTGCGTATAAAAGAAAAGATTTTAATTTTCTTTCATTTTCAACTCGATAAACTTGTGAGCATTTGAAAAAGTTTTTGGTCATTATTGTTTTGGGGTGAATGCATTTTGGGTTGTTTCTTTCTAAAATGTCATCTGTACAAAACACACACACTTTTGTACAGAATGCTGTTTTGCACAAAACACACTGTGCTTGTGCCAAGATTTTTACATGAAAAACAATGCTTTGATGACATGTTCACAAAAAATCACCAAAAATGAATAATTCAGAGATTTTTCCTTTCAGGTATCTCACTGTTAAGGAAATTTGCATGTTATCTTTAATGTTCCCTTAGACTTTAACTGAAATGTATAAAACTTGCCAGTATGACAGGAATGAGTATATAAGGAAAAACATAACATTCACACACATTCCTTGACTTTACACAGGTTATACTTCACCTTATGAAAGTTTATCTGGTATTTTTTATCCAAGTTAATGGGAATGACTGAAAACTATGGTAGAATTTTTCAGTATAGTCTTAGTTTCCTCCATACTGGTGACATGTCCTATGTCTTAGTTTTCTATGCTTAGAAAGTTTTCTAACTTCAATTTGGATTTAGCAGCATTTTGCATATCATTCCCCTCTAAAACATTTTAAAAGAATGTTTAAATCACTTTGCTTGGAGAAGCATATTTTCCCCATCAGCTGAAAAGCATTAGACATCATTTATCTTGCTGTATGGATGAAGTGTGAGCTTTTTTACCTCTGTTTGCCTTAGATTCATTTGATTAAAATGCATTTCTAACTGAAACTTTACAGAGTGTCATTCAGTAGATTAAACAGAACGGTGATACTTCCATCAGACAAAATGAAATCTGTCAGCTTGTTGGTGTAGGATTAGCAGTTAATGATTTTTATCAGACACTGGCATCAGAAGTGATGTTTGTTAGGACATGACAGCACAAAAATGTAGAATATAGCTGGTCTCAATCAGGCAAATATCACACAGACATTGATTTCTTTCTTTCTCCTCCTCCTTCATAATGATCCACTAATACGGTTATTTATGCTGCCTTACCTGAACAGCTTACTGACACTAAAACCACATTTCAGTCAGAAATACATAAAAAGATAGATGGATAGATAGCTAGTATGTGGATGTACTGTCGGTGATAACGTTTGGCAAAAAAATTAAAATATTTAATATTATACGTGAGAATATAGACAAGGAGTAAGAAGCTCTTACAATGTGTGTTCATATATTAAGACTTGCAGGAAAATCCACAAAAGTATTCAAGCCCTCCACATCTTAATAGTCTATTACTACTTCCTGTGATAGTTACTTGTGGGGAAAGAGACAATGGGAAAACCAACAATTGTACAACATATCTGTCTTCTCCCAAAAAAGGTAAGTTTTTAGTAACCTTGGAAACCTGGTGAATTATTGCTTACAAGAGCATCTTAAAGGATGGGTACAATAAAACAAGGTGGACAGAATGTCTATAAATCTTCCTTGGTGGCTACTGAATAATTCCTATCCTGTATCATAAATGCATATTCAAATTCTTCTACCACAGATCTGATTGCTACACTGTCATCCTATCTTCAATGCACAATATGCATATGCCCTCACATTTAGGAAGTTGAGGCCCACATAAACTTGACAGGGGAAGACACGTGCATTGTTTCCATGCTTGTCATATTCACAAATGCAACAGGGGATAAGGTTCTAGGGTTGTTGGTTTTTTTTAAGAATAATGGGTGTATCGGTGAGATTTCCCTCCCCCTTCTCAGTCTTACCTCTCTGTACATCATCACTTCATGTGGTTTTCTTCTGGACTTCCTTTAGTAACAGAGAAATGAACAAGGAAGAAAAATGTTTAAAACTGCTGACTGTGGTAAAATAAGACAAAGCAGATGGTAAAGGCTGAGTTCCTTTCACCTATGATCACCTGTGAAAGGAAGGAAGGAAGGAAGGAAGGAAGGAAGGAAGGAAGGAAGGAAGGAAGGAAGGAAGGAACTCTTCTATATGTAAATTGGGCAGACATTTAAGTAAACTAATATGGTTTTGTGTTTCTCATACAGTTTTGCTTCTAGGTGTCTTCATCCTACATTACCTTCTGTTCTGGCAGAACTCAAGATGCTGATCACGAGTCCCACATTATTCGAAGAAAAGTACCAACAATTCAAAGTAATCATAACCTTTCATAATCTCCATTATTTCAGTTAAAGCTATACTGCTGGAGTTCTCTCCTATGCCCACCAAAAATTAAAATAGTCAGCTGACTGCACCTTTCTAACATTAATATTTGTGATATAAATCCCACTTAACCTTTTGAAGTAAAGTGACATTCTGTCCTGAACTTTCAAGAACTTGCTTTACTTTTCTTAGAAGATCTTTCGTGCTTAGATCCATGTGAGATAATATAATGCCAGGGCATTTCTGTCTTGTTCCGTCTTTCCTCTGTCCTTTAATTGCTGAAAAAGGGGTGCTCCAGCTTAGTCATTCAGGAAAATAATTCTTTTTTTTTATTCTATATTTTTTAAAAAACATGAATGACAGCATTACAAGATATTCTTCTCTTAAATTTACATGTTTCATCTTATTTCATATAAAACATTGCTAGCTTCCAGATTTATATTAAACATTTCAAATATCACCTCCCCCTCTACCCTGGTATGTTCCTTCTAATGTATCTATTTAATGTGATCTCTTACTTCATATATCCATTTGTAGACTGGTCTCCTAAAAACTGTAAAAACATACTGATCAATTAATTATTAATTATCCCTTATCTTAAGCTTATTCTGTTACTCTTACCAGTCAACATATCTTTGTATAATTTATTTCAATATATCTTTTAATCATAGTCATACTAATCTTCCCTTTTTCTTGTCTTTCATTCGGCTCTCTCTTCATTCTAACAGATAGCTCTTCCATTAAAACATATTCCTGTACTTTATCTATCCATTCTTCTATCGTCGGGCTTTCTGTTCTCTTCCAGTAACTTGCCCAAAGAATCCTTGCAGCAGTGATCATGTATAGTACCACTGTTTCATAGTGTCTTCTTCCTTTATCAATTTGGTGGGTCATATTCAGTAAGCACAGTTCTGGAGTCATTGGAAGATCTATTTGTAATATACATGTCATAGTTCTATGTATTTTTTTCCAGTATTTTATGGCCTCTGGGCATGTCCACCACATGTGATAAAAAGATCCATCAGCTTGTTTACACTTCCAACAGGTTTTCATTCAGGAAAATAATTCAAAGGCACTGAACTATTATCTCCTATATCTTCTAAATATTTGTCAAAATAATTTGGGACTGGGCCAATTTGAAGTTTCTGTAATTATTGCTGCTGTCACTGGCTGGAATCCTCTATCATGGGCCTTCTTGGTGGCTGCTCCTGGACTGTGGAACTCCCTCCCTAGAGAGGCCAAGGTAGTCGCATCCTAACTAGCCTTCCATTGGGAAGTCAAAACATTTGTGTGTTATCAGGCTTTTACAAACTGAATCAGCTGGGTTTTTAATCCTGTGTGATACTGTTTTTAAGGTTTGTGTATAGTCTTTTAATCCATTTTAATATTCTTAATGTTTAATGTCTGAACTTAGTAAATTGTTTAATTGTTTTCTAAATCTTATATTTATACTTTTATTAATGCTTTTGTATTGTTTTTAATTTGTATTGTTTTAAATATGTTGTTAGCTACCCTGAGTCCCATTATAGGGAGAAAGGTGGGATATAAGTGAATAGAATAACAATAAAATAATATCAAGGTATATCACAGTATACATTGCATAAGAAAGCCAATGTGGTGTGGTGGTTTGAGCATTGGGCTATGACCCTGGAGACCAGGTTTTGATTCCCCAGTTGGCCATGAAAACTCATTGGGTGACCCTGGGTGTATCACACTCTCTCAGACCCAGAAAACCCCATGCTAGTTTTGCCTTAGATTCACCATAAGTCAGAGATTACCTGAAGGCACATTATAGCAACCACAACACAACATTACATACATTTTTGTAGCTAGGTAGCCGGGGCCCCAAGAAACCCTATTAATGAATTGAAAGATGCATAATAGCACACCAGCAAGAGTGTTCCAAAATGTATCTGCACTCTCTAGCCAGTATCCCAATGCACAACAGGACTGATGTGCACCAGTCCCAATGCACATCAGTCACTGTTGGCTCCACTACAAACTAATGTAACAACAGTCTTTTGGTGAATATTACAGAACTACTCAGTTCTAATTTTCACAGATGTAAGCCTCCAACAGGATTTACCCATTGTCATTTTCCTTATTCATACCTCACAATTTCCCAAAAACCAAGTTTCAATGCCTCTTACAATTTTATGCACCTTATAGTTACCTTATACAAGAAGATCAATATTTCAGACAGAATTGGATCATCTTTCATGCATAGAAGGGTAATTAGGAAAATCCATAATGTTCTAATAAGAGGATTGGGTTAATTCCTTCCATATCCCAATACAGTATTTCAGCACCCAGAGCTCTACAGAGTGGATGGTGTGCTTTTATCCAAGGAGGGTAATAGGTTGTTCCTGGAGGACTAGAAACAGTGGATGAGGGGTTTTTTTTGACCAGTCTGGTGAGGAAAAGGAACTAAGCAGACACTTTTCTTTTGTGTGTGGCAGGCAGTGGGGAGATGGAGAAATAAAAGTTATGGTGAATACCTTGGTGGTCTTTTGATGAAGGAGATAGCTAAGGAACTGCCTCTTTAGGTCCTGGGATGAGGAAGGAGACTGTCATTGCAGCTGGCCTAGGGAAATTTGCTCTCACTGCATCCTGCAGTATTTGTGTATGTGTGTTGTGTGTTACCCTAAAAGGTGGAGTACTTGAGGTTCACCAGTAGTGCTAGTGTCTCCTTGGGATTTTGGGAATTATTAGCTTAAAGGATGCCTGTGAGAGGCAGGACCTTGTCACCTGTGTATGCCAGTACTAGCTGTAGAGATGACTCCAGTTAAAAGGGGTATTTTGTTGGAAATTAGTAGATACACACGAGAAATCAAGCAATCTCATGAACTGTACAAGGCTATTGAAAGAAAAGGTGAACAAAGTTGGTTAGAGAGAGATTTTCGGTAGAAGGGGTAATATTTTCCATTCCTGAAGCAGAAGACAAAAAAGAGTGGCTCAAACACTAGAGTTTGAGGGCAAAATGGAGGAATGAGAATCTGAGGTACAGCATGACATCCAAAGTGATAGCGTATTACCTGGGATGGAGCTGGGGATTTTATACTCTATTTCCCACTCAAAAGGGATGTTTGTTAATGACCTTCTTGCAAAGCAATAAATAAATAAATAAAATAAAAAAAGGAAAAGAAAAAAAGTTGGGGGTAACGAATAGGCTGATTGTCTTAACTGTAGGTAAGAAAGCATTGATGGGAGTCCTAACAACCTCATGTTTTGGCCTGCAAATCTCAAGGAATAGAAAGGCTGCTAACTTGGCAACCTTAGTGCTCCATAGTAACCTTCTCTAAGTTTCTCTTTCCCTTTAAATTACTAATGCAGGAGCTGATGGGGAAGACTAATTCGCTAGAAGGGTAAATCCTAGAATACTGAAGTTTCAGTGAGCACGTATAACAATGCCCAGAGTTGATGGAAATCAGGATAAAAGAAAATCACAATGATAAACTGCTAAGCAGTCATTTGGATCAGATAGTAAATGTTTATCATGTTTTAATTGCCTGACATACTACCCGTTTGTTTGTGCTTTTGTTTCTGCCCAATATTAATAATATAATTATCACTTTCTGTGCCAGTTTCCCTGTGATTCCACCTCCAACAATGTATACTCATTCTCTCTCTTTCTGTCTCTCTCTCTCTCTAAACACACACACACACACACACACACAGTCTAATATTGTGCTCCATACATCTGAGTAAAGGATATGTAATCCATGCTAAAATCAAGCAGTTTATATTGAAGGTCCTGAAATACTTCTTTATTGCTTTACTAGAACACAGCTGAGACCCAGTGTAGTATAGTGGCTTGAGTTTTGGACTATAACTCTGGAGACCAAGGTTCAATTCCTTACTCAGCCATGGAAACCCTCTGGGTGACCTTGGGCACATCACACACTCTCAGCCCCAGAAAATCCTTTGATAGCTTTGCCTTAGGGTCACCATAAGTCAGAAATGACTTGAAGATACAAATCATCATCAACAACAAAAACAACATAGTATAGCTAACACAATGACTATGACTATGGTTGTCATAACAAGGGGCAAATATGCAGGGGATGGCACTTGGTGAACAAGCATCCCTGACCAGAACAAACAAGACCACAACCTTTATTGGCTACAGCATGGCCACATGGGATCCACTTGCTATCTGATGATCACTAGAAATCCAGTCCCAAAAGCTGAGACCAATTTGGAGCAACAGAATTGGATGCTATGTGAGTGAATGCCAATGTGTGGATCCCTTGCCAACCGGAATGAGATTGAGTCTCCACCCCCAAGTTGGGTTTGACCTTGCCATCTTTACCCCCAAAGTCATATAAAGGATCCTCAACTGGGTATGAATGACACACAGTCCTCATCTGCCCACCGCCTCCCCCACAACTGGATCTATTATCCATCCAAAACACAAACAAATTAGGTGACTGACGAAGAGAGAGGGAAAAGTCTGAAGCCAGAATGAGCTGAAGTGAGGGGGGTTGCATGTTTATGCTCCCGAGGCAGACCTGAGTGAAGCCTAATGGTCTGCCTGGGACTGTTTACCTCTGCAGCTGGTTTAACTATCATTGATTGGTCATTTCTCCTGCTCTCAAACTGAGCCCTTGGAAACCACCATAAGAAGGGGACTGCAAAATGGGCTCATATGTAAGCCTGGGGCAATTTCTTGGTAAAGTCCCAAAGTACTGCTGCATAGAATATCCAGATGCACTATCGGGATCCATCTTTTTCCTATCTTACTGGAAATTCTACAGAAGCAATGCCACATTAAGTGGTATATTATACAGCACATCCTCTTTTATTTTTTTAAAGTTAAGGGAAAGAGTACATCAGAGGGGTCTCACTTTATAATACTGTTGAAGAACAACATCTGACTGGAATTTGGCCCAGACACCAGAAGTATATTTTCCTAATTGGATGGGTGGTGGTGGGACATAAACAGCAGGACCAAGATTCTAGGGAGCCCTGGCACAGCATAAATCTCTACCCTCTGTTGCAGCATAAACCTCTGCCGGATATTTATGACAGAGGTCTGTGGGGCAAAGATTGTTACTTTTTCCCATTTGTGTAATGACATCTGGATGGCAGTCATTTGCCATCTACAAAGACACACCAGAAAGAGCCAGGTGGCAACAGTTCACTATCTCTAAAGACACAGTATATAATTCAGTGGGGAAAAGTGAAAAGACAGCATGTTGCAGAACACACAGAGCTCTATATAACTGTGGTTAACTGTAATTATACCACCTCCAATTTTTTCCCAATATTTACTGTAACATGTTCTCTATCTGGAGCAGAATTATGATGTTTATTTCTCTTTATTGATTTATAATTTGTTTATTGCAAAGCATGTTATGAAGGAATAAATTTCATATGGGAAGATACACATAAATCTTTTCATTATTGCATGCTTATCATAAGCTTAAATGCACACACACACACACAGCATTCATATTACATCAGAGTAATTACTAAGCAGCTGTATTACAAAAAAGTGAAATATTTAGTCCTATATTGTTTATATACTTTCATACACCTTGTTTGTGCATTCAAAAATGCGAAGAGGGTTCATCTTTGAAAGACTGATATATACAAAGTTTTATGGCAGCAGGCTGAATATTAAAGGGAACCTGTTGTAAAAGCATAGCTATCAAAAGACTTTGCTTTTAGTGAGGGAAATGGATTCAAATCTGATATCATTTTAGAAATTGCAGTGATAACACTGAGGAGGTATTGCATTTTAGATCAGTGTATACAATATTCTTGAGACAGAGTATAATGACTATTCTGATGCTTGAGCTGGCGCTATAAACCTCAAAGCAAGATTAAAGATCTTATATTTTCTGAAGAAGAGCCAAGCTCATGAATGCTATCTGGATGTTTGGAAGCAAGTTGTCAATAAGACAATTTGCATTTCCTCTTTATATACTCTCCCAGTGCTTTGTTTTAGGGGATGGCATAACAGGTTAGACTGAAAGAGCATTAACAACACAGAAAAGGATTAAAGGCATGTTTGATGCAGACAAGCAGCATCAGTCTTGAGGGAATTTTAAGGGGTAGTGTCACTGTGAAAAGGCACATTTGCTGGCCTCCAGTGGAAGGAAGCCAGAATAATCACACTGTGGTCCTGTGTGCCATGATGGAGAGTGTAGGGGAGAAAGTCAAAGTGTTTAAGGGCTCCTACAATACCCTCCTCTCCCTTTTTTGATTGGGTTCATCTCCGGCGCAGAGTTCAGAACAGTACAGCATTAGTGATGAGTGAATGACTTCAGAAGTGAATGTGGCAGGGGAGCAACTTCAAACACCGTCCTCTCCCTTTTTTGATTGGGTTCATCTCCGGCGCAGAGTTCAGAACAGTACAGCATTAGTGATGAGTGAATGACTTCGGAAGCGAATGTGGCAGGGGAGCAACTTCAAAAGCTAACCCAGTTTCCAGCTGCAGGGGGCCCAATCAGATTGCTATATGGTTTTGTTGCTCATGCAGTCATGTGACCTAGTTTTGTGCCGATTTCCATGCTGGAGAGGGGTGGTTGAACTGTGAGGGGAAAAGCAAGGTCCTGATCAGGACAGAGGTGGAGGACTGTTTCTGGTCCTAATTAGACCATGGGAGATTTTGAACACACCTCCACCAGAGCTGCTAGGCCACATTGAATATGTTGGGAGGTTGTAGCTCTGTAAAGGCTATGGGAGGTGAGAAGGTTGTGACTGCAGAGTCCAGACTCTGATTGGGTCTTCGAGGGGCCTAGGCTTAACATGTCATGTGAGGAGAGGTATTGATACAACACCACACTGCTCCCCACAATTGGCATGGATTAATTGGCAAATAATATTTTATTGACATCATATTAATTGGTATTGATACAAATGATACCTGAGGTGATGGTACAGACATGCTGGAAGTGGCAAATTATGAACTGCAAATGTGACATGGAAAGGAAGTTCAGCCCCACCTACCTCTAGACAAGAGACTCATTCAGTTCAGGACAATAACATGGTAAACCTGTTTAATGAAATATTAAAGGACAGAAAACCAAATTCATGGAATGATGCGAACATTACATTAATCCCTAAAGAAGGGAAAGATCCAAAGGACCCTGGAAACTATCGACCAATTTCACTTTTAAACGTTGACTACAAAATATTTGCAAACATGTTGGCGGAAAGAATGAAGAAGGTGTTACAAGATGTGATTCAGAAGGACCAAAATGGTTTTCTCCCAAACAGACAGATTAGAAATAATATCAGAACAATATTGAACACAATTGAATATTATAAAAAAAAATAATGAAAAGAGAATGGCACTGATTTTTATCAACACAGAAAAAGCGTTTGATAATTTAAGGTGGGATTTCATGATAGAGGTGTTGAAAAAGATGGACTTTGGCAACATATTTCTGGGCTGGATTAAGGAAATCTATAAAGATCAAAGAGCAGCAATAATAATTAATGGAGAGAGAACAAAGCAATTTGAAATAGAGAAAGGAACAAGGCAGGGATGCCCACTATCACCGCTGTTATTTATAACAGCTTTAGAAGGATTGATAAACACAATAAGAAATGATCCGGAAATAAAGAGAGAGAGCGTATCCGGACGACTTAGTGGTTATCCTGGAAGAACCAGAATCAAGTATAGAACTAGTATTACAGAAGTTGAATCAATTTGAAGAAGTGGCGGGGCTAAAGATTAATAAAGAAAAAACTAAAATCATAATGAAGAATATAAGAAAAGAGGAGGAAAAAGAATTGGTCCAGAAAACAGGATTTAAAGTAGAGCAAAAAAAAAAAAAAGTACTTGGGAATTTGGATTTCAAAGAGGAATAATGAACTATTTGAAAATAATTACAAATTAATATGGAAAGAAGTAAAAAAATCGCTAGAAAATTGGAGCTCCTTAAATTTATCACTCTTGGGGAGAATTGCAGCGATTAAAATGAATGTGTTGCCCAAACTAAACTTTCTTTTACAAAACCTACCTATTATCGTTAATGAAAAACTCTTTAAAGAGTGGCAAAAGGATTTGTCGAAGTTCATCTGGGAAAAGAAAAGACCTAGAATAAAATGGAAGCTGCTCACAGAGAAAAGGGAAAAGGGAGGCTTTGATCTACCAGATTTGAAATTATATTATTTTGCCAGTGGACTCATCTGGATTAAGGAATGGATAATGCTTCAGGATGAGAAATTGCTAAATTTGGAAGGAATTGAAAAACACATGGGTTGTCATGCGTACAAGTGGTACGAAAAATATAAAATAGACAAAGACTTCCAAAACCATTATTTAAGAAAAGCACTGTTAACAATCTGGCTGAAATTCAAGAAAAAATGTTACAAAAAAATACCCCAATGGGTATCTCCACATGAAGCGCTATACAGCAGATGGAAGAATCCATAGGACAAATGGATAAGATACAGCAATTTAATAATAGAAAAACAGAATCAAGAATTTACACTGAAATCAAGAGAAGTAATTGAAAAGGCTGGATTCAAATGCCACTGGTTTCTATTCAGACAATTAAGAGGAAGATTTCTTATTGATAAAAAGCTAGAAGGAATTGAAGCGGCAACAAAGAATGACACATTTGAAAAAATATTATTAGAAACACAGAGACAAACAATATCTAAATTGTATAAACTACTATTGGAAAGAGAACTGGAATTGGAACAAATAAAAGAGACAATGATCAGATGGTCTCAGAACATAGGCCATGAAATACAATTAGACCAATGGGAGAGTAGCTTGAAAGATATGCACAACTTCACTACTGCGCAGAAACTGAGAGAGAACTATCTTAAAATGTTTTACAGATGGCACTTGGACCCAGTGAAGTTGAATAAGATATATAAAACAAAATAAAATAAAGGCTGGAAATGCAGTAAAGAGAACAGTACTTATTTCCACCTATGGTGGACATGCGGAAAGGCGAAAACATTTTGGAAAAAAATTCATGAAAAAATGTTGGAAATTTTGCATATAGATCTGCCACTAACACCAGAATTATTCTTATTAAATATAATGCAAAGAATAGAAAGAGAAATAAAGAAGAAATACTGGGAAATGATTTTATATATGGTAATGGCAGCATGACTAATTTATGCAAAGAAATGGAAAAATACAAATACATCGCAAATAGATGAATGGATAGTAAAGGTGGTAGAATTCAAAGAAATTGATAGGCTAACAGGGATGGTTCAAGGCAGAATGCAAAGACGACATGAGGAAGATTGGAAATTAGTAGATGAATATATTGTAAAGGAAAGATAAAAGAATGAGGATTAAGGGACAGAGACTCTCGAATCTAATGATGAATGAGAGGGTGCTAAGTAGTACGTAGAAAAGGCCGATAAGAAGTTAAAGAGATACAAGACAATGTATGATAGAAAAAGAGACAAATAAACTATAAAAATCAAAGGATATACCCCCGAGAAACTTAGAAATACACTAGAATAATGGGACAAGATGATGTTGGGAAGTAAATATAAGAAAGAGTGAATTGAGTGTAAAGAAAACGGGAAGAAAGAAGGCGATGAATTAATTGAAGGTTAGCAGAGAGTAGTGGAGTGCAGTCGCAAATAAGAATGAATTTTTATTGAGTGAATGGAAAGTGTATATGTGAGTAGGTATTTTCCACCACTGGAAGAAAATGTACCATTGGAAATTTAGATGACCTGGTTGGTGAGTGATTTTAATGTATAATGAAAATTTAAATAAAAATTATTATAAAAAAATAACTATAAGTATGTTATTGCTGGAGTTCCCTGGTGACTTCCTGACTATGACCTGGCTACACCTTGAGGTCTCTTCTGACCTTATTTTACAATGCACATGTTTAGCCAGCTTTTTTCCTTTTATCCAACATGGTCATGCAGCCATAGCAGGGTATAATTTATCTATATGGCAAGTAATATATTTTGCCAATTAATCATGTCAAAGAATGGGGACGTATGGCCTACTAACAGATCAGCCACGATTATTCTACCAAAATGACAGATATACATTAACCTGACATTAGAATGTCAGTGCTGAATGAGCTCTGTTTAACTCACAATAAACAACTAGATTTACTCTGTAGTAAACAGTGAAGAACAACCAACAATAATTTGTGTAGGGAATAAAACAGAGTACAAGTATATGAACAATTAATGAATAGGAATTCCAAATGTGAAATCTACTATAAAATCTAGAATCTAAAATATGAGAAAAGTATTTCTCTACCTCCTTTTAAATAACAATCTTATTCCAAGTATCCTGCTTTGGACTGAACATTCAATAAGCAAAGGGCCAAAACTGACAAGACACACACCCACACACACACCGTATATGTGAGGAATCAATTCATTGTGTTAGAATTTTTATGTTGGTTTTCCCTAGTGCATTTTTTCCCCAGACTGGATGGTCACCGAGTCTGATTTTCATTCCAAGCATATATACACACACACACACACACACACACACACACACACACACACACATATATATTTTACATGATCAATGTGGAATACTGGTGAACAACATTTATGATCTTCTGATTTTCTCGCTTTTGTACATTTTCTCCTTTCCCACCTCCACAGTAAGTCCATTTGGGGAGTTAAGTACATATTTTTGTGCATATTTTCAAATTGTGCAGATTTCTCCCCACTCATCAACAAAAGCATATTTATACTAATTTTTAATGTGAACATTTTTAATTTTTACATATATTTTATTGGATGTATACATAGCCATCAAGTACCATTTGGATTCTGAAATGAAAATCAGACTTGATGACAATCCAGTCTGGGGAAAAAATGCACTAGGGAAAACCAACATAAAAATTCTAACACATTGAATTGATTGCTCACATATATAGTTTCATAACCCAGATGACGGTGTGAGATATTTTAGCATAATTTTAAAGTCCTCTAGTAATATATGATTTAGAATATGACGGTAATCTCAGTCATTCAATGATTTATTGTTAATTATTTTCTTCACTAATCTGGAAACATATGGACTTTGGAGAGTGGATTGGATTGTCATATTTCCTTGGTCAAGGTCACCACGTAAAAACTCAGATCATTTCTGACTCATCATAACTTCCCTAAGGGTGGCAGACGAATTAGGATGGTATTTATTGAAAGATGTACAGATCCTTCAGAATTCTTTCAGGGATTCACTTGAGTGATAGAAATGATTATTCAACCGGTGGCCTAATTTAGTTCTAATGTTGACAAAAATAAACTCACATATTATTCTTATGATGTACCCTATCCCACTGTTGGTGACAGTCTTTTCTTGATATAATGAAACACGCTGAGGAGTAAAGAACAGGGAGTGGGGAAAGAGAAAGAAGGAAGGATGAAAACATATAAACCATGGGTTATTAAACTGGGAGGGTTACACAGGGTCTGTCATGGCAGCAAGCTGATACATTTTACATGACATTGTGGAGGGTGGGGAAATGTGTAGCAGTCATTTTTGACAGCCAACATATGTTTCCAGTCATATCTGGCTTGGCCTTGTGAGAAAACAGGACTGCCTATTTCCATTTTTTTCTAATCTTGTCCATGGAGAGTATAGTCCTATTTAGTTTTGTTTCCAGTATGTTTAGCTCTATTTAAATATTAATTGGGGGGAGTGTCATTGATTATGTTTATTATATGCTGATGCTGATGAGGAAATTGGGTTGTTATTGTTGTTTGTTCAAATACTCCCACCACCCCAGAATCTCAATTCATGTCTTTTTTTTCCTTTTTCTTTTTTTTTTTGCAAGAGCAAAAGAGTCATCTGCTTTACTCGCCATATCTGATTAATTCCAAGGTAAGCAGACATGACAAATGTTATGCAAATCTTTCCCTTTTGCTAAGAAAAGCACTCTTAATTATAGGAGAGCTGGTTCTGGAATTTTGTTTCTCATCACATTATGCATATTTTTGGATGTGTGATCCATCAATTTCAGGTTTTGACAGAATCTATGCTTCTCACTAAATATATGCTAACTCTGAAAGGGGCACCTTGTTTCATGCTTTAAAACAAAATCATTCAGAATCAAAAACTGTACTGAATGAGGTATTAACAAACTTCAGGCTACTATGAATGGAATGGGAAATAGCAATACATTCATTAAGCATCTTAATAGTTCATTTGTCAATGTATACATTAGGCTTTTCTTTTTCCATGTTATCTAGAAAAAAAAAATTACCAAAGATTAAAAAACAGTCAAGGGAAATATCTTCAGAAGATATGGACATTTAATTGCTAGTGTATGATTGAACTTACAACTATTTGAAATGTTCATAAATGATAGGTTTTCTTCTATGTGTTCAAGAGCACATGAATTTTCCTTAGAATGGCAAAAGCCAACCAATGTGAATATCCTTCTTTTAAAGTGTTTCACTGAAAAATTGTAAATTTAAAAAGATATTTGGGAGACGGTGCATTCAAAAGTAGAACTCAAAAGCTCCAAATAATTTTTTTGCAGAAGTTTCCAAATCTTGCCATTTCCCTCTGGTAATTTAAAAAACAACAACAAAAAACAGTTTTAATTAAGAATAAAATACTTAAATATAAAATTAATAATTGGACATAAGTAGCTAAATGAGGAAACATTATATCACTGAATACCATGAAATGTATTGCATGGTTTTTATTTAATCCCCACATTTTCCCCGAAGTTGATATACAAAAAGAGTCCTATATCAAAAAAATGGGATGTTTGTGAGCCTTTATGGATAAATGGCTATCTATTCTTTGTAGTCAGAAAGTCTAAATTTCCACGCCATTTCCCTGAAGATGTTTTGGGCCCTTACTGCAGGATGATGCTCTCTCACATCATCCTGTTGCAATCCAGTCAGTGTCTCTGTTGGGATGGGAGCATGTCCCCAGCATTCCACTATGCACGCAACTGGCTGGCTGTGGGAATGAGTGAGAGGGATACACCCCTTTCTTCTGCACTGCAGCTGATCTTTTTCTCATGCTGCAGTGGGGAAGGAAGCATGTGATTACTCTTCTGACCCTTCTGCATGGCTGGCTATGACAGAAGCCTTGCGTGATTGGGGGTCATTGATGGAGTTTCTCTGTCAATGGTATATCCTATGATCATGCCAGCTGGCAAGAGATAGGACCGCAACAACATCATGTAGAAGTCTCATTGCAGTCCTGCTCCTCTTGTGTTCCCATACTAGGACACTGCCATTCTGTGGAAAGAGCCTTGGTCTGCAATTCTCAAGGGCTACAGCTGCCACAGGTAATAATGAAGGATGATGTATGCCAAAATGTATGCCAAAATTTCTGGTGAGACACAGTTTGGTAAAGACTCAATTAGACTGGTATTTGGTCAAATCTATTGCAACCATTCTTGTTTTGTTCCTTGGATTATCTAGATCTCTATCAGGTAGTGTCACAGCAAGAAATACCAATTCATCTTGAATATGGTATTCATAGCTCTTTAATCTTCAATATCATGGAATTAGTTTTTGATTTGGGTTTTGTATATACCTCTTTTTCAACAGAGCAGAAATTGAAAAAAAAACTTTGAGAAGAATTCTTGGGTCAACTTTGTAGCCATGCAGAGAAGTGTTTCCAACCATTGTGTAGATGAAACTTTGTCTATCAAGATGTATGTGATGCATCTCCATAAATACATTACACCAACTTGGAATAAGTGTGCATGTAAAAACACATGTGTTGTAAGAAAGCAAACAAATAAGAAGATGACTGCTGAGTCAATAATGCCAGAGCAAACAGGAGCTATTGACTCAACAGTGTTATTATGCTGCCAAAAAAATGGATAGCTTAACTACAGTGCAAAAATATGAAGCAGATGCTGCTGAGTAAAAAGCTATAAAATTTAATTACTCAAGGCAGACATGGAGGGAAAAGTTAGTGTGTTTATGAGTTGCAGATTAATTTAATCTTCCATGTTTGGAAATGTATTATTTGAGTTTCATCAGTTGCAACTAATACCTCCCAGCTACAAGATTTGTAATAAAAAATGTTCTTGTCCCTTTTTCGTTCAGTTGCACATATAAAAAAAAGTCCTGGTTTCAAGCAGCAATGAAAGAAAGAAAGAAAGAAAGAAAGAAAGAAAGAAAGAAAGAAAGAAAGAAAGAAAGAAAGAAAGAAAGATTTCCTGTTAAACCTGACATTTTATTTCTATTATGATCATTTAATATGGTGTGAGAAACTGAGAAGATATTGAGTTCAGTATGTAGACACATTAATTTGGTAACTCAAGTAAAGTAATATTTGAAGAAGTGTTAATTGTCCCAGAATACAGGAGTAGTTGACATAATGTGCACACCAAAATACCAAAAGTACACACACCAAAATGTAGTTGTAGTTTGCTGTGAATGCAGATAATTCTAATGATATATTTAACTCATATATCCACTTCCAGGATAAGTTAAGTTGTTTTAAGGTAACTGTCAAGCCCACTTTCTTTGATACTTACAGTGTTGCTCTTTATGTGATCCTGAGGTTCATAATGTATCTCTTAAGAAGGAATCACAGAGAAAGAAGCCATCTAGTGACAATATAAGCTTCTATAAAGAACTTCAGATCATCATCCCAATTTCATTTCTTAGGCAAGGACAGAACCATTGCCAACTTTTATGGCACCAAAAGATTTTCCTAATTTTTTTTTTGTGGGGGGCATATGAGGTGGGGGTCTTTTTATTTAATTCCTCCACACATACAGCCAAAAAAAAAACCCTAAAGAAATCCTATTCTGACCCAGTTTCTTTCCTCCGTGGCCACAATAGCACCACTTGGAAAGTCAGTGGGGATCTACAGTGGACCCTCCCAGGTAGAAGTGGCCACAAGGAACATTTAGTTCAACCTCCTGCCATGCAGAAACACATAACTAAAACAGTCCTGAATGATGTCCATCCAACTTTAAAAACCTCCAAAGAAGGAGAGTTCACCACTTTCCAGGGCATTGTCTTGCACTGTCAAAGAGTTCTTAAAGTAAGCAAATTGTTCCTTAATGTTTTGGTGAATCCTTTAATGATTTTTTTATGAATTCTTTCAGTTTGAATCCACTGGTTCTTATTCTACCCCCTGCAGCAGAATAAAACAAATTCATCTTCTATGTGGCATCACTTCAGATATTTAAACATGTTTATCATCTGACATCTCACTCTTTTCTTTTCCAAGTTAAATATACAGTCAGCCATCTACATTTGCAGGTTTCACTTTTGTGGATTTGATTATTCATGGATTATTTGCTGTCAGCTCTGCTGCCTCCCTGTGTCATTTTTAATAGGGACTGCAAGCCTCGTGAGACTGAGAAACTGCAAATGAGGCAAGTAAGTCCCTATTAAAAATGGTACTGGGCAGCAGTGGAGATGGCAGTAAGCACCACCAGCCACTCCTGTCTTGCGAAGGAATCCTGATTATTCAAAGGAATTCACAGTGGGTTGAATATGATGATTATACTTTTTTTGTTTGTTAAATATGATTTGGGAGGGCCTAGAATTCACTGTTTTTTTTTTCACTTTCATGGGGGTCCTATGCCCCTAAACCCTAGCAAATGTGGAGGGATGACTTTACTCAGTTCTCTAAGTCATTCCTCATAAGTCTTGGTTTCTAGACCTTTGGTCACCCTTCTGTAAATTTTCTTCTTAAACTGTGGTGCCTAAAATTAAACACAGTATCCCAGAATAGATTTGGGCAAAGCAGAATAATGTGGCACCACTCTTTTTCTTGATCTGGACTCTATATTGCTGCTTTGAATTGTATTGGCTGACTACCACATTACAGTGTTTAAACTAAACTCATGTTTAGTTTGTGGTCTACTAAGGTCCCTAGATCCTTTACATATGTACTGTTTTCAAGCCGGGTGTCACTCATCCTATATTTGTTCTTTCATTTTTCCTACTGAGATGTAGTACCTTTTTTTTAACCCTTTTTAAAGGATCTCCAATTTGTCAAGGTAATTTTGAATTCTGATTCTGTTCTCCGGAGTATTAGCTACCTCCCCCGGCCTTTTGGTGTCATCTCAAAAGCTGATAAGCATGCCTTCTATTCCATCTCCAAGTACCATATAAAGATGTTGAACAACATTGAATCCAGGGCAGACCCTGAGATATGATTTGGGGGCTGCATAGTTCCCATTCTGACTTAGTGATACAACTAGAGGAATTAGAAGACTCCAACACTGTCAAGCCCAAGGTCCTAGTAGTCTAGTATCTTGTTTCCCAAATTTATCAAAAGGATGCCTCTGGGAAGCTCACAACCAGAAATGGTACCCTTTTCCATTTTTCCTCCCCAACATATTGTCATTCTAAAGTTGAAGGTTTTATAAAACCACCATACTTGATAAATCTACAGCCAAAGACAATTTCTGGTCCAAGTTAACATAATGACTGAACAGCCTCCTTAATCCATATGCAATAATTTAACCCAGAGGCTGGAAGAGTTACTTTTTTGGCTTATAACTCTCTGATTCCTGGTGGATTCTGGAAGTTGTAATCCTAAAAGTAACATTTTCAACTGCTGTCTTAATCACTATGTCATGTTGGTTCTCCAGCAGATATATCTAAATTGTCACCTATAAGCTCTGCATGAATGTTAATAACACCATCTGTATCATGCTGCACATACTGGGAGTTGTCATGATGGGAGGAAATATCAGTTGGCTGTGTCTCATGAATTCCATACTGAAGCCAATGGGCTGTGACTGACCAAGGCTATTCCTATAGCAGCTGGAGGGAAAAAATATGAAAGCATTGTTGGATTTCATATTGGGAAATTATGACAAATGAAAGGCTTCATGACAGCATCTGATATTTTAGGAAGAAGCTTATGAAAGAAACTGACAAAGTATGTGGTAAGCTACAATTATATGCTTAGCAGTTGCAGTTATCGAAAAGTTGCCAAATCTTTCATCTGTTGTGCCTCTCTTCTATATAGGGGCTATGATATTTTCCATTGTTAGCTGGGAGCTGCTGACAAAGAGTGAACTCATTTTACCTGTTGTTTTCCTATTTTATTAACATAACGTATACACTATTTTATTAATGTAAAATGTAAGCACATCAGAAGACCAGAGTTTGAACACCTGTCAGCCATTGGGTGACATTTAGCAGGTCACATTCTTTTAATCTAAGGAGAAGACAATGGTAAACCTCCTCTGAATAAATTTTGCTTAGAAAACCTGAGGATAGGCTTGCTATAAGTTGGAGTGGACTTGAAGGCACACAACAGCAGCAACAACAAGAACAAAAACACATAGAAGTAGAAGTGGCATATGTAGAACTTCAGTTTCATTGGGGATTAGATTGCAAGAATAAATGAGAAAAGTAGCTGCAAGAGTTGAATTCTGCTCCTCTCTCTTTTGTCTGTAGCTATGGGGAGAAAAAGGCCAAAGGTATATCGAAATCTTACAGTAGATACATTCAAATAAATGGAATTTAAATTAGTTTTAACATTCCTAGATAATTTCAAAGGGTTTACTTCAAGTAGAAACAATGGATTTAGTCCAACGTACAAAGCTATATCCCTGCACTTCCCAGTCATTAAGGTCAATGCACTATACTTTTTTAAAAATGATTTTAATACTTCAGAATTAGATTGAATTAATTACAATCATAGCACACTAAATTCATTTATCCAACCTTTTAGAAAGTTCATATAATCTCAAAGTCATTGAGAATTATATGTTAACTGGAATACCAATTTAAAATTTGAATGAACAGTAGTATTTTGTACACTAAATTATTTTTCCACAGGTTAAGGACTGTATCCATTCAACTCATCTGTTAATTGGCTAGCTGCCATAGCAGCTAATGGAATGGCTTCCACAAGTGAAATGGATCACAGAATGAGGTTGATATCTGTAGCCTTGATTGTCTTATGTGTTCCTATATAATCTGCTCCAACCTGTTGAGGGACCCCTCTGGAATAAATTTTGGAGAAGGATGGATGGAGCACAGATTAAAACCCCCTTACACAAATGGAAGTCTTTGTGCATGATGTTGGATCTTCCCCAATAGACTTAGTTTAGGGAAAGATGACAACTTGTATATTTCTGGTACTAATTTTCCACATTATTTTATTACATTTCCATGTTCTTGTGCATTTTTTTTTTAAAAAAACACCTCTTGGAATGTTTATTTAAATTTTTATTTAACTGCCCACTTTTCTTCAAACAGTACCTTTAAACACACATTTTAACACATTTAGACTTCTGTGAAGTGTCACAACACTCACAGAACTCTGAAATCCAGGGCCAAGTTAAATTTCCAAGGAGTAGGTCAATATATTTTCTATAGATAGTGAGATCTGATGGTCCTTCTCTCTGTCCTACCATTTTCACAGGTGCATTTGGTGTGAATGTGGGAGAGGGCCTTTTCAGTGGCTGCTCGCAGGCTCTGAAACTCCCCTCCCAGAGAGGTGAGACTGGCACCCTCCTTCCCTGCTTTCCAGAGACAACTAAAGACATTCTTATTTTGGCAGGCATTTAATGTATGATTAGCATGAAGAAAGGCACTAGTTATTTTAATTGTCATTTGTTTGTTGTTTTAAAAATGTATTTTAATATCATTTTAATTACTATTTTAGGTTAATGTGTGTGTGTTTTAACTTTTTTATGTTATAGTTTTAGCTATGTTCTCTTTTAAAGTACTGTAAGGAGAAAAGCGGATATAAATAAAGATAAAAATAATAATACTTCAATACCTCCCTAGAGTTAAGTGCACTTGAGTGCATGAAATTCAATAAGAATGAAGTAAGAACTCGAATGGTGTAGTGATCTGAATGTTGGATGATGACACTGGAGAGGAGGGTCCAAGTCCTTGCTCATCCATAGAAGACCACTGGGTGACCTTGTGCAAGTCATACTTTCTCAGCTTCAGAGGACAGCAAAGGCAAACTGTTGGGAATTAGAGATTCCAAGGGTGTTATCCCTATTGGGAAATTCTATGGAAGCTAAAACTGTAAGGATTCAGCCTCCTTTTAGCAGAGTAGCAGTAAAAGCATGCCCACATTTCTTTGCAACTTTTCTGATCTGAAACTGACTAAGAAGACAAAACAAAGGCAGGCAGTTTCGGGTTACAGACTTAGAAAAGTTTACTAGTGGCTTCTTCATTAACACATTCATTGGAGAACCTACATCCTAACTAGCTAATGAACAGTAGTAGCTTTGTTCTTAACTCACCATCTTCTGATGGAGATGTGAAGCATGATCAAAGAGAAGGAAGAGGAAGCAAAAATGGAGGAGCAGAGAGAGAGCTGAAAAGTGGTCTCTTTCCTTTATAAGAGTGATGACCAAAGCAACAAACCTGGGTCATATGATATGATCACCTGAACACCAAAGGTATTTATGATCATGTGATTAAATGACACAAAGGCAAATGGTGAAGCTCTGGCAAGCAAAAGAGAAAGGAAGCCCTATGCTAACTATGCCCCCTTGCTCTAAAAGCAAGATGGAGGAGGGAAAGAGAATGCTGGAATTTTTCCAACATAACCCCCTTCTGAACAATCTTGTCAAGATAACTTCATGACAGGTTCATCTTAGGCCCTTTTTGCACAGCATTTGTCACGTGAAAGGGCCTCTGGAGTGTCACACAATTGCGAGGAGTCGTCCACATGATGTCCTTGCAATTGCACAATGCTGCCAGGGCCGGCAGGTGCTGATCGTGCACTATTTTATTTTCTACTTCTAGCTGAAAATGGTGTGTGGATTAAGGACACCATAATTATTTCAAAAGCAATGTGGGTGCCGGGCACTTTCCTTCCTTCCTTCCTTCCTTCCTTCCTTCCTTCCTTCCTTCCTTCCTTCCTTCCTTCCTTCCTTCCTTCCTTCCTGGTGTGAGAATTTCAGTGGGAATGACATTGCATGATATCATTCCCATTGGGACATTTTTGGGGAAAGCAAGCAGTCCTGACTGGCCTAAAGCAAGATCCCACTTTCCATAGCAGCAAAAAGTTTCAATAATGCCCTTCACCAAAACAGTCAGTCTTTGAGGAGTGTTGTTGATATAAAGGGGAATGTAATCCCCTTCCCTGTGTAGAAGCAAATGGGCTGGCTGTGGAGCCTTGATTCAACACTGGCATTGGAATGGTTTCCCAAGACACCTGAGGCAGTAGATATTTTACATAACAGAGGACAGTTTGTGTGAAACATCAAACTCTGCCCTCTAAGAGAACAGGGGGCTCAAGAGGAACAATAGATTGCCTGAGACAATTGTGTCACTCTGTATAATGGTGGGACCAACTCTTCCCTCATCTGTAACCTACTAAACTTATGAAGAGGCTAGTCTGAAAATGTTCAGCCCAGTTTAACTATCACCATTTGAACTGTAGCATGAACCATGTCCATTTTCAAACAAGCCCCATTGAACTCAATGGAACTTCCTTATGATTTAACATACTTAGAATTGCATATCACATATTTTTTTTCATTTTTAAGACAAAATCCAGATCTATTTTTAATCTTCTTTAGAAAAAAAATATATTCATCATCACATTTACTACTGAAATATTTATACCTCCCACATCATATTTCTCTAATGTTTATATAAAATCTTTTTGTCTGAAACAACAGTTGTTGTTTTCCTTCATCATAATATAGCATTGATGACAAAAAGTTGACTACCCCAGAATTAGATTGTTGTAAAGGTGTTTGCAGAAAAAAATATGTTTACTCAGAAGGAAATGACTTGGAAGTGTCATTTTTAATGTTGACAATGTCCTTTTTAAAATGTTGCTTATCTCACTTTACTCACTGTATCTCACTAATTTCATTTGATCACCTCTGTGATAAATTTCACAGTGACACTGAGAAAAGGGAGGAGTGATCAACTCTGCGCAATTCATTCCCTCCTAACAAGCTGAATTTCTTCTCCCCTCCCCCAATAATGAGCTTTACTTTTATATTAACATATTCCTTACCTCCTTGCTTCCCAAGAGGCACCACAGTGCTTAAAAGGAAAAACAGCTTAAGTAGCTAACTATACAAGTCAAAAATTATGTAAATGTGAAATGCATACCCTCATACAGTAAAGACATTTTGATATTTGTCATTGAATTTCTTTCTTTGTTGCTGAGGGCCAGATTAGCTTTTGATCCCTTGCAAATGTAGCAACCTAGACGGTAGCAATTTTGTAAATCTTGTCTCAGGATACTCTTTTGAAGGCTCTGTGGGTTATCTATGCCAAGACAAATCCACTGATGGCAAATTAAGTTAGCTTCTTCTGTGATCATTTTGTGGAATTACCTCTATGACAGAATTTGTCAGGATCTTTTGCCTTGTAATGCAGAAGATTGCTGTGTGTGGCAGGGATTCAAATATTAAACATAGGCATCAAATAAATACACCCTAGCTTAAAATATTAAGAGTGTTATGGGATATTGTTTTCACTTTGTCACATCAACAGTTACAAAGCTTAGTGACAGCTTAACATTCAGAACTTTCCAGCCGTAAAATACTCCTAATAACACATTAATCTGTGAACTAGCATCACTCACAAAGTGCTGTATCTTCATTGTTTCTTCTCTCTCTCCCACTCTCTCTTTTTCATGTGCAAACTCAACTCCTGCTTTTTCTAAAGAAATAGGTTTCATTAGGAAAAGGCCAATGGGCTCACCCATCAATTGGACTTTTGGGGCATTGAGATCAACAAAATTTATAATTTGTGTAGATTACAGGTGCAGTTTATGAGGAATAGGCTTGCGGAATTCCTGGGACATAGGAAGACAATGCTTAAGGAATTCCAGAAACTTATAGGGCACTTGAACTTCACATGCAGTGCAGTAGCAACAGGCAGGACATTCCTAAGGTGCATATGTGATGCTATCTGAGGAATCAACAAGCCTCACCATAGAAACAGGATCATGCCTGGAGTCTGAAAGAACCCCATGATCTGGTAACAGTTTTTTGTTGATTTCAATGGCATTTCCTTCTGGTGGGGGAAGGTTAAGCTTAGGAATGAATGTCCTGAAGCACTCTTTAGATGCAATGGAGCCCCTGGGGTTTGGATTTTACTTCAAGGACCAATGGTAGGCTTAGAAATGGCCCAATGACTGGGCTGACTCAGAAGTCATGACTGACCTGACCTTTTTGGAATTTTTCCCATTCTGGTCACAGTCAAGAATCGGTGTGAGGAGATATCTAACTCCTTGGTCCATGTCTGGTGTGGCAGTATGGCTGTACTAGAGGTCATAAATTCCCTTATAATCCATCCAATAGGTTTATGTGGCTAGTTAGGGAATTCATACTGCATGTCTACACTTTAATATACTCTTCATGATGCTCCATCTAGTTGCAGGGGGACAACGGCTTAGGGAACACATTTTCCTGCATGCAGATAGGACACTTCAGACAGCTGCTACTGGATGCGGCCAGCACACTGGACCTGATGTCAGCCAGCCTCTGGAATCTTGCAAGGGTGAGGTAGTTAGGGCCATCAGTGTGTACCTAGCACCCAGCATTAGGGATTGCTATATTAGGGTTGCCTGAGAATTCTCAAAATTTAGGATGCAGGCTCTTTTGAGTGAAATCTGGTCTGTCCTGGTAGACCACCTTTTGCCACACTGAATCTTCCTTAGGAATAAGGACCTTTTCCCTCAGTCTATAAAGGCACTATTGTCTACCTTCATATTCTGGTGCAAGGCTCAGGGGTTCTCAGACCCCACAGGGGACTTTTGAATTAGGACAATCCTGTAGGGGTGGTTCAGGGAAAGAGGTACAGTGGTAGATTATATGCCATTCTTAGTGTTTTTTTGGGAGGCATCTGTATGTCTGTTTTCCATGCTGCTTCACACATTGTTTTCTTTGTGGCTTTGTGGATCAGTGACTTGCTAGTACAAGCCAAGAGTGAGAAATCAAGTAAAACCTTGGAACTCAGAGATTTGGCCTTAGCTTCACAACAAGCTAGGTTTACAATTCATAACTCTAAAACAGACCAAAAGGGACTGGGGGTATTATTACTTTGCAGACTTGCAGTGACCCAACATTATGCCCCACCAGGATTCTAAGGGAATTTAAACAAGTTCAGGGAAATCATTATGACCCTTTATTTTGTCACACAGATATGTTGCTCCTCACCAGATACAAATTCTGGGTTCTTAGCTGTTAGTTTGAAAATGTTTAAATCTGGAATGTGCTTATTCCACATTGGGGCTTCGTCAACTGCAGTAGTGATTGGCATAGGGCCTAAGCTCATTCATAGGATAGAGCGCTGGAGGTCTACAGCTTATTGGAGGTATTTCAGGACTTTGTCATTCTAATGCAGTTTCTGGTTGCCTTTATTTTTCTTAAGGTTCCAGGTTACAGCTGGTGAGACATTGTGTTCTGAGCTGCAGCCAAAGCTTTGTCTATCAGGCACAGCAACAGGCTCAGAATAGTCAATTTGGATCCCACCTGGGATTTGGTCATCTGATTGCCACTGTGTGACTGAGCTTCTGGTGACATGACCTGCTGCCACTTTTGTTTAAGGGGTGTCATGGGCTTCCACCAGACATTTTGGTTATTTATGTCAAGTGTAACGACCAAGGTTTGTAAAGCTCCTATTTTATAGGCTTTCCATGACATGAAGGTCATCTAGTCCTTATGGTCTGGGGTGTCTATTGTTTGGGTAGCCATTCTGCTCAAGCATATATGACCTAGAGAGGGTGATTACCCAGTGTATTGACAATGCCTGACATAGGGTAAACAGAGAAATATGTAGCACCATGGCCAAAAGATTGGATCATTTTATACCCCCCCCAATCATATTCCAGCGGTCTGAGCTCTACAGAGCAGATGGGGTCCATCTGTTCAAAGAAGGAACCAACTCTTCATGGGAGATATGCAACTAAGAGTGAAAGCCCTTTTGGCCAGCCTATTTTTTGCCAGCTGGCACTTGTCCTTATCTGTAGCAGGTGTGTGTTGAGGAGGAGGAGAAAGTAGAAGTTTGGCAAACACCTATGGCACCCAATTGGCAAAATAGTGGCCTCTAGATCTGCCCTTATATGTCCTATGAAGCACTGGGCAGGGAAGGAGAACATCCTTGGGTCTGGCTTGAAGGTTTAGTCCTTACTTTGAGTCATGTGACTAGGAGGGTGGTATCCTTGGTTTAACTTTCCAGTAAGTGGCTGGCTGAGGAGGAACCCAACTTCCTGTGTTCTCTTCAGGGCCAAAGTGTCTTACTCAGGGGAAGCTTGGGAAGAAGTCTGGGGGAGACCACTTCCCTCAAATGTTCTGAAAACAGGTCTCTCACCCTTTTTGTACATCTCAGGGAATAAACCTG
Source organism: Ctenosaura bakeri (assembly GCA_948474755.1). NCBI lineage: Eukaryota > Metazoa > Chordata > Lepidosauria > Squamata > Iguanidae > Ctenosaura > Ctenosaura bakeri. The sequence goes on along the minus strand of CAOLHI010000636.1, from coordinate 540,632 downwards.
AACAGGAAATAGGTTAAATAAAATGTTCCATATTTTAACTAAAACTTTGTTGTGTGGTCTCATTATTTCACGGGTTGATCAGCAAATGTATTTTTGGAACTGATGGATGACCAAATGGATAAGAGATATGGAAGAAATTATTCCTTTGTTTAAATGAAATCTCTTTTCTTACACTTTCAAGAGTTTACAAAGCAGAACAGAGAAACCATAAAACAACTACCCCCTTCTGAAAATTAAAAACTCTATTTCAATTAGAAATGCACAGAAAATTCATCAGGACTATCTCATATTTTCTCAGATATTTTCTTTTTCCTCACCACTCTCAGAAAAGAAGGCCACATTGCAATTTCTTATCTATACATCTGCATTAATTCCCCATTTTTGTGATGTTCACAATTGCCTCTCAACTCAAGATTCAGGGTAGTGTAGTGAATCAAAACTGGTGGCCAGAGAGTAGCAAAACTCAAGGAAATCAAAAGCTCTGAAAGATGTTCCCATGAAAGTGCTGAACAATTTCTTCTCCAGGGAAACGATAAATTTGTTTCAATCCACCTTATCCAATTTCTTTGACCATAAACAGGATGAAGAATTTTGAGAAGTCACTTGCATAAAACCCTCATTTTTAATAGTGGGGCAGCAGATTGGTGTACTGAAATTCGTCATTACATCTACCTAATATAATGGGCAAATATATATGTGAACCTGATGGATTGTAGCAAAGGTCTATATGTCAAGCAAAGGGTGGAGGGAGTGGGAAGCCAAGGGATATCACTAATGTTTGTTTGCAAGATTCATTTCTCATGACAGCTGTAGGTAACATTAATTTCCCTGGTGAAATCAAAGAGGAAGAGAGTGCTCCAGAGTCATTAATTTTGTCTGTTATAATATAAATCATTAGACATTTTTGAGTTGTGTTTAAATCCAAGGGAAGAACTGGTTGCAAATATTTAATTAGTTTATAATCCTTCCTCATACTGATTTACCTGGTGATCATCTAGCTAATCTCTTGCTTTTTAAATGGGTATTATGCATGCATCAGAGGTGATTTTCCTAGTCAAAGCTGCATTGAGATTTTCAGTGGAAGCCAGGAATCTTACTATAATTAACTGAATTTAGTCTAGACTGTATGACAATCAGCTTTTTTGGAACACAACAGAAATGTGCCATATCTTAGCAGGCAAGATCTATTAAGTGCATACCCAGAGCACATTCTTTCACATGATACACAAAGGTATGTGCTCAGATTGCTAGAGCAGTCAATCACTGAAGATTCTCCTAAAGTGAAATCTGGAGGTTTCTTTGATTCAAATGAAATTTACATTTGTAAGATTCTGTTGATTCAAACAGAACATCCAAGGTACCATGAAAGAAACTGAGGAACTGTGATAACATGAACATTTTTCTTTCCAGAGTGGTGCAACAATGTGAACAGTTTTGGTGCAAAGAAGAAAGCAAGTATAAATAAAAGTTGAAAAGTTATGTGTTTGTGTGTATGTATGCATGTGTGTGTGTGCACGTGTACACTCATGACATATGCATGAACAATGTGCATGACATTGTTCATGCAAATATGTTAACACTCATGAGACATTTTAGCTCCCTAGAGTCCTGGTCTGCTGTAGAATCTACAACATGAGGTTGGTTCCATTCAGAGGAAATCAAGTTTTCTTCCCTTGGAAAGGATACTAGAATTCTTCTTGAGAATTCTATACTTTAAGTTGAATCAGAACCCTAACTCTAAGGCCCTTTCCAGATGTGGGGAAGGAGCCACACGAAAATGGGACTCACTGGATTTCCTGAGCATCCAGATGAGTCCGTCGGGACGAGGAGCAGTGCGGAGCTCATCGCTCCGCACTGCTCCAGCATCCAAAATGGCAGCTTCCGGTTGGTGGAGGCTCTCCACCAACCAGAGAAGCTCGCCAGCCGAAAGCCCGCCCCTGGAAGATCTGCAGACATGCATTAGTGTGCGCCTGCAAATCTGCACCAGAGTGCAGCGACGGAGCAACACAGAGTCACACACTCCATGCTTTTTAAAAACCTCTAAAAAGAGGTTTTTAAAAAGCACGCTGCACGACCAGTTCTGTCCACTCCGGAGTGGACAGAGGTGCAGAACTACTAAAAGTAGTCCGCCCCAGTCCACTCTACAATGCAGAAGACCTCTGTCAGAGGTCGCTCTGCACTGTTTTACTAGCCCGGTGCGGAAATGGCCTAAGAAGAATCCTCACTTTCACCTTAACTTACAATTCATTGCAACTGGCATCAGAAAAGGATCCACAACACAGACAATGGGCTTTTCCGCACTTTGGAGGGGAAATGGGGCAGTCCATTACTTACTGGACTGGCACGCTTTTCCTGATGATCCACGACAGTCCAGAGCTGTGTGTGCCTGCTTTACACACTCTCTGGCGACGAAAATGGAGGCTTCTGGTTGGCAAAGGCTCTCCACCAATCGGAGAAGCTCTCCAGCCGGAAGCCCGCCCCCAGAAGATCTGCAGACTCCACACCAGAGCGTGCCTGTAGATCTATACTTTATAGAGTGACGGGCTGGAGCGCACCGCAATATTGAAAGTCCTCTTTTAATCAGTCTTTCAATAGCACGGGCGACCAGCAGTTCTGGGCGTTCCGGAGCGGGCTGAAGTCCGGACAAACAGTAAGTAGTCCGAACCCAGCTCGCTCCCAAATGTGAATGTCCTTGTGGGAGGATGCACCAGCCCATTTCAAAAATAAAATGCGGAAAAGGCCAATGAATGTTTGTTGGTTTCTTTTAAGAGATCCTGATGTATCAATTTTAAAGTGAATTCCAGTGACTGACTAGTCTTGTGTGGAAATATCTTACTTCAAAATAATCCTAAATCCTCCCAAATTACTTGTATATTTTGCATGAAGCCTGAAATTCACTTTTCTGCAAATCAAATATCAGAGCTACAATATTTGCTTGGTGACAGTAATACAGAGATCTCCCTCCCACTTTCTGTGTGCATGTGCGTGTGTGTGTGCGTGCACATGTGTAGAAGATGTGATGAAAATAGCTAGTGGTCTAACTTTGAGGGGTTTCCTAACCTCAGAAAAATATCCTGAGATTATCTACGAGATGCTCAAACCCACTCTTATTCTGCTCACTTTCAACATTGCACAGCATTACAAGCAGGAAAACATTTTTATCAGCCTCAACTGAAAAGGAGGCCAGTGTAATCATCTCACAGTGCAATGCACCATGACAGAGAGTATAGGGGATGAAATTTCTGATGCCTCTCCTCTTCCTCTTTGACTGGACATTGTCAGAACTCTTTGGAGCATGAGTGAGTTGGTTGAGGATTTTGGTGTATGTGAGCAATCAGAGGAGAGTGGTGGCAAACTGGAGAAAGTGCAGCAGGGGAGAGCAGTGAATGTGCACACAGCATAAGGTGGCAGAGTAGTTTGCTGGTGATCAGTGGGCTCAGGGGATAGTCTAATCACACCACAGTGAAGATCAGTAGCTTTCATTGCTGCACAGTCAAGCTTCCCACAGGGATTATGGGTGTGTGCTTTTTAAAGTGGCAATGAGCTCTGGTTGAACCTGAATGGTCTGGGTGGTGTCTGAAAAGAATAGGCCCTACCAGGTCTTGAGTGTTTAATGATTCCCAGGTGGTGATTAGGCTAGCAGACCTCAGTTAGTTCTTAAGGGGTAGTAGGTCTTATAGCTCATGATTGATTAGATTTGGTGAGGGTTGTCCCTATAACCCTCTATTCCCCTTTAGGACTTAGTTAATTCTAGTGAGAATACCATGTTGTTTTTATTAACTTGAGGTCCCTGTTAAGACAATAGGACATGGTTAGACCATTACATTTTGACTTAGGCTGAGCAATCCTAAGACAAGACTGTGGACCAAATCTGCCTTCCACACACACACACACACACACCACCACAAGGCCTGCAGACTTTTATTGGGCCTACTGTTGATCAGACTAGGCCTGTAGGCTTATGTTGCTCCTGTAAGCCCTAGTCAGGTCTATTGCACTTTGTAGGATTTTGGTGGTCCTGTAGATGTCTAATAAGTCTTAGTGGGAAGATAGGTCCTAGTTGGGCTGTGGCTAGGTCTCACAGGTCCCCACTGAAAATTTGTTCAGGACCCAGTTAGGCCATTAAACAAATGTTAGGTTTGGTTAAGCCAATGTTAGGGTTGGGCCCAGATAAACCTAGTTTAAGCCACTTAGGTCTGATTGGGCTTTACTTAGGCTGTCAGGACTCAATTGGGCTAGGTAGCCTAAATAGGGAGGTAGTCCTTATGTGATTTGAGTGTTGGACTAGGAGTATTGGCCTGCGGTATGTTTTGCTATGAGGCTCAATAAAGACAGTGGTGGATCAGAAGGTAAGGGCCTAGCAAAAAGGAAAGCACTGAAACATCCACCTCTGGGGATATTCTTCTCATCTGAGGATGAGAGGGGAAATGGTAATTTGGCTGCCATTTTGGCCAGGTTGGAGGCCTTAGAGAGGGCTAACACCCATCTAGCAGTCATGTTCATCTCCCAAAAAGTTGCCTTGGATATATAACAAAGTGAAGGTCACTAACCAAACCTTGGTTCATCTTGCTGAGGGCTAGTGGGATCAGAGGAGCTTATAGCTGGCCCTGGGGGACTTGGAGTGCTCCTGTTGGACTTCCTAGCATGCACGGTACCATAAGTAATTGAAAAGCTATGGGGATTAGGCTAATTATGCAACTTGCATGGACATGTGCTCAGCCATATTAGACTCCCTGGTCCTATCACCCACCTAGTGCAGCAACTGAAATGTAGTAGGGTGGGGACTGAGGAGTTACAGCCTCTTCATCCAATGATGCTTGTAATGTGATTCCCTATTAGGCCATTGGGAAACAGCATGGGGTAGTGGTTTGGACTATGACTCTGGAGATGAGGGTTAGATCCCCTGCTCAACCATGGAAACCCACTGGGTAACCTTGACTACATCACACACACTCAGCCTCAGAAAATCCCATAATAAGCTTTCTTAGGGTTACCATAATTTAGAAATGACTTGAAGGCACACAACAGCAATTTGTTGTTGTTATATTGAGTTGTTGTTGCTATACTGAGTAGACACTCCCTTTGGGTGATCATCTCCTTTAGTCCAAAAGGGGTAAAATACTACAGGTTGAATATATGGATGTGTTCACACTGCTTTATCGTGTGCTGGAGAAAAGGGACAAGGAGGAGATGGTTGACAAGAAATGGGAGAAGCTGAGAAACACAAGGTTGATAGGAACTGGGCAAATTGGTTGCCTGGGTGGTATTATATATGCTGGAGGCTACTTCTAGGGCAGGTCTTTGCAATCTTTTCCCTTGATCCAGTATATGGATATTTTTTTATCAGGCCTATATAGATTTTTCTGGACCTTCTTGGTTACATTACAATGAGGCTTTCCATATGAGGGCAGCGATTAATCCCACTCTCAGATGAGACCAAATACGGACATAATTATGGATGCAAACAATGACCCCTGCTTGACTGACTCAGGGTGAGTGGTAGCACAAAGATCATATTCTACAAAGGGCCAAGAAAATGTATCAATTGAGTCTCAAGGTACCAAAAAACAGTAGGAGAGGTTACTTTGCTGGGAATTTGGTGTCCGTAGGGGGTGATACATTATTTAGGTGATTTTTTTGTTCAGTTTGGGACTACTCAATGTGTTTTCCTTTTGTAGGTTGTTGTAGGTTTTCTGGGCTTTCTATTAGTATTTTCTCCTGATGTTTTGGCTGCATCTGTAGCTGGCATCTTCAGAGGATCCTCTGAAGATGCCAGCCACAGATGCAGGTGAAACGTCAGGAGAAAATACTAATAGAACATGGCCTCAAAGCCTGGAAAATCCATAGTAACCTGTGAATTCTGGCCGTGAAAGCCTTCAACTTTACATGTTTTCCTTTTGTCCAATTATGTTACTTGGTGCAGGAGCTGGGAGTTCCACATGCTCAGGAAAAGGTTGAAGTTCTTGAACTTCAGTTGACATTTTTAGGTATCAAAACTGCTCATTGTTAATCCTCTCTGAAGATTGCCCATAGAGAAATTGAAGGGTATGAGGGAGAGAGAGTCTCCCTTTCTCATGCTACAGAAGGCTATGCTCAGGGAGTTTGAGGAGCTCACTGAGCATTTGGACTTTGCTTGCTGTGTAATGGCTCCTGGTAGGGCATTCCTTAGGGGTCTCTGTGGAAGCAGAAAAGGAATTAGCTAACCACATCACAGGATTAGGATCATGCAAGGGATTAAGGGAGATCTTGGAGCATGGTTGAAATTTCTCACTGCTTTCAGTGGGATATCCTTTTGGCACAAGGAGCTGAAGTTTTAGGATGCATTACAGGCAACTTAAGATGCTACAGAGTCAATAGGCTCTGGAATTTACTTCAGGGGATGGTGATTTACCTATCCTAGCCTATTGATTGTGTGGAGGTTAGCCTAATGACTCACTTTACATTTTTAGAGTTTTTCCCTATCTTGGATACTGTCTGGATATGGACGGTGGAGTCTGCTAATTTTTCTGTTCATTTCTGGTGCAACAACATGACCACCATGCAGGTGATTAATTCCTTGTCATCCCTCTCTCCCAGGGTTATGAGGGTGGTTAAAGTTTTTACCTTTCAGTGTCTTCAATATCCTTTTCATAGTGCTCCATGTTGCAGGAGGGGACAATGGTATAGCCAATGCTCTCTCTTTCACATAGATAGAACACTTCAGACAGCTGTTGAAGGATACAGTATTAATATGTTCTGCTGTTGCTTTTGTTATTTCTTTCACATTGTAGGTTATGGCCAATAAGGCATTAAGTCCTGATCTATGGCCATAATATGATCTATTGATGGCATGCCAGGTCCACTATCATTTTGGATCTTATCTGTGATTTAATACTCTGGCTAGGACTGTGTGGCTGGGAAAGAGGGGCCTTTGGTGGCATGGTTTGATGACAATGTTGTTTGGGGAGGGCAAGGGTATGAATCCTCCACCACACATTTTGGTCACCTGGGGAGTAATGACCAAGGTTTGTTGAAGGGCAAAGCCTTGATTGTTCAAGTCATTCTTGATATGAGGATCATACAGTACCCTACATACAATATGATCTGTCATTTTGCCCCATTAGGTATGGCAGGCAGACGACCTTCAATGCATCAATAGATCCTAGAGAAGGATGAATAGGGAAATTTGAAATGCTTTAATAAAGGGGTAGTACCACGTTTTGCCACATCTTCATAATTTTTTAGAAACCTGAATTCTATGGGGCTGATGGTATTCACTTATCAGAGACAGATAATCTATTATTCTTGGGATGTCTGCAACAGGAAGTGAGTGTCCTTTTGGCCAGCCTGGTAGGGGATAGGGGCTAAGCAGATGTCTGCCCCTATCTGTGGCAGGTATTTTTCAAGGTGGGGAAGATGTAGAAATTCAGTGAACAATCATAACTCCCATTTGGTGAAGGTGAGGACTGTGGAACTGTCTCTTAATGTCATGCAATTGGGCATGGATAGGGAAAGAGACTTCCCTCAGGGCTTGCTTTAGATCTGAATCCTCACTTGAAGTCATGCAACTTGTTGGAGAGATTCATAGGTTGGCTTTCTAGTAGCAGGTTGACCACAGAGCAACCCAGTTTTTGGGTTCTTCTTTGGGCTTCTGTGTTTGATCCAGAGGAAGCAGGGAACACAGGGTAAGTGAGACTACTTGTATCAGCTGCTCCAATACCAGGTTGCTTTCCCCTTTTGCATTCCTCAGGAGTTGAGGGATAAATAGGTTTATAATTAAAATAAAGTGGCCCAATTTCAACCCAATCTCCATTGCCTGGTCTCTTTATTTATGTAGTTGATCAGCAAATCCCTTTCCTCACTTATTTTCAAGTATATTGTGTAACTTTTCAAAACTCAGTAGAAAGCAATATTTACCCTCTAGAGTCTCAGCTGATGCAGTTCAAGGACATTAAAAGCACAGATGTTCAGTGTCCACAGATTGTATTTCTTTTAAGAACAGTGTGAGTTATAAAGTCTTATGTCCCCCTCCCCCTGGGAATCTTTGTTTGATCATTCTGAGCCTGTGACTCAGTTCAGCATTGACAATGTCTCACAGCGACTACCATCTGTGACCACCTGTTTGTTAAGTTGTATACAAGCTAAAAAATCTGAGGGAAGTAGTTTTCAATATCTCTATCCCATATATATTATGAAGTCTCAAAGCATATTAATTTTCTAAAGGAAATGGTACATCCAGAGTATTTCATTACTTTACATTTTTTGGTGGACAATGGGACAGTTCTTATTTTTATCCCACTGTTATAATTTCAAGTCTGATCTGTTTCCATCTGTTTACCTCCAAAGCCCTGTCCCAATAGAGTTTGACATTAATCATAGCCTTATGCATGAAGCTGATGTTAATAAGGAAAAAGGGTCAAGTGGGAGAGGTTGCTAAGTATGAAGGAAAATTAATTTCATTCTGTATGAAATGTTTTAGATTTGGAATGTAAGAACATTCCTACTAATCCTGGGCATGCACTTTTCAAAGTTGGTTCTCAAAGAGCATTCATAAAGTTCTCATTTTTGATGAAAAAGGTGACTCCAAATTCAGTAGAGGTTGGTGACTTCCATGACAATTGGATGATACATCTGCTTCAGGTTTTAGTCTAGACTTTAAATGATCTGTCCAAGGTGCTGAATCTATTCTGGGGAAAGTGTTCAGTATCTTTGAGAATTTAAGTTGCTGAACATTACTCTCCCCCCAAATATTAACACCTTGAATAATTGCTTTAAAGTTTAGGCTAAAAATAGATTTGCCACCTCATTGTCATAGAAGCCACAAACCCTAATGATGACACATTAAGTGAGTCTTTGCGCATTCTATGGTCCTTTCCCCAGTTGGTACTTTTTTGTGAAAATTTCATTTTTTTAAAAAAAAGAGGCAAAATGGCTTTGCTGCAAGACATGCTATTCCCCCTCAGAATATAATATCATTGCCTAACTGAAGTGTTCACAGAAAAAAGACCTCAAATGCAAGAAGTCTATGAAAAATACACAAAAATCTTTTTATTCATAGCCACCAAGGATAAAGTTTTTGATATTTTTTCATTTTTTATTTCAAGAACAAAATAAGCTGAGATTCTTGACTCTACTAAAGGCTGATAAAACTTAGGGATGGGGTCATTATCTGTGGGATGTGTGCACTAGCAGCTAACTGGTTGCATGTACAGAGGGTTTAATGTGCAAAGGCAGTATGTGATGTCTCCTGCAATGACTTTAAAAATTACAGGACACATAATGGGAATTTACACCTGTACATATCAGTAGCAGGATTTTGGTTCACATTTCTTCAGTGCTCTTTCAATCACAGGGAATAACCACATAAATAATATTCCTGAATTCCACTCTCTTGAAAAAGGGAGACTATGAAGAGGTGGCCCGTTGATTTCCATGATATATATTCCCCAGTACCTTCATTCCTCTGGAAAACACATTTTGATAAAAGCTAATTCTAAATTTTGCTAAATGTATAGTGTTATCTGTATGCATTTTAAGATAGATTGCACCATCTTTCTAGATTAAAAAATAATCATTTTTGGGGAAAAAATACTTAGTTTGAGATTCTCTGTCCTGCTTTCTGCTCAAGAACTTTCTTGGTATCTGTCAAAACCTGTACAATCATGTTAAAAGCATTGGTTGGAATTCATGATCACAGTTACAAATGTACAATCTTGAGTTACACTTTTATGATTGGTTTGTATTCCTAATCTGTATTTTTTTCAATAGTGTAGGGAATATGTATATTATTATAAAAGTTCCCCAATCTCAATTACTGGGCAGCAGCCACTGTGAGCAACAGGGATCTGTTCTCCTGTCAATTGGCCATCAAAGTGCAATGTTAATTGAGTGTGTGCGACAAAGTATTTGTATATGAACTTAAATCTCAATAATTAATTTTATATACAGTTCTGGGTTTTTTTTATAAACATCTGAAAATTGTATTGCAAAATCTGGAAAAATGTGCAGATTGAAGAAAGCTCATGTGTTCAAATTGAAGGAGATCTCTTTCATGTGTACTAATCTGAGAAGCGTAAATTGTCAATCTTCTTCTTAAAATTCACACCAGACAAAAACCTTGAACAACCGTAGGAAAGAACTAGGTGGAGTGGCTGAAGGCAAGGATGAAGGAAATATTTTCCACAAGCCCACTGAGACTCTCAATATCACAGTACTCTCATCTCCTGCAAACAATGGGGTCAAAAGCTTTGCATCATCCCTCAAATGGCCACACCACTCAAAAATGTTTTGATGCCATTGATTTTGATATGTTTGGGAGCTTTTGGCTGTCCCTCATCTTTTAGGGGACCCATTTCCAGGTCTGAAGCACATAAGGGGTTGTAGAAAGGTAATCTGTGGTTTGAAACAAAACAAACAACAAAATGTTAAGGTGTGTGAGGCAAAAATGAGATACATGGCCTAAGAATAGAATTTCATAGTTGTGCATCTAACTGTAAACTTATACTGAAAACAACAGAATCCCTCTGTGTATGTTTCTCAGTACCTTTAGACAAGATCATTTAGGTTAACTGAACTGCTATACAATTTTTCTTTAAATATGCCTTTATTATTCTATTATAACAAGTTGCAGCTGAGTGTCTCACAAGAGCATTTAATTTGGATTTAATGTGGTGGGTACTGTTTATTAATTAAACATCAAATGATTATTAAAACATACTTAATTGAGATTTAACAGCTTTGTCTAAGGATGTGTCTGGCTGCAAATGTAATTAGCTTGGAAATAATGAATATATTATTTTGTCAGTGTATTTTATATATTAAAAATGCAGTGTGTTTAATTGTGAAAATGGAATACATGGAAGTTTTTCAAAATTATCTATTAGCAGAGGAAATGAGATGCATAATATTTAAATATAGAGCTCTATACAACAGTGTGGGAGCAAAAGGGAGGGAAAAATGAATAAATCTCACATCAGCTTTCTTCAATTGGTACATGCCAGAAGTTTTGGACTATATATCTGATCAGCTCCAGCTGACATGGCCAAAAGGCCTAAATCACAGTGTCAGTATACATCTAGAGTAAAGAAAAGCTACAGATGGAAAAGTGCTGGGCCCAGTTGGGGTGGTATATAAAAAGGTTAATAGGGACAACTTTAACCAAATGGTATTGTCTAGTTTAGAAACACTGGATAGGAAGCTGCAGGCTGGCAACTCAGTGGCAGCAGTGGTGTGTTCTGATGAGGACTCTACTGGTGTTGCTGAAGCAGAAGGTTTGACTGTGAAATGGGCAAAAGCAGGTGAGTCCAATGACGGCACCACGCTTTTGGATGACATTATGGGGGCAGCATTACTGGTGGTAATACTTCCAGTATGCTAACTGCTTGGGGGCAGGGAAGCTGGAGCAAGCTGGTTGATCAGGTTGTGGTTAGTGCTGAGTGACTGATGTTGTTAATAGAGCCCCATGCCAGATATCTCACAGAACCAATTAAGTCTCATTTCAATGGCTATGCAAACTCCACTGCATTTCTATTTTTCCCAGATGTATTATCCTGGGGTTTATGTGCCACAATGGCCTTCTGTCTGTAAGAACACAGCAGCAGCAACATTGACCAGTGCATTTAGTGGAGTGCCTTACAGGGTTACCCCTTCAGGTAATCCTAATATGCCCTTAGGACATCATTTTTCACCAGCAATAGTGGAGAAAATTCTGAAAGGTGATTATGTAGATGTGTTTTTTCTCTGCTTTTTAGGGAGCCAGGGGTGGGGAAGATTAGGAGAGCAGGGATGAGAAGGAAAGAGACAAGGTAAGGATGAGGAAGGTTGATCAAAATTAGTGAAATTAGATTTTGGGTTTGTGTATATTTTCTGGTACCATCATGAAAGCTCAGCCTTGGAGAGTGCATGCATTCAGGTAGGGAAAGATTTAGAGTATTTTAGGATGGTGAACAAGCTCCAGTCTATCTGACCTCTTCCTGTTGATCACTTTTTGCAATACTGTGTTTCCCTGAAAGGTAGGGTGTTGGCTTCCCAATCCATTAGGATGAGGTTGTCAACCTTAACCTTCACAGATAAGGTGCAAGGTAATGATGAGATGACTATTAATTTTAGGGTTGTAAGGCCCCTGGAGCCTGGATTCAGGAAAAGGATCATGTTGTTGATAGTCAGGAACCTTTATCTCCTTAGGTGCTTCTGGATTTAGGTAACATTTGGCCTGTGATGTGTAAATTGGATGACCCTGTTTCATGTAGCTGCATTGAACACTTTCACTGGGACCTTGAGGGTTAGCGAATTGGTTATGTCAGGCAGAAGGGATGATTTAGGCAGAGCTCTGGTCTTTGGGGATATGAGTTTTAGGGGTGACTATGTGGTTTTGTTTTTGTTTTTGTTTTAATTGGGCTCTCCAAGAGGGATCAGAAAGGGCTGGGAAAGAAAATGTAGTTGGGATTGAGCTGGCCTCAATTGGATTCACATCACATTGCTCCCCTCTCTTGTGCCATTTCCAGGTCAACATAACTTCAATAGGCAAGGCCAGGTAAGGTGGCTGTTATTTAATCCATTTATCTATGTCTGGTCTTGTTATTCTATGGTTGGTTATCAATAAATCTATATAGTCTTTTGCTTCCAGATGATTGTACCATTGTGTCATTGCCCTAATGCTGTGTTTCCCCACTTCCTACTCTAATTCATTGACTATCACTGTCAGGAAGTGGAGAAATGAATGTGGTCTAGGCTTTTGATGGAACTTCAAAGGAATTATTTATCATGAGGAACCTGTTTTAGGGATGGTGTTCAATATCTTAAATAGCTCCTTTAAATTTTAGACAAAGAGACAGAGTGGATTTCTTTCCCCACATGACATGGATGCAATCCAGGGACTTCCCTTTTCAGGCTCAAGATGTACTGCATCACACATCAACACATTCACTCGCTTTGATTATTCATCACCAGCAAACCGTCTACAATCTCTTTTACTGTCCAAAATGTTGTTAGTGTTCACTTCTTCAACAGATTTGTGATCTGAAATAAAAATACAGAATACAGTTCCATACAGATATCCTACCATCCATTTTGGCTGTCCCCTGATGACAGCGAGTCATACAAAGGCAGCAATGTAGAACAATATTCTTTAAGTCAGTAAAGCACTGAAATTGTTGTGTACTATAAATGATGGGAAAAGCTTTTCATTGTTCCAAGAAGGCAGAAACACAACTAGCAATAAAGATTGCTATTCCAACAAGTAAGTTAAAGCTTTTCATGTTAACAAGGACAAGTATAGATACAAAATTCCAAATGTAGTTTGTATTTGTTGGATGTGATAAACCTTAAGTTTTCCCATATGTCTTTCTTCCATAAAGAGAGGAAGTGCAGATTTAGCAATAGAAATAAACCAAATACATAGTATGGGGGAGGGAAGGTATTTTATGAGTAAATATAAAAAAAATGAGAAACATACCTTGAACAATGGTTGCCACAGGCATATTTACCAATAAGTTATGAGGTTTCTGTCATGGATTTAAACTGGCTGGAATGGTTAGCTCCACAATACATCTATAAAAACCATAAGCTCTTCTTCATCACATTTGCATCAATCTCCTGGATAAGAATTACGTACATCTATCTTAATAAAATTTACAGATATGAAGAAAAAGATTGTATCAGTTCTCATTGAAAACCATTGATGTATACAACAGAAATTATATGGTTCAAAACTTGAAACACATTTCAGGTGGGAGGAGGTTGTTACTACGGTTCAGGCCTACCCGGTGATAGCACTAGATATCTCTTCTGATATCAAAATCATTCGGCCTTCCTCTGCCACCCCGCTCCACGTGTTTGCGAGGCCTCCGGACAAGCATGTACACAGGCGCAGCCGGTAAGTATTGGACATTCCATTCTCCACCCAGAAGGCAGAACAAAGCCACTCCGTTGCTTCAGGGACCTCCCTGCAAACACCTCTTGCTTAAGCCCGACTCTATACAAAGACGCCCGGCCTTGAGCCGACAGTCTGAAAATACCAAGCTATTTGCATACTGGCCATACTATTGTTAAACCTGTGCTAAGCCCATTATGTTAAACTTGACCTTTTCCAAAGCTTTTGTCCCGCTTCAAACTCACATTGTTCTCACCGAGTATGGCACAGCCTGTAGACACAATTCATCCTATAAAAACTCCCTGATTCCGAGACCACCTCGGATCTCTCTGGACTTCCATCCCACCTTGCTGCCACTTTGTCTGACGAGCTCCCCTCAGTGAACCACGCTGAGCTTTCTTCCCTGCCATCTTCAAGTTCTTCAGGACTGCGAGAAAAGGTGTCATATCACCCATTTCCCCCGAAAACTCTTATTTCTAATTTCTAAGTTAGCTTTGTGTTTGTGGTGTCTTGTTTGTCCTATTTAATAAAACATCATTTTTACTATTTTAAACCTGTCTGACCGCTTGACTAACCTGACCCCGTAGACATTGGGTTACAAGATAAGTTAAGCTAAGTTACCCTGCCTCTCGCTAGCTTAAGAGAGTGCTCCAGTTAATTCCCCCAGCTTTGTGTTTGTGTTTGGTTATTTGGGTGCCCCTCCCGGGACCCCCAGTGAACAGGGTAACAAGGTCTTCTTTTTCAGAAGTTGGGATTATAAAGCACATGGAGCAAGTGTCACCGCTTTTAGCACTAAATCAAAGTAAACTCCTTTGAAGACCAAACTTGTGAGTGTATACACAAAAGGAGAGGAGTTTAAATAAGCAAAACACAAGTCTCTCTGATTTCATTGTTGAGTTCACTTTGGCTCAGATGTGCATCAGTTCATGTTCCCCTACATCTCCAAATTATACATACTTCATCTCATATTTTTCTAAACTGATATTGTCGTAAGTCATGCTCTGTAATCTGAGGACTGTAGCACAGAGGAGTTAGAACGCAAGGAGTTTCTGCAAGGCTCCTGACAATTCCTTCATTGAGAAGCCAGTGGGAGAAGCAGCTGGAGACATGTCTTGGCAGGAGCTGAAGACACATGTGCACATACACACACTTTCTTTGAAATCTGATCAAAAGGGAAAGTGAAACTTTGTAAGAATTCTCTTTTAAATAGAAGATGCTGATTGATCAAACACCTGACATCCAGAGGCAACCACCTGTAAATCTCCCAGCAGTTGCAGGGAATCCTAGTTTTTCACAACCATTCATCTTCTGTGACTGGCCATGCTCTTGGTATTCCTGTGTTTCCAGGAACCCTTGACACCTGGACTGGCTATGTTTAATGACTCCTTGTTTCATCTTTCTTTGGCTTTGGATATATGAAATTGTATACTGAAAATGATAGGGAAAGCTGGCTTTGTGGGATGACTCCTGGATTGAGATCTTACCCAACTCTTCCTGTCATCTTTTTGGGTAGCACCTTCGTGATCTTGACTGGGTTGATTTCTCTGTAGCTGTGTTGCTTAGGTGGACCTATCTCTTTGTACATTTGCTGCCTGTAGACGTAAGGTGTGTACATTTTGTACATATTGTACAAATGCACACATTTTTTATTCATATTTGGTAACATGGTGTCAAATCACTGTTCCATCTAGCCTAAATTTCATTCCCTCTGTCTGGAAGTGTCTGTCCAGAGTTTCAGACAGGATTCTTTCCTAGCCCAACCTGGAGATTTTTGCTATTTCTTGATGTTTCCCCACCCAAACACTAACTAGGACCAACAATGCTTTGTTTCCTAAGTCAGACTAGATTGGATGTGTTCAGGGTGGTATGATGGCATGCCACCATACTTGTTTTTGATATGAAAATTTGATCTCATAAATGTATGGATTTTTGATAGTATATTATGTTCAAGCTTGCTTCCAGGTTTAATAGGTACAAAGTAGATCAATCCTGACTCAGAATGAACTTAAGATATATGTCCCAACCTCTCTTTACAGCTGTAGTTAATGGTGCTTGCTCCCATATAACTGTCTGTTACAACCTTACTTTTTTTCTGAATAACTGAATGGTTGCCATTCATTTCTGATTGAGAAAATGCAGCAAAATTATGTTGGAGCAAACATGTCTTATTATTCCTGGCTCTGTGAGCTGCTGTATTGTGCAATCCACAGATGCTTTCTTCCTATACTCTGCTTATCAGAGAGGTGAATTTGCATTTCTCCCACTACCCATAAATATTGAAGCTTTTCCTGATTTTATTAGCACCATGTTTTTCAAAGCACAGCATTAAAATTATAGGGTTTTATTAAAGAAATCATTTAGTATGTTATTAAGAACCACAGTATGTTCTGTTCTGTATCTTCATTAAAATCAGAAGATATAGCTTTCTGTTTGTAAGCTTTAAGTGATAGCCATAAAACAGTGAGGTATTTGTTTTCAGCAGGAATTCATCAATTAATTAAATAATCTTTCCAAATAAGGAGCTTAACCGATTTATCAATAGCGTTGGGCAGGTCAAAGCCAACAAAAGCATGAAAAGGATTAAACTAAAGCTTATTTAATATGCATCGGCATACTAATCAGGAACAGTAATTAAGAGATGATTGTTTAAATGAAGACTGCAGTCTGTGATATTTTACTGTCTCCTTTTTTCAACTGACACATTTGATTTAGCTAATAAAGAGAGGTTTCACTCAAATTAAGTGACAAAACAAATAAGTACCCAGATCTTTGTAGGCTCTAAATATGGATAGGAATCATGAGGCCCTACAGATGTTGTTGGACTGCAACTCTCAGCATTCCTCATCATTTACTATGCTGGCTATAGGTGCTGGCAATTATGATCCATAAATATCTGGAAGGCTGCATGATTATGTCCTTGTTCTCTATGCCTACTGGAAAACATCTGGGCACATATCTTCAGCTGCAGGAGTGATGAACTATGGTCCTCTAGATGTTATCAGACCATACATCTCAGAAGACTCAATAAAATCAGTCAATGTTGAAGAATGCTGAATGTTGCAGTCCAAGCACATCTAATTTAGATGTATGGACAAGAATGGACTCAAAAGAGCTGTGCAGACTGAGCCCAGTTAATTAAAAACAATGTCTTAGCAATCACTTGTTTCAGAGGGGGAGTTCTATTTCTTCTTCTATTCCTCAACCTTCCTCACACAGAAGCATATTGGGAAGGTACCAAATTTGTTTGTAAATCATTCTTCTCCCCTTTTCTTCCTCTGAAGTGTTTTGCTGGTTCTTTAATGTGCGTATGTGGGTGCAAGTCCTTCTGACTACAGTGGGACTTACTGCTGATTGGACATGCATTGACTGCCCTCTTAATCTGTGATAACCCCTAAAAATCACAGAAAGTCTTTTAAACTAATATATCTATTTTGTTATAAAACATCTTTTGGTTATTTTTGATTTTGCATGACATCATGGAGGAGAAAAGGAGTGCAAATATTTTTTAAAATTCCTCAGATTCCCCCCCCCCCAAACACATACACCAGTAATTAGAATAACAATAGGATTCCATGGAATGACACTCTATGGCTGACATCTTCTTGGAGACATGTTACCATGTTGTACATCCCTGCTTGAAGATATAATTGGCAATGGACATTATTTAATTGGTATGCAATATAAATTATACACTGTTATGACTGAAAAGCCATGCTGACAAAAAGGACTGGCTAAACAGTTGTGAAAGTAGGTCAGATGAGACCTCAGGGCATGGCCAGGTCATAGTCAAGGGATCAGGTGGAAAGTTTTGGTGTTAATGAGCTTGTGATAATTCCCTCAAAACTCAACCTTCAAAAACAATAGCACCCCAAACTGTCTCAACAGGGCAGCTGAGTGTCTTCAGCCCATTCCTTCTTCCCACTGAAATCCTCCTTTGTTTCTTCTCCCACCCAGCCATTAAGGAGCTACCTTGATCCCCACCACTGCTTTGTCACCTAATGCTAAAGCCATTAGCCTGTTCTGGACCCCATTGTTTGCCCTGCCAGAGAGTCATTCACACCTTTCCCCTCAGGGCAGAAAAAAAGGTATTTAAACCCTGGTTCTGAGCCAAACAATTTGTAGTAATTTGGAACTCTGGACATAGGTGGTCATTCTGCTGCTCTGATTCCTGTCCTGGTACTACCCTCGGACCCCTAGTCTGAGTCACATTGCTTTGTCAACTTTCTGCAGGATAGGTAAATATCACCCACTTTGCTCCAACTCCTCTCTGTGCAATTTTTCTACCTTTCCTCTGGTTAGCCTTTTATGGTTGTGAAACTGCTTGAATATTTTGTGTGATTATGATATTCCTCCAATAAACATACTTTCAGTCTCCAACTGGTGTCTCTGCATTAGTACCACTACACATAGGTGGAAGATCCTGTGAGATTATCCCCCCAGACAGGCTTCCTTTGAGCTAATAATTCCATGCTGTTCCACAGAGGCACTGGCACAATGGGTGGACCTCTGAGTCATCCACCTTTTGGAGGAACAGACATATGCCCATGCAAATTTCCCTTACAAATGTGCAAGCCCTTTTCTAAGGTTGATATTTTGTTCCTTTCTCTACAGCACTGAAAGAAGCTCTCCAAACTTACTGAATGGCCTCCAAAGCCCCCGATAAAGCCATTCTGTGCCTTGAGGGTAGCAGGCAAAATCACAAATGTGCTGAATATGTCCCACAAAATGATGGTATCAGTATTAAGATTTGATGGGGTCCTCCTGAGGTGTCAGTGCTGCTGTAATCATTTCACTTCTAGCTCCGGATATGCAGCCAGACATTTCTTCAATCCTACTTGTGGCATGTTTTGCATCCAGCATCTGTCCAAAGTTGGACATATTATGCCATGCTGGGTACAGGATTTTGGCCTATGATCTTAAATGTTTAACAAGTCTGCTTAAAATGCTAGCCTTTCTTTTCTTCTGAAGGGTATTTTACATTGTACCTCTCACATAAAATAAACTATTGAAGAAGGTGTGTGTTTTCCTATAAATATTCAAGTGTTACATCTCTATATATTTTATTCTTGTACCAAGATCTAAGGTATTCAGACATTATCTCCCTTCTGGGCAAGATTTTTAAAAAAACCTCAATAACTTTTTTCAATTATTTTCATATATTATTGATTTTATATTTTTGAATATATTTTATAAAATTTGAATTGTTATTGTTATTGTTACCATTTCAAGACTTTTCCCCCTAAAAATTCATTTGTAATATCTTTTTCTTCAAACAAAAAACAAAACAAAAAACCCCAATATTTTTACACAAACACATTTTTCTTAAGAAATCCCAAAATAAAAAATATTGTAATAGCTGACTATTTCTTAATATGACCTCTTGAAATGTCAAAATATCCATTATCACAAGGAGGAGAAAATTGTTGATAGTTTTTTCTTTCTTTCACAACAGTGTAACAATGGCCCCAACTGTCTGGCAAAAAGACAGTTATTCCTTTGAACAAACTAAACTAAACATCAAAAACTTCAAAAGGTGTGAAGGTGCTTGGGAATGGTTGCCACAGAAGTCCTCACCACTGCCGTGTCATCTCAACAGTAAAATATAGCCAAAACAAAACATATTGTTTTGAGATGGGTAAAAGAGTTGGGAAATTTGAGATGTATGTTGGTTTGATAGATCTCAAATCCACACAGGTGCAATGAAGGCAGGGGTCAGGAAAATAACCCTGGGACTTTCCTGCATCATAAGAGCTTGGATAATTGGCCATTGTGGTCTCTTCCAACTATATGATGCTATGACTTTTAGATAATCAGGGACTATGACAACATCCACCAGCAGCCCTGGATTCCTCTTTTCCCTCTCTGTTGAACTGTAATCCTCACTTTAGGCATTTAATGGACAGATATCAACTGAAGCGTATGCACAAACAAGGAAAATTAATTATCTTACCAACAATATATTTTTGTGAGCTATCCCTGCTGTATTCCTGTGGTGACTTGGTCACAGGTTGGGAAGACCAATGGACATTACAAAACATTTACTTCTGTTGGAGATTAAATTTTCTAGACACTGTTTTCAGCCAACACAGTAACTTGCACTTTTGAATTCTCCTAAGGATTCTCCTATGAAGGACCAACACTTCAAAATTTATTATTGCCCCACCACTCCTCATAAATCCCCTGGGCAAGATCCCATGTTGTCTCTGTGTAAAGTAAATATCCATTAGTGAGTTACACCACACAGGCATTACTGTGGTCTCTCCATTTTAGCAACCTCCACACGTGGAATTTCCAGCTCACAGAAACTATCACATCCCTATACCTAAAATGACAGTGACATATATGCATATATCACCACCACTGAATATAATGGGACATGAACATTAATGAATTATGGTATTTGCAAGTGTTCCTGGAATGGAACCTCACATATACAGAGAGCAATTTGTATAGAATTCTCATACAGAACAGCAACATTGTGCTACACATGCACAGAAATGGACTTGTCTGGAAAACCATTTCACATTCATACCTATCTTTGTTCTTTTGACACATTTGCTTGCACATGTGAAAATTCACTGTCAATGCAATAAACTGAATGTTTGTATTATGTAATGTCCAAATAAGTGCTCCACATGTGTAGCACAACTTAGCACACATAAGTCACTAACAGGATGCCAGCACCAAGACTGTAGACTGATTTCTGCACAATTCAGTAGTTCAATATTCTGTGAACTCTTTCCTTGTGCTCTTACTATGGCTAAAACACTACTGTATGTATTTCAGTGCAGAAAGGAAACACAAAATCTCATAATAATAATAGTAATAACAACAACAACAACAACAACAACAAAAATAAATGATCGGGATAGAGAGATTTTCACACTGTTGGTTCCTATACTGTATGTGTTTGTGAAAAGCAAAAAGCAAGCTAAGACTTCTTTTATTATCTTTCTCTCTTTTTTTCTTTTTCCAGAAAAACTGAATTGACATTGGACATTGCTAATTAGAGGAAAAAGTTACTAACTAGGACTTTTCAAAGACAGAAAAAAACCTCTTTAATGCTACATTTTTCCCTAGTGGAAGTTTAGCTTGTTCACAAACTTTCCTTTCATTTTTTTTTTCATGGAACACTAGAAGCAGAATTTTTCAGTAACAACGTAAAACAAATTGTGTGCAAGTATGAATGAATTCTCTGATCTCTGAAAATTGTGATTTGAGTTCACTCCTGTAGCACCACCTACTGGCTTTCAAAATAGGTCCCAAAGAAGCAGATCATATATTGGTGCTAAATGCTAAACTTAGTGACACAAATTAGACTTTAAATAAAATAATAATCAAGGAAATGTAACCTAAATAAGCTAGCTTGAGGAATTATAGTGATGGCTAATTATAGCTTTGCAAAGAGTAGAGCCAGCTTGCAATTAAGCCTGTGCACAGTGTGATTCCTACAAGGATAATCATCTCCCATTGACTCAATCACTCAGTGGGCAGGCATCAGCAAAACTTCATGCATGTGCAAGGTGCCTTCTAGACCGCGAATAAGGACAAATCACTCCCAACTGAACCATAAACATTCCAATCAACCTATAGACCTATTCATAAAGAGTTAATGTCTTCCTGGATTTCTGTGGGTTTGTGTGGATGGATATTGGGCAGAGGAGGGATAGCATAAGCCATGTGCAGTCATCCTTCCACATTCGCTAGGGTTAGGGGCACAGGACCCCCATGAAAGTGAAAAAACCATGAGTAACTCTAGGCCCTCCCAAATCATATCTAACACACAAAAAAGTATAATCACCATATTTAACCCACTGTGGATTCCTTTGAGGAATCAAGGTTCCTTCACAAGGCAGAAGTGGGTGGCTGGTGGGGCTTACTGCCACCTCCGCTGCTGCCCCACACCATTTTTAATAGGGACTTACTCATTTGCAGTTTCTTAGTCTCACAAGGCTTGCAGTCCCTATTAAAAATGGCAAAGGGAGGCAGCAGAGCTGATAGCAAATAATCCATGAATAATCAAATCTGCAAAAGTGAAACCCACAAATGTGAAGGACTGACTGTATATCAAAATCCTTTCCTGGAATTCTAAGCAGCTAAATACATGCATAGATGCAGCAGCAATCCTGCTCACTGTAGGCACCCCACATACAGGAGAAGATATCTGTGCCCATATCTGTACCTGCACAGAGAAACAAACTACTACTACTACTACTACTACTACTACTATTATTATTATTATTATTATTATTATTAGTTACCTGCCTCTCCTCAAAGCAGGGTACAAACAAAGGTTAAAATGCAATTAAAACCAGCATACCAGTTGAAAGCACATGTGCATAGAGAAACTGTGCAAATGAATCCAAATGAATCCAGCCACAGGTGGTCAAAGTGTCACCCACAATTCACTTACAGCCCACATGGTCGCTTTTATTACCTTAAATATTACATATTAATCCACCTAAAAAAACTCTGCTATAAATACAGGACTGTACACCCAGTAGAGGCCATTTTCAGGGGAAATTGTTTTAGGTCTTCTGCTTACCTCAGTTGGTGGGGGGAATTTAATCATGGTTTTTAAATAGGAATAGCTGGAAATGGCTAAATATAACAGATGCATCTTATTTCATTTGATGTAGTTATATTTTCTGCTGGAAGGTGAAAAAGCACTGATATGATTTGATGTTTCAAATAACAAAAATAATTTGACTCATCTTGGGTACTGTCACTTGATTTTGGGAGAAGGGCGTGATTTGATATTGTGTGTCAGATAATTACCATATTTGCCATTGTATAAGACCCATTGGCATATAAGACACAAACCATTTATATGCCAGCAAATATTATTTGCTGATGCATAAGATACACCAGCCTATAAGACGCACCCCATTTTCAAACAGTATTTTTAGAGGGAAAAAAGTGAGTCTTATAGACCAGCAAATAGAGTAAAGCCATTCAGCCAATACTTTGTTAAGTCTTAGGTGAGTTAACCAAAGTTGCAAAGGAAATAAACTATTTCAAGGACAAGGGGGAACTGTCTTTTGCAAAAACGCACTGCAAAATGGAGAAGAACATTTGAATTCTTGGAAACATGAAAATTGAAAATAAAACTGTGAAATATATTTTAGTACAGGCATCATTTGTGAAGTGTTAAGTAAGCTGGTTATAATAAGAACATGTGAACTCAACATGTTTCTCCCTCATCATTAGGAGGAACTGAAGTATAACACTTGTATAGAATGTTTCAAGGGAAGACAAACACTTGAACTGCTAAAGATTTGGCTTTATTTATCTATTTTGTGCCATCTGTATGTACAGCAACTCACAGAGAGTGCAAAAAAGGCATAGCTGTCTTCCAAGAATAATACAGAATAAAAGGCTGCCAAAGCAGAGAGTGAAAGGAAGTAGCATGGGGAGGCATGAAAGGACTGAAACAATGTCTATTTTATTAGTAGGAGTCATCCCCTGACTATGCATGCAAGCAATGCTATTTATGTATGGATATGAAAGAAAAAATCCAGTAGGACTTTTTTTGGTCTACTAGTCCCAGAGTCTCTCATCCAATGTGGTTACTTTCTAAAGCTCTGCTAAATATGCTAGAAAGGGACCCCTCATTGCATCAGTTAAGAGCTATTTTCTAGAGTGTTGCAAGTATGAATAATCTACAAAAGAGCAGGAAAACTAACACATATTCTTTCCCTGGGGTTGGATTTGAGTTTGCACATAACCACGTGAATTATTTGATCATTCAGAGTTCTTTTCATTTTAAACTTCTTTTTTTTCTGAAGAAGCAAACCTTAGAGAAGAGTGGAAAGTGTTGTTGCATAACCAAGTCAGCAGAGGGGGCACAAGTCAATGAACAGTTTTCTTCCAGCCTTGCTATCAAGGGAAGAACAAATAAGCTGAGGAACATCTCTTGACCTCTGTCTTTGCCAGCACACTAGAATGAGCCTTATCATCTTAGTCAGATAGCACTTAAAAAAATCTCAGCTGTTGGCAGGATCACTCCTGCCGTTAAGTGGTATGAAGCAACTTCAGGCCACAAATGTTGGGGTACAGTCTCCTGTTTTTTCACTTGGGTTCCTCAGCTGTTTCTTTTCTTGGAGGATGAGAGCTTTGTGCATCATGGGACTTGTCCTGTATCATCAAAATTAGCCTTGGATGTGATAGAAAATGTTGTCTGTACATGAAATGGAAAGGAATCACTTTTTTTAACCTTCTCCTACTCAAAAATTTAACAGAAGTAGGCATTTATGGGATTTGAGGGATATCTAAAACTGGAACATTTGTAAATATTCTATATATTCCTACTAAACTGCTCAGAATTTAACCTACAGTTATTTTTCACAACCCTTCACTTTTCTCAAACAATACAGTTTTCATCGTCTCCATATTCCCTCTTTCCAGCAAAGGAAATCCACATATATGAACAAATTTCCACATACACATTACTTGCTTGGTTGGAAATCAAAGACATAAACCAGATGTACTTTCATAAGCACTTCCAAATATTCCTTATATCAGATGTATATACATATGCAATACCAAAGTGAGCATAAAATCTGTTTGTACTGTATTGCTTTGAATGAGATGCATGTCCCAAATCACATTGGAAGGTGCATCTTTGTCCAACTTGTTATTGAGAAAAAAGTCATAAATAAGGAGCCGTGGTGGCGCAGTGGTTAAATGCCAGTACTGCAAGCCACAAGGTTGTGAGTTCGATCCTGCCCGACTCCAAGGTTGACTCAGCCTTCCATCCTTTCGCAGGTCGGTAAAATGAGTACCCAGCTTGTTGGGGGCATGTATAGAAATGTTTCGAAATACATGCTATTTGTAAGTTGTTCGCCGCCTCGATCCATATGGAGAGGCGGGATACAAATAAATAAATAAATAAATAAATAAATAAGCATCTGACTTATAAGAGATTAGAGCCCTTTTCACATAATGATGCTTTTCTCTCCCGTGACTCTGCAAATCTAGTCCGTAAGGAAGCACACCAGCAACATTCCCCTCCATACCTGATCACTTCCTGAAGAAGGGAGCCGGGCAGCCCCACCTCTTCCTTCGTTCTGCAGCGCAGCTGGGCACTTGCCATTGCTGTGCTGGGCCAGGAAGCATCACATATGTATGACTGTGGTTTCTGCCTGATGGTAAGTATGGGAGTGCCGCATGATGGGAGGTGAAAAATGGATACTGCATGAGTGTGACACTTTGCAATGGGATGGCAGCAGGATGGTGACAATGTTGTGCACAAACACAACCTGCTGACAGCTGCCATCCCATGGCAGAAGCAGCTCAGTGTTGTCATGTGGAAAGAGCCTAGGTAAACAGAAATGGAACTTAAATTCTAACCATTTGTACAATATGTTGCATTCATTCATTTGTTTGTTTGTTTGTTTGTTTGTTTGTTTATTTACTTACTTACTAGTGGAAGTAATTGGTTTCACCTGGTTTAGAATAGGTCTTCATTTGAAACACTGAAACCTTCAAGTGAAGTTATGCGGCTTTGAAGATATTGTGTCCACACCGTCTAAGTGAACCATCATCAGTGATACTCCTAAACACGCCCCTTTGACCATGAGGAGAGGATCTGGTCACTCCATGTCTCTAAGGATGTGCCACATTACAGCAATAGGAGGGAGTTGCCCTATGCTCCTGTCTTTAACACTATCCTGCATCTTCAAACTATGTTGACCAGAGACTGACAACCTGGTTCAGGAAGTTTGTTAACAGGTACTTCTTAGTACTGCTGGTTTCAAACACAAGAGACATCAAAATTAATGAAAATGAAGTTTAGAAATCTGAAGTTTTTCTTAAGTCATTTCCGCACTAGACTGGTATAGCACTATTATTCCACTTGCAACATCCTGTGGAATCCTGGAGTTTGCAGTTTCGGGAGGGGCCAGCGCTATAACAGTCTAGTGCGGAAATGGCCTTGGACTCTCTAGAGCACCAAGTTTCAGGTGTTTATTTTTAATAGCCATGGAGCTACGGAACTGACTGAGCCACATTCTCTTTTCTTATTAGAGATGTCTGCACTGCAATTATTTCAATTATTTTTTGTACCATCTTTCTATGAAAGTATGCAAGGCAGTTTACAATGTTAAAACTTTTTTTAAAAAAAGAAATACCATAAAAGAGTTCAGTGAAGTCACTGATGATTCCTTCATGACCTGATGATTTCTTCATGAATCTCCCTGACCTTGTCTTCTCATCTGCCATCCTTCATGGCATACATGTTTTTAAGAAGTCCCTTGAAAGGGTAGTGGAGGAGTTGCCTACTGGTATATTGGCCAGTTAATTTGTCGTGTTTCTTATATCACAAATTGTCAGAGACTGATTGTTTTTTTAAATAATGTTTATAAAGTCTATTTCCTCACTGCAGTCTCTGTTTTTACATATGCATGTCTCTCAGTAGGCAATCTGAGTGAGAACCTGCCCTCCAGTTCATATGGGAAGCTATTACCTTAGCTCTCTCTTAGGAAGCCATAAAGGAGCTGACATTCAACTGCTTCTTCTCAATGGCTTGCATTGTCACAGTTACATTACACACCATTATTTATAAGCCAATGATGATGATTATCTCACCTTGGATTAATCTTCAGCAGCCCTTTCACAATAGTCAGTAAGTGGTGATATAAATTGCTGATAACGGATCTGAAAGTGGTACAATTGGCAGGCAAGTGTGTTTTATAGAGTCCATAAAGAAGCTACCTTGCAGTGGAGTTTGGCATATTGAGGAGAAAAAGTCAGCTGGCTTGATAGGGAAAAGAGAAAGTGTTGTACAGATCTGATGTGAGAGTGGCACACTCTGGAGATTGAAGGGCTGTATCACATGTTGGGTTCTGTAGGAGCTGTGGAGAGCTACAATACTTTGTTGAGGACATAGTTCTGGGTGAGTGGAAGTGATACCCATTGCTTCAAGTCACCCTTTGGGTGGCTGGCTGAAACCTTAGTTTATCTTAATAAAAGTGTTTTAGGCCACGTTTGTAATTGTTGGGAGTTAGAGTTTCCCAGGGTGTTAGCCCTTTGTGGAAATTATATGAAAGCGAAAACTGTTAGGAATTAGCGGCTTCCCTGAAAGGAGACTGACTTGGAAAGCAAACCAAAGTAGACAGTTTGAGTTTCCAAACTTAAAAGATTTACTAATAAACTTTACAATTACATATGCATTGGAGAAACCAGATCCTAACTAACAAAAGGATTAGGTAAGATAGATTCATTCTTAACTCACCAAGTTCTTGGTGGAGAGGCTAGCAAAAACAGAGAGAAGGTGCTAGAAGATTGCAAAAGGGGAATGAGAGAGAGGTGTCGTCTTTTATGCAAGGCCAGTGACAGACTCCAGCATGTATCCTGACTCACATGGTCTGGATACCATAACCAATCTTTTTAAATAACACAGAGCAACAGTTGAGACTTTAGATGAGAGGCCAGAGGGCTTTTACATGCAAAGGAAAATTAAGCCTATGCTAGCTAAGTCCCATTTGTCTTAGAACGGGGGGCGGGGGAATGCAAGAATTTTCCAACAGTCATTTTATAGGCTGAAAAAAAAAAAGAGGATTTGAGACCTGATTTAGGGGGCAGGTATTGTGCATTTTAAGAAGTGCTTCTATAGAGTGGCATACTGTATAGCAGGATAATGAAAAAGAGGAAGTCATGAACTTTAGATGAGAAGCAGGAAGGGAGAAATTGACACCAATTGGGTGCAATTTTTTTTCCAAAGTGTGGATTGATATATTAATTGATTACATTTATATTGACTATTTATATATTTATTATTACATGTATGCAGTCTGTATTATTTCACCTTTGTCCACTGTGTCCAAAGCAATGAATGTAGCTTCTTCTCTCTCATACACACACTATCATTACAGCCACTATTAGGTAACTCAGGCTATGAAAGAATAACTAGGACAAAGTCACACTGTGCTTTTCATGGCACAGTGGAGAGTAGAACATGGACATGGGTTGGACTACATGTCAAGTATCTCTGATGGGTGTGTCTGTAGATTTCCACAAATGGATCAGGACAACTTGGTATATATAAAACTATTTATTAGTATTAAGAAGTAACTAAATATATTCTATACTTAAAATACTTCAACTAGGGATGGGAAACATGTGGCCATGCAAATATGGTTGTACCACAATCTCCATCAACTGTCACTAGAAAAGCCAATGGTGAGGTTTCATAGGGTTGCAGTATCGCTACACATTTGTCATCTCTATATTATACCCTAAAACTCCCCTATGGCTATCACTACATGAAGCTTTCTATTAAAGAGAAATGCCAAAGTTAAATACATGGATTACATATTGAGACATAACAAAAATATATGGAGACAACATTAGGTTAAAAACAGAGGAAGAATTAAGAGATATCAGATTTATGGCACATTGTCTGTTACCTAGACAACTATTGGAAAGGTTCAAGATAAATAAGAAATAGGATGACACAGAGATTAATTAGAGAGAATCTGACAAATTACTAAAAACAGAGGTAGAACATGTAATGGGGAAGATGTATAAGATATTGTTAAATATAGAAATGGAAGAACAAATTGTGCAGGAGAGCATGATCAAATGGGATCAAGAAACAGGGCATCTGACCATGTTGGAAGATTGGGCCAAATCTTGGCACAATAGTCTAAACTTAATAAAACCTACACATTTAAGAAAACATTTCTATAAAATGCTGTATACATGGTATCTATTCCCTTAGCAAATATCTAAAATAACTAGCAATGGAAGCAACATCTGTTGGAAATGTGATCAAAAAAGATCTTTTTTCACTTATAGTGGAAATGCAAACAAACAAATTTTGGGGGAAAAATCCATAACAGAATCTCTGAAATTTTAAAAATTAAATTTCTGATGTTGCCCAAAATATATTTATTACATATGACTGAAAAAATTCAGCAAATAAAGGATGCACAAAGGAGAATTTTATTCTGCATGATTACTGCCATCAGACTGGCATACACACAAAGGTGGACTCAATCTCAACAATAGAGAAATGGCTTCTAAAACAAATTTTAAGGTGCTCAAGATATCAAGGAAAATTACTGGGGTTTAGATATATGTTCAACCCTATATTCAAATTATCAGTAAAACATCTCCCCAAGTTAAATTTTCTCATGATTTCTTTATATGGAAAAATAGCCTTATAGCTCTTGTGGGTGGAGACTGCCAGTGAGGAATCATTACACCTTTTCTTGTTCATGAGTTCCACACCCACTGAAGGAGAAGGAAACTGTTGTCATTCTCAACCATGGGAACCCTCTGGTTTTCTGAAGAGCATGTAAGAGTTTATAATCTTCTCCCTTTACCAGCAGGTCCAATAGAACCTGCTACTTGGGTAAGCTTTTACCTACCTTCTCGATGATTTACTGGTAGCTACAGAATATTCTTATTAATCTCTATTTTACCAAACCATTAGTTGTTGCTTTTTTATTTTCTACAAGTTGCTACCGTGATGTGTTTCCTTGCATCCAGCTATTGGCATACAGGGAATACTTGTTAATTTATACTTTAGCTAAGGTTTTATTTCCTACAATCATTGTGCAAAGTGTTTCTGTCTTTTCCCTATTAATGCATTGGTATCTACAAGACAGTTAACTTAACCATTGTGTTGATATTATTTTCTACAGGCGCACACAGATAACCTAGTAAAGCAATAATTATCCAGTCCTTTTGAAATATTTGCTTGATTCTATGTATATGTAAAAGAAGGCTGTTGGTTCCATATTGGTTTTAATACCATTACAGTTTAATTTGTTTTTACCAAAAACAAATCATACAGTCAATTCAACCTCCTGTTTTTGGGACCACATTTCATTATGCTTGGTTGTAAAATATATCAGAATGCATTTTGTTCAGATTAGCTAACTGTAAATCCATATGGATACTAATAGAATCCCTAGGCTGTGAGCTATGCTATATTCTAATCTTCTACAATAATTTGGATATCAGGAGCTGATTGAAACCCATAAAGTGTTTCCCGATTTCTGAGTGTTGGCCTCTGCTTTCAGGTCCCAGGGGTACCAGGTAAATTTAGAAATCACAAAGCATGAGAGGGGACGTCTTGGGAGAGTGGCCAACTATTGGATAGACAGTAATAATTATCTCCTGATATTTTCAGAGTTGTAGACTATCTGGTGAGGCATCTGTACCTCAGATTATGTGACCATTTTGTTTGACACAGTATCTTTGATTGTCTCTTCTTGGTGCCTTGACCGGTAGTGAGCTGGTCAGATTGTCTAAAGTGGATACATCAGGCAGAGAATTGGAGTTAATGAATATAGAACTTTCTGGGCTGCAGACTGTTTTAACAATTTGTACGTGTAAGGCTGATCAGGAGGAGATAAGGCAAAGATGATGTTGGGTGTTTGTCACAATCAAGTCTTGTGCCCTCTTCATGTTCTGCAGAGTTACATGCAGGTTAGGGGACAAGACCAGGACCTTAATTTTGTTATGCTGATTTTTCACTCCTTACTAGATACCAGTTCTGGATTGTCACACCTACATTGGTTGGTCCTTAAGGGGATCAGATTTGCAACCCATCCATTTTGAATTGGCACTGATTCCATGACCTTTGCTATGGGTCTGGATGTGGGATCAGTCTAGAGGATTCGACACTGAAGCATATAAGATGCACACCTGACCTCTCAATTTTGATTGGTTTTGTTCATGTTTCTAATGTTCTTATCTTCTCCAGATTCTTTTCCAGCTGTCTGGAGAGGAGATGGTTCCTGATTTGCAATTATAGCATGTGATACTCCAGACCCAAAACTGCCATTTTGGGGATAAACTGAGGTTTAACAACCAGGCCACAATGGAGTGACTGGTTGGCATGATTATCACTACTATTTGGGGAAAACATGGAGCCTCTCCTTCCTATTTTGGCTATCCACCTAGGTGGGAATGATCCTGGTTTGTTCTAGGGCAAGGCTCTTATTCTCCAGGCTCTGTATGACCTTCAGAGAATTCAGACAAAATAGCCAGACATATACTTTTGTGTGATCATCCATTTTGCCTTACCAAAGTTGACACAGTGAGGGTAATTCGTTCCCCGCCGCCTAGCTCGCGATGGCGGGGGGACGGCCTTTGCCGCCCTCCCTCGAAGCGTAGCCACATGTGATTGGTCGCTGGGGACAAGGAGGGGCGGGCGCAGGAGTTTTGGCCCTGCGCTGCCTCCCCAGCGGCCATTCTTGCAGATCCGGGCACCCACCCTCCCGCCCTATGGTTTCAGTGTAAGACAGCTGGTCGCTTTGGGGCCGGGTAGGAATTTTTTCCCCTTTTCATGGGGGTTTTTTCGCCTACCCTACACTGCGCCTGGGGCGGGGTAATTGGCTTACAGAGTGGTGGCTGAAGCCAGTATTAAATAGGTTGTCACTGTTATTATAAGTAGGTTGGCCGGAGGGGGGGGCTTTAGGTTCGGCGTGTACCTATGGCACCCCCCCTTGTGGGGTGTAGGATAAATCATATCCTTGGGGAGGGCCCTGGGATCACCCCACTTGCTGTGCAGCTGGGGGTGGTACTTGGGGCTTGCCTTCCAGACAAGGGCTGGCCAAAAGCCATCATGCAACTTCAGCGATTGGCTTTGGGGCCCGGTACTTCGTCCAACGGGCTAGGGGAGATGGTCGGGAGCGGCATCTTGACCCTAGTCCGAGGATACTGTATACCCCCCCTGTTTTTTCCCCTCAGGTCTTTAAATCAAGTTCATGTTCAAGTTGAAATTTGAGTTGAAGTTCAACCCCTGTTAAATAGGCATATTAATAAATTGCCCTAGTTCAACCCAAGCTCTGTCTGTGGTCTCGTTATTTCGTGGGTTGGGTGGCAATGCACATTGCCTTGATAGCGTCCTTAGAAGGGTGAATAAGGCAATATGTAATTACTTAAACAGAGGGATGGTGTACTTTCTTAGAGATCCACAAATTGTTTTTCAACAGCCTGAACTCTACAGAGCAGATGACATGCATGTGTCAGAAGAGGAGATATATTGTTCCTGGGGGATTTGCAGTGGGGCTGGCGATGCTCCTTTTTGGCCAGCTGGTGGGGAAAGGGACTAAGCAGATGCTTGTCTCTTGTCTGTAGCAGGTAGTGGTGGAGAAAAGAAGCAATTATGGTGAACAACATGGCACTCTTTTGGTGAAGTAGAGGACTCTGTAACTGCCTGGGACTCAGGTGTGGAGAAGAAGGTTACCTATGGGGCTGGCCAGGGTACATTATGTCCTATGATTAGGAAGGGGGTTCATAATGTCTGCCTTCCAGCAGATGGCCAGAGGGGAAGCAACACAATTATTGGGTTGCCCTCAAGTTTCAAGTGGTTTCTCCAGGAGAATTTTGAGGAGGAAATCAAGAGTTGATGCCTGCCTCAGCCAATTCCACACTTTATTCCTTCCCCACTTGCTACTTTCTAGGTTCACTACGGTTTAAATAAGCTTTAGGTTAAAAAAAGAGGCCATTATTCAACCCAATTATCTGTGTTTGATCTTGTAGTTTCATAGCTGGTCAGTAAGATATATCTGTGTAAAATTTTATTCTTATGCACAGAAAGTATATTTTATATGCGAAAACTATCTCGTGCAAATTTTCATAGAACAAGTCCTGAACTGTGAATACCTATCTCAGTCCAGGATTCTTCTCATCAACATTTCTGAACATTTTAGGAATATGACTATTCTTTTTGGACCATTCTTCAAATATTTTTGAATCTTCTTTCAGTCCCTGACTTAGCATATTAATGTTTTATAGAACTTCCAAATTTTAAACATGGAATGCAGTTATATGGACTTTAGACTCCCCTTCACAGTTAATTACTACTTTTTTGTTTGTTTGTTTGTTTTTAAAAAAGACTGCACATGATAATAGAACTATGTTATTCAGTCTTACCCTCTTTGTTTTCGTTGAAACATTTGATTTGATTGGGAAGAGAAAGAAAGTTTACAATTATACTTTCATTTGAATCAAGATCTTATTAAAAGCCATGACATTAACCCATCAACATTGCTAATTTAATTTCTGTCCTTTTATTTCATGGGCTGATATTATTTGCTTTTGAAGGAAATGATATAAGGTCACTTCTTTAATGGCACTGACTGGCCCATTGAATGGCACTGACTGGCTCAGTTACATTTCATACTTGATAATGAGAGAATTGGAAGGAAAAAAAAAAGGCTGAGTAATGTTGTCCATTACACGGTATTTAAAAATCCACAGGGGGGTTTGAAAATTCCCCAGGACATCACACATAGGAGATATATTGACTTAAGCAGATATTACTGGGTATATTCACTGATCTTTGCTAACATTTACCATGATATTAAAAAGGATATGTGCATTTTCATCTTAAAATAACAACGAGATCTAGCCACTCAAGAGAAAAAAGCATCTTGATTATCCACTGTGATAAAAGTCAAAGCAGGGGGGAGAGAAAAGAGTGAGAAAGTCTCTGCCTCTAGTTCTCAGTTTCTTACTTCGCAGGAATGTTTCACATATTGGATTTGGAGCAAAGTGGTCACAGATTGGCCTTGTTTTACTATGGGAGTGAATGAATTCCAAGTTTTAGATTCCAGTTTCCAGAATGCTGAGTTAAACATGCCCTGTGGTAACAGAAAAAAAAAAAACACTTGTAGTCCAAAACATCACAAAGGAAAAAGTTACTCATCCTGTTCTATTGGACTGTGGTTCTGATTTTATGTGGAACTGTTTTGAACTACATTGTGTTTAAATGGTTTTGTGAACCTTCCCCCCCTTTAAATGACTATGCATATCATTGAAATCTTCCAAGACAGAGAGGGATAGATATACTGTGCTAAACAAAGATGAAAGCAGTGTTTTCTTCATGTTGATCTTTCCTTCCTTTGTGCGCAGAGTCTTACACTTGTACATAGACTCCCTTACAAATATAAATGTAAATATTCTGAACAGGACAATGTACATACCAACTCTCTTTTATTGGTATTTTCTCAGATCACAAGTATAAAGTCATACACATTTAGAGTATAAAAAGGTGGGAGGGGAGAAAAAAAGAAATGTGGCAGCACCTTTAAGACTAACTGGTTTTTATATTAGGATGAGTTTTCATGGACATAAACCCACTTCTTCAGATGCGGTATAGATTGTAGTATACAGTCATATTAAAGTCTCAGGTATAAAGCATCTTAATACAGTTTTGGTAGTGAGATATAGGCCCTTTCTGCACGTGGGAAAGGAACCCAGCAAAAACGGGACTCACTGGACTTCTTCAGAGTCCAGGCGAGTCCGTCGGGATGAGGAGCAGTGCGAGCTCATCACTCCACACTGCTCCAGCGTCCAAAATGGCAGCTTCTGGTTGGTGGAGGCTCTCCACCAACCGGAGAAGCTTGCCAGCCGAAAGCCCGCCCCCGGCAGATCTGCAGGCACGCACTTGTGTGCGCCTGCAAATCTGCACCGGAGAGCGGTGACGGAGCGACACGGGGTCTCACGCTCCATGCTTTTTAAAAACCTCTTAAAAGAGGTTTTTAAAAAGCATGCTGCACGACCAGTTCCGGTCGCTCCAGAGCGTACTGAGGTGCGGAACTACAAAATGTAGTCCACCTCAGTCCACTCCACGGTGCAGAAGATCTCCGTTGAAGGTCACACTGCACCGTTTTAATAGACCGGTGTGGAAAGGGCCATATTGTACTAGTATCCAGAAAGATACAAATCATTGGTCTCAATATTCAAAACTTTTGGTGAGGTGACACAGGTCCTTCAGATCTTTACAGTGGTCAGTTAGTGGTGATATGTGAAAGCAGTAAATCTTACCAAAAGTCTGTTTTCTTGGTTTACAAGCCCTCTCTGAGAAGTTTTCTTCTGATATATGTGCAGTAGTGAGGACCTCTGTACGTGGTGTGCAAAAAAGCTATTGTCTTTGTTCCTATCTCTGCTCATTGATTGGAATTTGTGAATATAATTCAATTCTGCGGTTTCTCCTTCAAGTCTTCTTTTGAAATTTCCTTGTTCAAGGATTACAAACAGAAAATCTATTACTGTATGTCCCAGAAGGTTGAAGTGCTCTACAACCCATCTGTAAGGGAATTTGTGACTTGGCAGCAGTGTGTTTGTATGCTGGCTGAAGTCAATGACACTCTTTCTCCAGAGCTAACTAAAGATGATTCCCCCCCCCTTTCTCTCTCTCACATACACACACCAAAATATATGCAATAATTGCATTGGGGAGTAACAACAACAACAACAACAACAACACTGTGTTAGAAATTCATGAATGGTAGATAAATCATCCCAAACACAAATAAGCAGCTAATAGAGCACAGTTTCTTTGGGATGGAGAAATGCTATCTGAAAAGAGTAAATTCACACAGCTGAATATTTTCCCTAATACACACCCACCCAACCACCACAGAAGGAGTTGGGAGTAGGTGGGGAGAGCTGTGATGTTCAGAGAAAATGTTTCCCAGCAAAAACTACTTCTCTTTGATCTCGTTGGAACTTTCTTGGTCCAGCATTGCATTTCTGGTTGGAACAATGCAAAGAAAAAGACCACAAGCTGTTCAAGGTTCTCTAAATCAGTGTAGCACTTCAAGGAAGAGAAGAAGCTGAACAAGATTTTTTGGCTAGAATGTGGATTCTGAAATGTCTGAAGGAGAGTGATTTCATCTTAAAAAGAATGAGTCCCAGGCCTCTGCAGTGCTTTGCTGAAAGGCATCCAAAAAAGAGAAGTAGATACCTTCTTTTTAAAATCAGAGCTTTTTTTCCCAGAAGTGGAAGCTCCAAGTATATTCCTATCCCAGGATGCTTCTGGGTCAGAGATGGAAACCATTCCTCCAGAAGAAATAACCTTTGGAACTGGGATCTTTTTAAGTTATCTCAGGTGGGGAAATACCCACCTGAGGGTCAGACATGCATACTTCACAATCTTGCATTGTCTTACGATATTGGATCATTTTCCTGATGAGGAATTATCTGGGCCTGACTATTATTATATTTTAACTAACAAAAAAGAGAGAGGAACATTGAATTGGTCATCCTTTCCCCAAAGATGACATTTCTTGTCAGGGCCATTTCTTGACCATAATACATTGATTTTCCAAATTCAGGTTGTCATAAAGAGAGACAGAGAAATCTGTCAGTGTATTCAGTTGTGCTCAGTAATCTAATCAATATTACTGATATGCCTGTTTGAGTCTCATTTCCTCAGTATGGCTGCTAGCTCAAGGGTTTGTCTAAAAAATTTTCACAGATAATGTCTATTTGTCATGGGTCAGACAGTCAAGAGGTCAGAGCCTACATGCATGCACACACCTGTCTTTCCAGCATTGTTGTACAAACACACACTGCTTTCATCCACTCCTGTGCACACTCCGTGATCATCCTATAATATGCAAAACCTTCCATAGTCACAGTTTTAAAAGGCTACTTGCAGCAGTATTGCTGTCCATGCACAGTATAAATATGAAAGAGATAATTCACACTCTAAGTATAAAAGCAGTTTTTTCTCAGAATGGGCTTTTATCAATGGACAGTTTTATATGCAATGCAAGATGAATTTTAGAAATATACTGGACCTGTGAGGAAATGAAATTAAATCTGCTGCCCTCGAGCAGTATATATAATCTATATGGATTGCTGCAATATACTATTGCATTGAGCTGCCCTTGATGATAATTTGGATGCTGTCACTGGTACAAAATTCTGCAGGCCACAAGCAATATTAATTCAGATAAACTATATATGTTTATCTGAATTAGCATTCCCTAGGCCCACTTTATGATTCTGGCTGTTATCTTTAAAGACCAAAACTGCCTAGCCCTGAGGGAATGCCTCATTCACTTTATTCCCCTTCAAGTCCTCTGAGATCAGCAGGGAGGTTCTGCTCAGCACTCCTTGAGTTGGTGAATTTGATAGGGAAATGAATCAGAGTCTTTTTTGGTCATTACACCAACTCTTTGGAATTCTTAGCCCACACAAGTCTACCTTGTAACAACTTCATACTTTTTTTGAAAATTAATTCTGTTTGAGCATTAATAATCTCTCCCTTCTTGAGCTGGCTATCCTGGTCTCAGAGACAGTAGTTGAGTCCCCATGGCTTGTTGTATTGAGACAATTCTATATCCGGGAAGAGACTACTCTGTGAAGAGCAGTTTAGGACTTCATGTCTTCCATGAAAACCATGGCTCTGTCCCAGGTAATATCTGGTGCAACCTGTGGGGCATGTTCTCTCTCTCTCTCTCTCTGTAACAGGTTGGATGATGGCTATTTGGAAGATAGTTCTTTTGGCATGGACTGATCACTACCTGGTGGGATTTAGACTCATTGGAAACCAGAACATCTACAAGGATGGGTGGTAATTAAGACGGTCTACCCCAGAAGACTTATGGATCCAGATGGATCCTGATAGCTTTTGGAGAGTTCCTTGTTGCCTTGGCAGGTGATCTTGTCAAAGTCATGACTGATTTCTGGAATAGGAAATGGCCAGGGAAGTGGACACAATTGCTCCAAAACATCCCCTCCAATTGAATGGAGCCAAGTGAACCCTCTAGTTCACTAGGGATCTGATGGTAATAAAACAAAGGGGATGGAAACTAGGGCATAGATGGCAAAAAAACTCAGAACAAGTTTCACTAAACATAGGCTAGAACTCACTAGAAGACCTATGCCATGGTGATGGTGGTGGCAAAGAAATTATACTTTTCTGCATCATTGTGTCTATACGCTGTTATGACACCCAACTCTGTGTGTCCTTTCTACATGATTCCAAGGAAGTTGTCTCAGTGCTGAACCAATGTCTGTTGTCATCAATGATTTTGATGAGGGCAAAGAAATTGAAACTTAATCCAGATAAAACAGATGCTCCTGGTTGGTAGAAATGCAGACCAAGGAACAGCACCTCCACTTATGCTGGGGGTGTGTGTGCATTTCTTCTGAAATCTCAGGTGCACAGATTTCTTGGATTCATTTCTTGGCCTGGATGTCCAGGTTTGGCAGTGGCCATTTGCACATCTAAAATGAGTGATCCAGCTGTTATCATTCCTGGAGATGTCAGATTTGGCTCTGATGACACACGCTTCATTGCATCTCATTTAACTACAATAATGCACTCTGCATGGGGTTGACTTTGGAATCTGATTAGAAATTTTAGTGGTCCAGAATGGAGCCAGTTACAAGGAGTAAATAATTCCAGCTTCACTGGCTACTAGGTCATTCCCAAACACAATTGAAAGTACTGTTCATGACCTATAAAGCCTTATATGGCCAGTATGTTACTAAAGTACTGTTCATGACCTATAAAGCCCTATATGGCCAGTTCAGACTATCTGAAAGAATGTATGTATACCTGCCAGTATGTTAGGATCTATAAAGGAAGATTTTCTTTTGGTCATGCTACTGTCACAGGCTGGTTTGGTGAAGAAAGGAGAACTTTCTCAGTTGCTGCTCTAACCCTCTGGAAATCCCTTCTATGGAAGGCTAGGCTGAATCTCTCCCTTTCCACCTTTAAACAGCAGGCAAAGACCTTTTAGTTTAAATGTGTAATTGCTTTCAGGGAGGGAGGCTTCTTACTGGGAATGTGTGCTTTATTTTAATGTTTGTATGCATTTTAAATGATTTTATACTGATTTAACATGATGAACCTGGATTTTGTTTTTTAAAAAAGTGAAATTTTAATTGATTTTTTAAAAATAAGCCTTCTCGGTTTCCACTCCAACAGAAAGGTGGCATATAAATTAAATAGAAAGAAAGAAAGAAAGAAAGAAAGAAAGAAAGAAAGAAAGAAAGAAAGAAAGAAAGAAAGAGGAAGAGTGGTATTTGTTACCCTGTTTACTGGGGGTCCCAGGAGGGACACCTATATGCACTCTCAATTAACTAAGTTTGGGGAAATTAGCTAGAGCACAAGTTAGCAATGCGAGAGGCAAGGCAACACAGCAGAATCTTTTACCCAATGTCTACAGGGTCAGGCCAAGCCAAGGAGCACAACAAAGTTTAAGAATAATTGAGGTTTTTATTAAATACAGACACACAGTGTATGCAGCACACACAATCACACAAGTAACTAAGGAAAGTAAAGGTTGGAGTGGTATAGAGGGATTTTGAGAGGGATTGTTGAATTGGGTGATACGAAACCTGTCCTGAAGCCTGGGAGAATAGAGAGTAATGCTGGGGTTCGATGTGGCTCAGCATGTGAAACTGAGGGGAAGCTCACCAAGCAAAGCGGCAGCAAGGTGGTCTGGTCTGGAACTTGGGAACGATCCGAGGAAGGTCTCAGAATCTGGGGTTTTTATAGGGAGAAATGTAACTGCAGGTTATTCCGTACTTGGGGAAAACAATGAGTTTCGGGCGCAAGACAAAGCTTTGGAAAGGTCAAAATTTAGCATGATTGAGTTAAGTCCGAATTGACAAAGAAGTAGACAGCATGCAAATGCAGAGTGTTTGGCAGTTGAGTATTCAGCTTGCCAAGTTGCCTGCTCGGGGCAGGGAGTTCTTTTGTAAACAGTGTGCATACATAATGAGGGCGTTTGCAGAGAGGTCTCCTAAAGCGGTGATCTGGTTATTTCTGGCCTGCCTGTATTGTTTTGGGATATTGTGGCATTTGATGGCCGAGCCTAGTTCTGTGCTTGTCCAGGGGCCTCACAAACACGTGGAGAGGGGTGGTGGAAGAGAGCCAAATTATTGATTTCAAAACGATATCTTTATGTTATCTCCAAGGAGGCCTAACCTGCAGTAACATATTAGTGCAGACTAGAAAAGATCTGTAAAACAATATAAAATGTAATAAAAATAATATCCTTTTTTGTGGATCGTCCACATTTTTCCATCTAGAGTGTCCTAGGATGATAATGAGTTTAGAAGACACAAAGTGGAGGCCAGGTTACTGAAGCAAATAATAAGCAAATGTACATCATACAGAAAAATGAAACAAGCTGTACTAGGTTACTGTCATTGCAGTTCCAGTACAATC
Source organism: Ctenosaura bakeri (assembly GCA_948474755.1). Classification (NCBI taxonomy): domain Eukaryota; kingdom Metazoa; phylum Chordata; class Lepidosauria; order Squamata; family Iguanidae; genus Ctenosaura; species Ctenosaura bakeri. Next base: position 500,844 of record CAOLHI010000636.1, on the reverse strand, counting down.
TACAGGGAGAAGATCCTCAAGAACATCTACATGGGAGAGTTAATGACAGGCAAGTATTACTACATCAAACCACTACTACTGCTAATGTTGGGCTGGTTGTTTCTCTAGAGCCAACATCTTGCAGGGGTATACCAGCCACTAGTGAGGTTGCTACTGAAGGAAGTGACACCAAAAGGTGATGTGCCTTTAGTGTGTCATTTTGAGAGATCAGAGGGGTAACAGTCTGTCCTACTGTTTGAGAAAGGGCGAGTGTTGTGTACATTCAATATTTACTTACAAGTCTGCCTGACTTTACCAACTTTGATTATATTACCAATTCATAAAAGAAAAGATGCATTTTTAAAAATGGAGGGAAGATGATGAATCTCAGTGAGCAATCATACCAATTGTACATGGCAGAGGAAGATAAGAAAGCAGAAACAGCTACAGTTTAATATAAGAACAGTAGTGTGCTAGTTGCCTTCAGGTTGTTCCCCAGTTCACATAATCTGGATAGCCATAGCAACAGCCATCCCAGTCTGGAAGTGCTTTCAATGAATGTCAGGTCACTGAATGTTGAAACAACTGCGATTCAGGACATAATCCTGGGTCAGCATGATGACCTGCTGTGTATCACAGAGATCTGGTTGGATGAGTCTTCGGAATTTAATATCTCATAGCTTTGTCCATCTGGGTTCTCTGTGTAGCAGTAGGTAAGATCAAGTTAGGGAGAAGGTAGTGTTACAGTTATCTATTGGGACTAGCTGCTTTTTCCAGTCTTCTGCATGTCAATTTGTGCATCTAAAGGTGGGTGACCAGGACAGATTGGTGATTCTGTTGGTGTACCACCTACCCTATTGCTCAAAATTCTACATTCTGTAGCTAGCTGGGGTCATCTTGAAGCTGATGTTAGGATTGTTACCAGGTTGTACACCCTGACATTTTGATACGGTTTAATTGGCAAAATATGATTTAACTGGCAAGATATATTAATTGGCACCAATATAAAACATACCTTGCTATGGCTGAATAGCCATGCTGGATAAGAGGAAAAGACTGGCCAAAGATATGTGCTGCAAATTAGACCAGAAGAGACCTCCAGGTGTAGCTGGACCAAATTCAGGAAATTGCCAGGAAACTCCAGTGATAATAGGCTTATAGTTGGCTTCTGATGACTTAGCTTCTTAGGGACAATACCATCTCAAAAATTCCCATAAGGCTGATTGTCTTAACTCCTCTCCCTCTGATCAAGCAACTTTCCTTTTTTCCTCTGCACCTGATCAACAAGTGGTGAGCTATCTGAACAGTCATTAGCCCTTTGTCACCTAATGCTAAGGTCATTAGCCCATTCCTGACCTTATTGTCCACTCTCAGAACTCAACTGTTTACTGTGCCAGAGAGCAATTAACACCTTAGCCTTCCAAGCAGAAATAGACTATTTAAACCCCAGTTTTTGGCCAGTCAGCTCACAGTACACCAATTGCTGGTTGCTACTCTGCTGCTCTGATTCTGCCCCCCTCCCACAGGCCTCATCTTTGAGCTAATATTCCCACTGTTTCACAGAGATACTGGCATTGTGGGTGGACTCCTGAGTCACCCATGTTTTGTGGTAACAGAATCCCTTTGGACTGTTGTATTGGGCGACTTCAATATCTATGCTGTGCCATACTTGGACTCTTCACGACAGTGGACTGATTAAAATGACCCATCCAAAGAAGCTTATGGACCAGGATTGTTTCTTGATGGCTCTGGCAGGATTTCCTGTTTCCTCAGTAGGCATTTCTGTCAATGTTCTGCTCAACCTCTGGAACAAGGAAAATGCCTGTGTGGTGGACACATTCACTGCTGTCCCCCTCACAAAATGAAGCCAAATCAGCTCCCTGGCAACACTAGAGTGATGTTGCCAGAATATTCAGAATGGGTCCAATTGTACACAAACAAAAGCCTATCTGAACTGTAGCAATGCAAGCAAAACCAAACCAAACAATCCTTCTTTATTAGTATTGTGTCTGCAAAGAGTCATGCAGTGCAGCTGTTTTAAATAGTCAAAGGTCTTTTATACACTGACCCACAAGAAGATAATCCAGTCCACTCAGCAGCCTCTGGGGAGCAACTTGTCCAGCACTTTGTGGATAAAATCCACAGAGCTGCTCTGCTTATAATGCTGGGATTAAGACAAATCTGTGGGTGTAACCTTGGCCTCTTTTTGTCCAGTAATAATAGATATATTTCAATGCATACAGCCCAAGAATATGAACAGGATTCTTAGAGAAGTGAGGCCAAGGAAAGCAAGCAAACAAGACAGACAGACAGACAGACAGACAGACAGACAGACTAGCTGAGTTGGTAGAGGAGAGGTCAATGCCTCACTAAAACAAGGGAGAGTTCCATCATGCCTAAAGAAGGTAGCCATAAGAATACTGTTGAAATAGTGTTCCCTGAATCCCACTGTATTTGACAACCACCAGTCAGTTATGGTAATTCCATCTGGAACAAGAAACTTGAATGTGTGGTGGCCTCCCTGATCCACCTTCTCAATGAAATGCATTACCTAACTCCAATTCCAGGCCTGGCTATGGGACAAAGACTGCTTTGGTCATCTTGGTGGATATTCTGTGCCATGAACTTGATGGTTGGGGGAAGTGTGTCCCTGCTGATTCTCCTGGTCTTTTCTCCAGATTACAATGCCATTGGCCACAGTATCTTTCAGAACCACCTGGCTAAGACAATTCCTGAAGGCAGTGATTTACGGTGGTTCCATGTCATCCTGGAAGAACAAACCCAGAAGGTGATGCTGGAATCTTCTGCACTGGGTAACCTTGGGCATATCAAGCACTCTCAGCACCGGAAAACCCCATGATAGGTGTGCCCTAGGGTCAGCGTAAGTCAGAAACAACTTAAAGTCACACAAAAACAAACTGATGACACCAAACTCAATTTGTCTTTTCTACCTCATTTCAAAGAAGCTGTTTACATTCTAAAATGGTACCCATTACCAGTAATGAACTGGATGTGGATGAACAAATTGAAACCTAATCCAAACAAAATAGAACTGCTCTTAATCAGTCAAAACTGTTCTTAATCAGTCAAGAAGTAGAGATTCAGTCCATACTGTTTGGGATTTGTAGACTGGCTTAGTCCTGAGGCTGGACACCCAGGTTTCTGAGATGGCCAGGAGTGCATTGGATGACTGCCCCCAGGCTCTAAAATTGGCATATACTTTAGTTGGGAGGTAAAAATGTTTCTTTGTTTGAGCAGCCCTCTGAGGACAGATTGCTCATGTCTAAGGGGGCTTTCATAATATGATGTATAATTGTATTTTTGTTTAATGAACATGCTTTTAATCCATTTCAATTCTATTTCTATTTTAATCATATTTGAATTTGTGTATGATGTATTATTTTAGCTATATCTCTTTAACCCACGACAATAAACAGTGAGGAAGTATGGGAGCTGTAGTCCAAATGATGTGCAGGGACAAATTTTCCCAACTAATGATTTAGAACCAGATTGTTGAGAGGCAGGTCTGGTACTAAGCCTGTGTATGAAGAAAATTTTCAATCACTGCTAAATTAGAGCCAGTGTCACCATTGCAATAATAGGGAAGAGTTACCTACATTCCCATAGAAATAATAAAGTATTCATCCCATAGAGAAGAGGTGATCCTTCTGATATTCTTGAACAGGAACTTCCACCATCTCACAGAACTGGCTGTGCTGATGAGGGCTGAGGTGAGCAGCAATCCAAGAATATCTGAAAGTCCACAAACCCCCTCCCCCCAGTATATAGGAGTAAAAGGTCTGTAATCCTGAATAAACTTACTAGGGAGAAAGCCCTATCAGATATAGTAGAATTTGCTTCTGATGAGACATACAAGGGATCATAATGAATCATTTGACATAACACTACAGCATTTAAAATTCAATCTGTTGAAGTTGTAGTGACCTATATGTTACTTCCATCTCCAGTTGAAAATTTGGTATCTTGAAATACTGCTCATGCATCTACTCTTTCAAACAATCTCATATATTCAATCTTTGGTGAGGCAAGTAGCTTTTAAAGTGCTGCCAAATAGTTTTGTATGTCATAGAAATGAAATGCAATATCCAATAAAAACATGAATCATAGCTCTTTATCTTTCTAAAAGCTTCTCAGTTTAGAAAGTTCAAGGAGAAGAGACCCAGCCTCTAAGATATATCCTATCTTGATGGGACTATTGTCTGGAAATGGGCATCAAAACTCCCAACAGTAATAAGATGTAAGAGATTGTGCATAGACTTGTATTTATGCTATACAATAAGTTATTGTGTGTTTGGGGCAAGACCTGCTCTGCTTAAGTAATACACCAACCACCACTATGAATGGAAGTAGGCCACAACTTTTGTTGATTACAGCTGCTAATAGGGTTGGCATGTGTCCAGATCCAGGCATTGATCAACCCTCCTGTTGATTGATGAGCCTGACTATCCTGTTACCTCAAAATGTATGGGACATCTGAAGGCTCTCTCTCTGTATCCACATTTTCATGAAAATTAGGGACATTTAGCAGATTTTTATTTATAAGCTCACAAGAGGTAGGGCAAGCTAGCGAGACCTTCCACTAATGTTTATAGGGTCACTAACAGATACCAGCCAGATGACTCAAAATTAAGCTGAAATGCTTTTGTTGGGGGAAATATATGCACACACACACACATGAGATCATCACTTATGCATACAAGCACACAAGGCTAACCAGAAAGAGAGGAGGAAAGCAGATAGAAGAGATTGCCGAGATCGAGTGATATTTACCATCTGGAGAGAAGCAGAAAAGAGTGAGATGGCTTGGGCTTGCACCAAAGGATAGTACCAATCAGGAATCTGAGTGACAGAGTAGGTCACTGCAGGCAGAATACTCTGCTGAGTATTCTCAGGACTATTTACACTCAAAATCTACCCTCAGGGACTGAGTGTTAATGTCTCTCTGGCTGCTCAGACAGTAGGGTTTCATAAACAGGCAGAACAGGCTGATCATCAGGTAACAATGGCACTAATGGCTGTTAGGAAACCCAGTAATTGTGGATGTGTTTGAAGACAAAGGAAAGAGGGTGTAGGTGAGAGGACTGGGTGCTTGGTGTAACTACTGTTTTTGATGTGAACCTTCCTGTTGCATGATTTCCTTCATGACACAACTGGCAGAGATCCTTTGTTTCTGCTTGAAACACTCTGAGTAGCTTACCATAGTCCTCTTTCCCAGCTCTGCCCATCATCTAAATCTAACAAATCATCTAGGTAGTGGGCAAAAGAAAGTAAGCTGACCCTGAATTTAACTGCCCACTATGAGAAAAGTGACGAAAGCCTCAAAGGCAGCATAAATAACTAAGCATCCCATAGACATTGCCTTATCATAGAGCCACTGATCCTGAAATTTAAACTCAAGCAGGCAGAAGTCCTTTGGATGAACTGGGAGAAGCTGAGCATCACATTTTCCTGAAGAACCACTGGGGCACACACCCACACTAGTCTCACTGCCTTGTCCAAGGACACATAAAGTATCAAGCAGTACTCCATTTGGGTATGAAAAGTAATGGATAAGCCTGAATCCCCCCCCTTTTTTTTTGAGGGGGAAACAACTCCTAATGGTGATGCTCTCAAATTGCTCATAGGAGACTCAGAAAATGATCCTGCTACTTACCCAGCCTTACACTCTTTCTCTAACTTCTCAGTCACTATTTCTGGTAACTCCATGAAAAACCTGAAGTTGTGCAAAACAGACACCACATGCAGGCCCTTGAAAGGGATCCCAAATTCAGAGCAAAACCCTCTTTAATAAATGGAGCCACTCTCCTATTAGGAGAAGCAAAGCACTTAAACAAACCAGAGTGACGGATAACTCTTCATCATTGCTGCCTCCCTCAGGTTAACTGCTTGGTGTCCCCTGGATTATTCCCCCTTCTTCTTCTTCTTTTTTTTTTTCTGTTGACAGTTGAAAGAAGACAAAAGTGCTGCTGGCCACTTCAAGGGTGGGAACAGGAAAGCCTAGGGTGAGGCCTTAGATAGACCCTTTAGTTGTGGTCAAATTTACACCATGTCCTCTCATACTTCCCTTGATTATATCCCCAACAGGCCCAACTCTAGGAATCCCTTTTTTCCCTGCCCAATGAAAAGACTCGGGACCTTTGTCCTTACTTTTTATATGGGGTCCAACCAGCACAAGTCATAGTGTCTCACTGATAAGACCTCATCTAGCTTTCTCACTTTGGAATACCCACTTCCTAAGCTTTATTTTACTTGATGTCCACTGCATCCCCAGCCAGGTCAGTGCATTCAGTATGTTACCCAGGTAATTCGAGAAATGTTAGACCTGCTCAGGGTAGGCTGACTGTACACACCCATAAAAACTGTGTACCCTCCCCCAACCAATTGCTAAATGAATGATCAACCATCTCCCTTTTCTCTACCTCCCTTCTCTTTTTCTCCATTTTGGACATGTGCTCTTCCTCACTCTCTGGCTTGAACAGCAAGAAGATGTCTATAGCAGCCATTTAAAACTATCTACCTGGTTTTTGTTTTTTGTTTTTTTGTCCAAGTAGATCTCCAGTGGATTCTCATAAACACAGAAGACACAAAAAGATGCCACCTTCCCAATCTCATCCTCCCTGTCCCAAGCCCTCCTGGGACTGTTGTTTATCCATCCCTCTTTCTCCCTTCTCTTGACTGCCCTCCTGATTGCTGTCTGATTCCTCACTAGGGCTGGACTTCCTGCACCACTTGGCCTTCCCTTTCTTCTTATGCTCACTTTCCCTTCCATGATGGCTCCTCCTCTGAACCTGAAGTACTGCTACTGCTGGTGCTAAATAGCAAACATGGCTCACATGGCTCAACCTGGATATGCTGAACCAACAGTTACAGTTATCTGGGACTCCAGTTGCTCCATATTCTTGAATAGCGTCTCAGGAGTCTAGAACAGGTCTGGGACTGCAATGCTGCTGGATCCCACCTGGGATCTCACTGGTATTCATTCTCAATGGTGGAGGTTCCCTTTTTCTGACCCCTAGCTGTTGTTGTTGTTGTTGTTGTTGTTATTCATAATGAGGCATTAGCCCTGGAAAACATCTTCCTAGAACACCTTCTCCCCTATAAAACCCACAGGCAAGAACATCCAGAAGACAAAAAACAAATGAACAAAAAACCGGGGGCTATGCTGGCCCCTGACCTAGTTTATAGTGTCCCACTTACTGCAGAGTCCCAGGAGCAGGTGGGCAGCCTCCCACTAAGAAGCCCAAGGAAGAGATCTCTGAAAACTGCCCAGCCAAGATGATCACCCATACTGAGGAAAAGAATGCTCACTAGCCCTTAGTTGGGTGGTATTGCCTACTGAGCAGAGGAGAGACAGTGGTGTCACAGGAACTGCTAAACTAGAGGAGGCCCTCCTAGTGTTCCCTGCTTTACAGATGAAGGTTTTGCTGCCAGGAAAAGTAATCTTCTCAGCAGCTACACCCCCCCTCCTCACCACTCTATCTTTTTCTGCCTTCTCTGCCACCACCTTCTCTGTCACTCTTCCTCTGTCTTCTCTATTCTTGCTCTTGGGTCTGCCCAGCTCCCTCAATGCTTGCAGCATGAATGGCTGTGCATGTGAGAGAGCTGGAAACATAACTGCCACATACTGGACCTGAACCTGAGTGAAACCTACATCTGGGTCATTCAGACCTGTTCTACCAGCTAATGAGTTCAAACCTTAGTTTTAGTGAATTGGGTGGTGTCCCTGTCTCTCTCAGAGGCTGCATGAGCTATGCAGGACCCTAAGAGGAAGAAGTCAGCCAGACAGCCACCATTACAGGTAAGCACCAGTGGTCCACTCCTGACCTGATGTCACAAATGATGCTATGTGAATAAGCCACTCAGCATTCTCTTTAGAAAACTGCAAAGCTGGAAAGTGAGACAGAAGTAATTACACTTATTTATTCCATGGCAACTATCTGTCATATTTAGTCATAGTATATTGAACAGTGATCTGCTGCTGTATAGCTCCAGAACTAAATTTAATTCAATTTTCCTAGCATTTGAATTTTCAAGCCCTCTTTTTTTTTCCAATTCCAAATGTCAAAAAAATAAATAAATCTGAATGCTGCTAAATTGTGAGAGGAAGGAAGGAAGGAAGGAAGGAAGGAAGGAAGGAAGGAAGGAAGGAAGGAAGGAAGGAAGAAGGGTTTTTTCCAGAGTCTGAACTTGCCAAATTCAATTAACAAAGCTATTAAATAAGAAAAGTTTCTTAGAATCAAAGGGGAGAGTAATGCTAATCCATTGCTAACACAGTTAAACATACAGGGACAAAAAAAGTGGGTGGAGGGGGGAAAGACTTTTAGTAGTAAATGCTTCAAGGCACTCAAAGTTCTGGGCTTTGGTGGATGACTTTGTCTGTGTGATTTCTACCACATTTGTGGTGTAAGCAAATTATAAAACATTACATCTACAAGTCATCAGGGATACTGCCGTGGCATCCTGAAATTTTTCATAACCTATCTGTAGTTTCTTCGTCACTGAGGGATGGTTAGCATGCTTCACCTGTGCTGTGTAATTTTCTGATGATAATGAGCAATCACAAGAAATCTTAGACCATTTCCACACTACAGTGTTAAAGTGCTGCTATTCCACTATCAACCTCCTATAGAATTCTGGGGTTTGTAGTTTAGGGAAGGGCACTTTGAATTCTCAGCCAAAGAGCTCTTTGGTCTCAGTAAACTACAAACCCCAGAATTCCACAGGGCGTTGAAAGTGGAATAGCAGCAGTTTAACACTGTAGTGCGGAAATGGCCTTAGTTTTGTTATTGCTTATAGAGAATTGCACATCAGACAGAGCCAGTTCTGCCTGTGAGCTGTCAACATTACTATAGAGAGGAATCTTCCCCTTACTCAAGTGATGTACCTCTGTCAAATCATCTGCAGACATCCTATGTTAGAAGTCTAGTTGCTCAGGAGGAGAGATGGAGACATGAGTACTGTTATAAACCAAGCCTTTCTTTGTATCTTTTTCACTGGAACAGCAGTACTACTACTGGGAGAGCAAAAGGGGAAAAGGTTTGCTCCTCATGTTTAATGCCAGCAAAATGGTAAGTGAAAGAGAGCTCTTCACTCAGGTGGTGCTGTCTTTCATTGCCTGTCAAACAGAGTTGCACAGTAGGAGTGTAAGAAGAGAGATAAAAGTAACACAGGACAAGTGTAAAAAGGAATATAATCCCCCGAGGGCCTGTGCTGTGACCCACACTTTTCAACATTTATTTAACATCTATTTTTAGCATTTTAAAATGTTAGAAATAAGCTGGAGTGAAGCAAGCAGTTAGGCTGCGAAGCTGGTAGATGACACCAAATTATTCAGTGATAACACTAAAACAAGGGATTGTCCGATATTAATAAGTGTGAAGACTTGTACTTAGGGGTGGTAGGCAATCCCACTTTGGCACACACACTGATGGGGGCAGAGCTGGTAGAGACTTAACATGAATGACATCCTAAGGTCACAATGGATTGCCTAGCAAAAAAATGTTGGCTCAGTCTGTGGCAGCTATTTAAAAAAAAAAGAGAGAGAGAGAGAGAGGGAAACCATTAAAAAATAAGCCGCATAAACTGCCACTATTTATTTTCTTTAAACACATCTATAGTAGAAGGAAACTTGGAATGCCACAAGTTCTCTTTGCTATAATCCAAAAGATGTATTGTAAAACTAGGAAAAGTTCAGAAAAGATCAATCAAAACGATTGGAGAATAAGCAGAACTCTCTTAGGGTTAAAAGTTAGAACACTAAGGCCTTAATTTGTTTGATTTAGTTTGATTTAAATAGAATTCAATAAAATCCCTTTTAAAAACAAAATCACCAGAGAAAGCCAGCTTGGATCCTGTACAAGGAGAAAAGCAGAATACAAACATAACAGAAAAGAACAGAACAGAATAGACCCAGAGACCTCCACCCCAAGGCGAGTGAGTAGGCACATATTGTTTGCATTAAATTAGGCATAGTATATAGAAATATCCCCCCCCATTCCCTCTCTCTTTCTCTCGTAGTGGAACCTGCAGGAAAACAAATGAAAAAAAAAAAACTTGAATGAGTGGTGGAGAAAGATTAAAAAACAGGGAAAAGAAATTGTATCTCTCTGTATAGGGGAGAGATAACAAAGAAAAACAGTACTGGGGCAGGAGAACTCAGATGTGGCCCTCCCTTTTATCAGTGTCATGTAAACAGGAAAGTTCTTAATATCTGTTAATTGTATAATATAAGGAACGGAAAAAAAAGGACAGATTTTTCTACAAGGCTAGCAGTTATTTCAGCATAGAAAGAAGAACTAAATAGGGTGATAAATCTTTTCAATCACTAACATAAAATGGCATATCTTTTCTTGGAATCCATTAATGTACTAGACATAGAATATGGATTCTGCTCTCCAGGTTGGCCTCACAGTTACAAATCTTTGGCTCAAGTCACATATTTTGCTCTTTTTTCCTTAAGATCTCTCCTTGTATCTGATGTTTTAGCCTTCAGGTGGCTGCTGTGCTGGACAAGTGACTGCATCAATCAATAGGTTCACTGTGGTGAAGCATGACCAGTTCTTCTTTGCAATTCTTAAATGAAAAGAATCAAACATAGTTGTAAAAAAATAAAACCAGTAAAAAAAATTAAGCTAAACACAAGCTCCTTGAACTCTTTCTTTATTCCCAGCATCCCAAACCCTATCCAAATCTTATTTATTCCTTCTTTCCTAAAAAGAAATGCAGAATGTTTCAGTGTAGAAATAGCAATTCCTGGGCAGAGGGGGAAAAAAAGCACTGTAATTAGCAGTTCATTCTGCATAAAATTTGCATGTGGTTGATTTGCATAAAGAGCAATATATTTGGCATAGAAAATAGCATTTTCTGCACAGGAATTGGAAATTCTGCATTAAAACATTAGTTTCCATGCAGAAAATTTGGTTTACTGAGCAGAATATCCTCTTTCTCAGCAAAAGAACCACATGAGAATTTTTCACACAATAAGTCCCGAATTGTGAATAGCTTCCAAATGCTGTGTAGTTTTTGAAGACTTTTCTCATAGCAGGAAGATAACTGCTGAAATTACTTGTTGCTATCTTCAAGAAGCAACTTAACAAATAATAGCAAACCCTACCTAAATGTTTTACAGATGAGCCTCTTGAATTTATCCTTTCCCACATAATTCCCTTCTTCACAGTATTCTGTAAGCTATGATTGACTCATTATACCAAGGCTTGCCAAGCTTCTCACTTCACAACAGCCTCAATTGAATGTGCTGTTAATGGAAATTTGAATTGTGTTCACAGTTCCCAATCCAACAAATTAGGAACAGTTATAGGCAAGCCTGATGACAACAGTGGGCTCCTGAACTGAATCAGAGCCCCAGATATGAATGTTAAAAAAGAATATGATTTCAAATCTCCAATCAGTCATGGAGCTCACTCAACAATCTTAAACTGTCTTCCAGTTTAGCCCACCATAAAGGGTGTTTTGAGAATACAGTGGAAACAGGATTATGTGAATTATGTATAATACTTGAGGTGAAACTGTTTGTCAATACACCAAAATACACACTCCCCCAAGTGGCCAACCACTGTGAGATTTCTCATACCTTCATAGGAATGGAAAAAGAAAAAGAAAAAGAAAAGAAACAAAGGAGAGTTTCAGCAGAAACAAAAGCAAAAATCAAATCAATCCAAAACAAGCCTACATTTTTATTTTTTTATTATTAAAATATATTCCAATACGTATCATATTGGAATCATGTGTATCATAAAATTTCCATCTCCCAACCCCTAAGGGTCTTCCTTTTTATTGCTTTTTCACTTGGATCTATAATTTATAACAAATACCATTTATTCCTATACAATTGTTCTCATTACGTTATTCTAACTGATTTTCTGTTGTTTGGCACTTATGTTTTATAATGTCATTGATACCATCAAGTATCTTCATAGCTTCTTCTGTTAATAGCTTCCTTTTAAATATAGTCTAAGATCGGTTTCCACTCTTGTTCAAATGGTAATATTGATTTATTCCCACATTTTGTGAATAGCTTGCATTTTGCACAAAACACCATATTTTCAAAAAGCCCTTGTGTAAAAATGGTTGTTGTTGTTGTTTTTGTTGTTGTTGTTATGTGTCAACAAGTCAACTCTAACTAATGGCAACCCTATCCTTGGGGTGAGGTGGTGGTAAGATTTCTTAAGAGGTGGTTTGACACTGGCTTTCTTTGAGGCCGACAGAGTGTGACTTGCCCAAGATCACCCAATGGGTTTCCATGGCTCAGCATAGATTTGAATCTTGGTCTTCTAGAGTCATAGCCCAACAATTAAATGTGGCTTTTGTTTTGTGAAGAAAAAAATCCTTCATACCAATTTCACTGAAAAGGCAAAGACATTTGTTTTTAAAAAAGCATGGAGGATTTTTTTTTAATTCTTTCATGACAGAACAAAACAAGTGAAGATTTACATCCTCATCAATATTGTCTCTAATTACTTAGAAGAAGTACACTCTGAAGCCCAAATGATTTTTAAGAACAGCATGCAGATAACGAGTGCTTCTTCACCCCTTTAAGGTTTAAGATGAGTTTGTATTAGCAATTTTAAAAAGTGCACAGAGATTTGAATGCATAGTCTTTATAACCAAGCAACACTGCTACCTACAGCAGGAATGGAAATTACATGGCAAGTTGAATGGCTATTTCTAGCTTCTCCTCATCCTTCCTCATCTCAATGCCAGACAGGTGGCATTTTCAGGGATGAGAAATGATATTCTGGTCATTTTGGGTCACTTTTTTTTTTCCATGATAGTTTTTACTGAAAGCATAATTTAAAAGCAAAGCCATATCAGAACAATTGAATATGTGTAATTTTGGACGGGGAGGGTACTTTTCTCCAACTTTTTTTAAAAATTGTGAGGGTCAGAGGCTTGTAGGGGATCAGAGAACCCAAGTGCCTCATAGGATCCTCCTGGGTCAATACACCACTCATGAGTTGCACAGTTCCCACTCTTGGCACTGTATTACTGTAAGTCTCAAATTTGCAAACATACCTATTCAGAATGTTATCCTCCCTCTTGTCACACTTCCTACTCGAAATATTATTTGGCTGCTGTTCTTAATTGTTCAGAAAGTCTTCATTTAATTTTCACCTTCAACCACATCTCATTTAAGCTGGAGTTAATAGTTGATTGTATTTGAATCAAGAATTATGGACTGCATGAAGTGTGACTTGGGCTGTGAATGATTTCAAATCAAGTGAAAGCAAGAAATTATACAGCACAATGTCACACTTTTGAGTGATCAACAGTCTCTGTCATTAATCAAAATACGTAGACAGTTTGGTAATAGAGAAAGTCAATGCATTTCATCAGGGTGGACTTCTGTGTGTGTCTCTCTAATTGAATGGTGTACACAGATATGTTGCAGCAGCTGTAGTTTCCAAGCTTGATCCTGCCACTGTGCCTGAATGTTCACTGCACAACAATCTGTTAAGAGCTGGAGTGGGAAATCTCTCCTTAATTCACCAAAAGGTTGAGTGATAAGATCTAGGGTCTTTTAAGAAGTCATTAATGTGTAGCTGTGATTGTGCATATGCAAGTGCTTTTTGCAAATTATATAAGATACTTTTTAATTTGGAGGTTCAGGTGGTTGTGGGATTTTAAGGAACCCAAGAGCTAAATGTTACCTCAAGGGCAAGAGACCATTTATGGGTGTACCATTAGGCTGAGTGAAGCAGGCATCTCAAGCAGATGACATTATGGGTGTACTAAAGGTGAGGGATCATAAGAATTATAATGAAACAATATTCAGAGGGATAAACTTTTACACACACACACACACATCTAAAGGTCCTTAAAGCAGAAGTTCTCTGAACTTGTACATTAAGATAGGTGTATATTTTCTCAGTTGTTCCTAGTATGCATTCTGAGTTTAGTCAAAGGAAAAGTAGATTCTTTATGAAATGATTACCCTTTCAGTGTAAATAATTAAGCTGGAAATACTGGAAATGTCTTTTAAAACTTTTGGTTCCAATAAACATTCCCAAGGGACTGAAAGTTTGGATAGTTATCAGATAAATGCATCACACCGGGATGATAATAATAATAATAATAATAATAATAATAATAATAATAATAATAATAGATATTTAATCTTCTAGAGACTCATCTGTCATTTGTAAATTTGTTCTACTGTGGCATGCACACTGGCATGCCATTCATTGCCCCCCTTCCAGCTTGGTCTCAGCAGTGGAATTATACCTTTAATGGAAACCGCCCAGAATGGAAATACCAGTGTGCATAGTTACATACCTGAGTGAATTAAAAGCACAGCTCAAGCACTTAGGCAGAACAGAACAAATGTTTTCACTGACAAAGATAGGGAACAAGTGTTAATTAATGGCCTTTTGCCAGCAGCCTTCTTCCAGTGCTATGAAAAACATAGGCAAACATACCACGGATCAAATACTATAATAATATTGCACATCACTTCTTCAAGGGCAGTAGAAAATGGGAGAGATTCAGCTCAACCACAGGACCCCCTTACCCAAAAAGCAGTCTCACTCATTTACTGACTGGGCCACACATGATAAGAACAGAGTTAGGGAAAATCTCATCTCTCCCTAGATTTGTTGTGAGAAACTATGCATCTTGCCTCAAACACTCACATGTTTGTGAGATTTACAGGACATTTTCAAGAAATAATGTTCACACACAATACCATGCATATTTTAAAATGTGAATGGCTCAAACATGCTGAACTAGGGAAAATATGGAAAAGAATGCTTTAGTCAATGGAGAGAATGTGCAAATAGGTAAACTGCAAATAAATCCACAAAAAGAAAATATGTTTCAAAACTTGCATGAAATTTAGCATGGGAAGAAAAATGACACCCTAAATAATAATAAGAAAAATGCAGTGTCTTAATGTTTCCAGATTTCTTCCATGAAGACTTACGGTTTATAAAACACAGCATGCTATAAACTGAGTGATTTTGTCGTAGTCCTTCTGTTTCAGCCTAATATGTGAAGGCAAAATTGGAAGAAGACATCAATGTAACCTGCTTTGAGCTCATTGGAAGAGAGATATAAACATCATGAACTAACGAATAAATTCATCTCTCCCCACCCCCGCTTTAGTTAAACTCACTTAATGGTTATGTATTTAGGGTGAAGGAGCTGGTTCATTTTACCTAAGCACTGTTGTTATTGTGTGACTTCAAGTCATTTTAAACTTATGATGACCCTGAGGTGAACCTGGACAGCCAACATGGTGTAGTGATTTGAGCACTGAACTATGACTCTGGAGACCAGGATTTGATTCCCCACTCAGCCACAGAAACTCACTTTGTGACCTTGGGTACACTGTACCCTCTCAGCCCCACAAAACCCTGTGATAGGTTTGCCTTAGGACTGCCATAAGTCAGAAATGACTTGAAGGCACACAACAACAACAATAGTGAACCCATCATGGGGTTTTCTAGGCGGAAAGTGTGTGACATCTCCAAGGTCACCCTGCGGTTTTAGATGGTTGAGCATAGAATTGAACTCTGTTCTCCAGGATCCACTTCTCAGACTACTACAACACATTGGCTTACATAAGCACTACAGGCATAAATGATCATATCAGAAATTTAGAACTGTGAAGTTCAACCAGGGAGGTATACCTTTCTTTATTTTGTTCCTGCATCTGAGAATGAAAAAAAAATCAAAAGTGTTCTTCTCTATGTGTAAGATGATGATGATGATAAATATGATGGTGGTGGTACAGATGGTGATCATATATATATATATATATATATATATATATTTGCAATGAAAAACTTTCTCATAGTAATTTCCCAAAGGTTTTTTTTCCCCACAAAACTTTTTTCAAAATAACATTTCTGAGGATTATTATTATTGTTATTACTGTTATTTGCTGAAAAGTTTTGTAAAATACAGTGCTTTCAGGGGAGGAAAACAAGGATTTTGAACAAAAACTGTTTTTGCTATTTGTGCTGCTAATAGGGAAAAAGTGCTAAGAAATGAATTGAAATATGTTGCCACTTACTTATTTTTCAGCTAGTTTTCAGGATTCTGAACAGAGCAGGAAGTATAGCTAGAGACCAGAGTCAGAGTTTAACCACTGTCCTTGTTGGTTAGTGAATTCAGTGAACTACAAACCTCAGTGTTACTTTTCCAAGCACTGAGCAGACCCCATCCTGTGCATGCAAAAACTCAATCCCAGGAATAATCAATTCGAAAGGATTTCAGGTAAGTGGTGTAAAAGATGATAATTAGCTCCATCTGTTGTGGGAAAAAATACCTAGCAAAATGGATAAGGAGCTTCACTTATGTTCACAAATTGTGTAACAAGAATGAAAATAAATATTCAAAAAATGTTCAAAAAGATTTTAAAAATCCATGTTTTTGAAGTGTTGAGAAACCTGATGAGAAGAATTCTGAACTGATGAGAATATCTGCAATTCAGAATTTACTCAGAACAGACAACAGTATTTTCTGCACCTTAAAACAGTATTTCCATAATGTGCTGTTATTTGCTGCACAAAAAAACCTGTTTCCTGTGTGTACAAATCTGTTTTCTATGTAAAACAACCATATGAAGATTTTGTGCAGAATAAGTCCTGAATTGTGAATAGGCTTTGGAAAATGTGTGTAAAGAAAATTGATTCAATTACTTGTTGCTTCCTTTGAGAAGAAAATTAATGAAGAATTGCATCCCTGTTCTGGAAAAGCCTGAAAGTTCACTAGGCATGTTATATTACAGTGGTACAATAAATTTATAGGCCAACCCTGAATTTTGTCCTTGAATTGATTTTCAAGGAACACAGAAATGGAATCCTGCTGATTTCAATGGAGTTTACTTCCAAGTAATTGAACTTAGGATTGCAACCAAAGTGACTCTTCTGCAACCATATTCATTGATAGGAGTAGACAGAAATCAGTGGTACTTCCAACAGATTCAAGAAATAAAAGATAAAGTTCCCAGAAAGCATCTTAATGAATAGCTGTTAACTAGATCAAAAATGTTTCATGACTTGAAAATCAATGGGGCTAATAATGATGAAAATGACTGTCATTTTTAACTCTTATAAATTTGGACAAAGGGTGCTTTCTATTGTTGAAACAAAGACACCCCAACAAGCCAGAAATTTCAACTCCTAGTATAGCTCTGGTATTTGTCTGCCAAGGCAGGGTAAAACTGGCATACTACTTTCTCCTTCAGCTCCTTGTTTGTTTAACAGGCAGCTGCAGACGAAAGCAGACAAAATGATACCTTAGCATCTTCTGCATATCTGTGTGATGGACAAAATCACCACAGAGAAAATCTGACACTGATAATCATTCTAGGTTTGAGCTGCTTGGACAGAGCAGCACCTATCACAATATCTATGTTAATCTGTTGTTCCCCCTCCCCACCCCAACCTTCCTTCTTTACTTCATAAGATGCCAGATGGTTAGTATCCAGGAGATGCATCTGCTCAGTCCACTCAATACTGCATGCCATTTTGCATGGCAACGCCTGATTTGTCCATCCTATACCTCCTCCTTCCAAAGCAGGGAGAACTGGCAATATAGTCTGTGTTGGTGGTTCACTAGTATGTGCAAAGGCATGGTTTTGATGGCCATCCTTACATATGCTACAACCAGATAAACTCTGATTTCTTCTCCTTTGAGGACATCAGGCTACAACACAGATGTGTTGTGCACAACCATGATAAATAATGGTATCAGATCAGGGGAAAAGTATTATCCAGTCAATCCCCAATGCTAGTACAAGATCCCTAATCCTGTGTGTGTGTGTGTTTAAATTTTCCCCCTAATTTTTAACAAAGAAGAAGAAGAAGAAGAAGAAGAAGAAGAAGAAGAAGAAGAAGAAGAAAGAATAGTAGTAGTAGTATAATCTGTCAAATAATTAAGAAACTGAAGAAAGAGGAGAAGAATATGAAAACAGGAAAAGAAGGAAATGAAAAGATTATCTTCCTTTATAATAGTTGGGAAAAGAAATTCCCAGTTTGACTGAGACACCAAGAATCCACTTCCCTGAATGCAGTTGACAATAACGATGTAATTTTTTACTAATTTCTTCACAAAAACATGAAGAAGGAAGTCCAGTTCTTCCCTGTCTCAGCTACATAATGCTAATATTACTGTGATTCCTAAAACAGGAGAAGACTAGATGTGCAAATTATAGTTCTATTTAAAAAAAAGATTCACGGTAAGAGATTAACTTAGCTTATTAATTACAACAAGCTTAATTTATCACCCTTGAGGCTAATGGGATTCAGAAGGTTACTACTTCCCTTGTTCATGTAAACTCCATGGGTAAGATTAGTAAAGCATAAAAAGTTTATAACCTTAAAATGGTAAATGACTTGATTGTTTTATACAGTTGTAGGCATAATCAGACTTAAAAGGAAAAAAACCAACCCAACAAAACTGGACACTGATTTTTTTTAATTTTTTTTTTGGCAAAATGTATTGTCCATTTATCTTGCTACATTGGCTAAATTTGGTCTTCCTCTAGCCCCTTCAACCTCTTCTTGTATATTTTGTTTCCCATATCTCTTATCATCCTCATTACCTTTCTCTGAACTTGCTTCAACTTCTCTATGTCATTCTTTAAATGACTCTCCCGGAACTGGAGACAGAACTCTAGATAAGGCCTAAGGCTAAGACCCTTTTTGTACCTTACCTTGTCGCAGCAGCGGGGAGCGGCGCTCACGCGAGCAGCCACTTGCACAAGCTGCTCACAATAGCCCTTTTTGCCTCCCACATGCCTTCCTTCTAGCGCGACTGTCGCACGAGCACCCCGCCCCTTTCTTCCGCAGTGCAGTCTGGGAGGTGTAGGCTGCGCGGAGGGAAGGAAGCACGACCGGGGTGCCCTGCCAACACACCGCACAGAGGTAAGTGCATGAGGGTGCCACGAACATTGCACGAGCACGGGGCATTTTTGGCTTAAAGCCGAAAATCAAAAAATGTGTGCACGCCCCGCTTTAGCCTTGTGAGCATTGCGTGAGTGGGAGTGCGTCATACAGAGCACCGCTCCCACTCACGCGATGCTCAAGGGGCGCTCGCGCAAAAAAAAAAGCATGCAAAAAGGGCCTAAGATAGGCAAAGAAAGCATTTGCCATCTTTGCTGCAGTGTCACACTGCTGGTTCATTTTCAGATTATCAACAAGAATCCCAAGGTCCTTTTCACATGTAGTACTGCTGAAGCAAGTATCCTCCATCCAGTACTTGTGCATTTGGGTTTTTTGGCCTAAATGTAGAATATTGCACTTTTCTTTGCTAAATTTTATTTTATTAATTTCAGCTCAGTTTTCTAGTTTTATCAAGGTCCTTTTGAATTCTGTTCCTACCTTCTAGTGTTCTGGCTAGTCTTCCCAGTTTTGTATCATCTGCAAATTTGATAAGGATTTCTTCCTTCTCAATATCCTGAAAATACTCAAGAGTGTTGACCTCAGGACAGACCCTGTGGCACTGTTACCCTGCTTACTGGAGGTCCCACAGGGGGGTTCTCAATGCTTGTCAAATTTTTCACTTGTGGGGAAAATTAGCTATGAACACTGCTGTAGCAATGCAAAGAGGGCAGGGTAATTAAGGGATCTTGAGCCCAACTTTATGGAGTTGGATCACAGAGAAGCAAGCTGACTGTTCAAATTTCAGTATTTTATTGGAAAAGATGTCAAAATTCATACAGTCACTCTTGGTGTACTCACTCACACAATCATACAAGATGCTATAGAAATTAGAAATAGGTGAAAATTAAGAGAGACATTGGGGTTTGGGGTAATACTGTACCAATCCAGAAGTCTTCAGCTGGGAAAAGACAAGTGGGGAGCAAACTCAGCCTAGGAGAGGGGCTGAGGGGAGCTTCAACTGGCAGAGTGACTGCCTGCCAGTTAAGTCTGGGAGAACTCCAAAAATGGAGTCTAAAATGGGGTCTAGTTATAGCACTGACCATGACCTGGGGCAGACCCTCTTCCCAGAAAGAACAATGACCAAACTATACAGGTGTGATAGCCACTTGATGGCTGCATGATATCCATGTGATATCTGCCTGATGGCTGCATGACGGGAGCACCAGGTAGCTGGACCTTACTTTGATATGCCTTTCTTTGTTCCTGGCATACGGGGGTGGGATCAAGCAATCTCCCAAAAGCATTGTTGTGTTGATGGCCCATTACCTGTGTCTATGTGCCTTTCTGAGGTTTCAGGCAGAAGTTTTGAGTCTTTGATCTCTTGTCCATTCGCTAGCCTGACTGTTGACGTGCCAACCCAGTTACCTCTGGCTTGCATGTATTTTTAATATATAATTATTCTTCCCTGGATGGGGGTAGGCTCACAGGGTAACAGTACTCCAGTTGAGTCCTTTCAATTTGAAGCACAGCCACTGATGACAATGCTTTGTGCATGTTTTCCAACCAATTATGGATCCGTCTGATGGTATTTCCATCTATTCCACATTTAATCAGTTTACCAATCAAAATATTATGAAGGAAATTTTCACATACTTTGCTGAAATCAAGATAATGACATCCATAGCATTCCCACCATCTACTAAACTAATACCTCTATCTATCTATCTATCTATCTATCTATCTATCTATCTATCTATCTATCTATCTATCTGGTTAATTCTGTAGGATTTGTTCTTGACAAACCCATACTGGTTTCTACTGATTACTGCATTGCCATCAAGACACTTGAAGACTGACTCGGGTACAATACATTTTTCCTGACATGGAGATTAGGTTGACTAATCTATCATTTCCTCAACCTTCTTTTTTGCCTTTCTAGAAGAGGGGGCAATGTTTGCTTATTTCTTCGGGCACCTAACCTGTTCTCCAAGATTTATAAAAAATGATGGAAAGTCATTCCACAAATTCCATAAATATTCTGGAATGTAGTTCATCTGGTCCTGCAGATTTGAACTCATTTAGGTTACCTAGGCAATTTCTGACTAACTTCTTATCAATCTTAATTTGAAACCTAGACCCTTTCCACACTACACTGTTATAGTGCTATTATTCCACTTTCACCGTTCTGTGGAACTCCAGGGTTTATATGTAGTTTACTGATGCTGAAGACCTCTCTGGCTGAGAATTCTAAATGTCCCGCCCTAAACTGCAAACCCCAGGATTCCATAGGATGTTGAAAGTTGAATAATAACCAGAAATGGTCCTTCCTTTACAATGATTCCTTAACAAGGTCTCTGCTGATGCATGTTATTGGACAGTTAATTTTAAAGGTAACTTTTGGGATGCAAAAATAAACTCAAGATGAACATTATATCACAGACACTATATAGTTAATGGGGGATTCTTCTGCATGCACTCTGAAAATGTTTTCAAAAATGTAACACAATGTTTGAGGAAAGTATGATGGTTTCTGCGCAGTCACAGATTTCGTTGAAGAAGCTGCTTAATGTAACTTTATGAAAGCAGACTGGGGCCCTTTTCATACAAGGCGGGAGAAATGGGGTAAAACACGTGGAAATGGAGCTTACCAGCAACTGGGTAAGTCCATCGCCATGTGGAGCAGCATGAATTTGCTGCTCCACACTCCTCGGCATCCTGCGGCGTCCAAAATGGTGGCTTATGGCTGGCAGAGGCGTCCACCAACCGGAGAAACTTGCCAGCTGGAAGTCCGCCCCGGCAGATCTGCAGGCACACACTTGCAAGCACCTGCAAATCTACACTGGGCGCTGCGACGGGGCTGCACGGGGCTGCACGCTCCTTGCTTTTTAAAAACCTCCTCAAAAGTGTTTTTTTTAAAAAAACACGCAGCACCACCACTTCCGGTCACTCCTGCATGGATTGGGTGTGGAACTATGCTAAAGTAGTCTGCCCCAATCCACTCCATGGTGTAGACGACCTCCATCAGAGGTTGCTCTATACCGTTTTATTACCCCCATGTGGAAAGGGCCTGGGTTATACAGGCATTATTCTCAACCATTGATACTATTTGTTGACATGTACTAGTCCCTGGGATTTTTCATCACATTGAATCCTTCATCTTGGGCTGTGCTAAAATCCACCAGATGGACATAAGGTGGACTTAAGGGTCTATCTATATCAGAACAGGATTCAGTTCTGTTTCATCCAATTTTGTTCTACAGTGTCCTGACACCTGTGTTTTGATCCATATTCTCATGTTTGATTAAATTTATTAACTTTATAAATTGCTCTGTTTTGAAATCAGAAAGAAACCTTTTGTCTGGAAAATTTGTGTTGACAGGCAATTCACACTCTGAATCAACCGACTTGCTTTGAAGAAGAGTTTTTCCCATTCACAGGATTAATGGATAGGCAGAATCTCTCAGTTTCTGAAGAATTGCAGTGTCTCATAATGGCACTGCAGGTTTGAGTTTTCTCAGGATCTCTTCAATGGATCAGTGGACTTGGTACTATGCCTGTCATATCTATGGATTTTAAGCTTTCACATTGAAGGTGCAAGGGTCTATGAGCCATGCCATTTACCAAGTACCTGTAAGAATCTGGTGTCCTGGAAAACTTCATCTTTCATGGTTCTTGGTGCCTGGGAATTTGTTGCTTTAGCAATGAAGTTAGTAGGGAAGGGAAGAGAGACTTTCATCCACAATCCGTTACCCCCCCTTGCTCTGAGCAGCTTGTGGGGAAGATGACTTTGCTGTCCCCCATCAAGGAGGGGCCATGTCACCAGCTTGGCCATGGTTGTGCTGGCTGCCAGGTAGGGGTGGCAGGCTGGATGGATCCTTTAACCCACAGCTCCTCCCTCCTCTTTCTTTGTCTGTTGGCAGTCTAACCTCCCACCCTCGTAATGTAAGTTTACTGATCACTTCAGGGCCAGGTAGGAATCCCCCCGAAGGAGGGGGGTTCCACTTACCCAACACTGCAGCAAGTGACTGGGTGATTGGCTTTCAGGATGGTGTCTTAAATAGGCGTTAAATAGATCTCCCAGCAGGTGATGGGGGGCATTAAGGCATCAGTGAATATCTTTGGCACAAGGTGGTGTAGGATACACATCTGGAGGTCACTGTCATGGTTGCCAGACAGTGGGAGAAGGGTGAAGAAGGAGGGCATCTTTGGGGTAGTCTCACATATTTATGTCCTCACTTCAGGACTCAGTGGTAGGTGGTGGGCTATTCGTGGGGCACATCTTCCCGAGGGGGTGGCTGAGGTAGCAACCCAGGATCAGGGGTTTGCCCTCGGTACCAGGTATCTTGCTATCATGCATAGCCTCCCTGTGAGGCCAAGTTCAAGTTCAAAGTCATGTCCAAGGTCAAGTTCAAGCTCATGTCTAAATAGGCAATAAATAATAAAACTTCCCTTATTCATCCAAAGTCCTGTTCTGTGGTCTCTTTATTTCAAGGGGTGGACAGCAGAGGGTTCTCCTACATGTGCAAGAATTCCCCATTGTCACTGCTGTTGTCACATAAGTTGAAGGAAATTGTGCTACATTTATGCAAGGTTAGTGGGTTAATGGAGAATTGTGGGAAGGTTTAGACAATAGCACACTTTTACTTATACTAGCAAGAGTGTATTTCAGAATAAATTCAGAATTTGACCTCCCTTCTGCATGTTTCTGTTATTCATGTTAACTGAGAGTAGTTTGCCTGTTGCTACTTACAGTCTCATTTTCAATCACCCTGTGAATCAGGATAGGAGATGAGAGACAAGGGTTTGTAGAAAACCACCCAGTAAACTTCATAATGTTGAGGAAATTATAAACCCAGGTTGCTCACAGTAAAACATACTAATATAGCAGTTGTTCAAAACTGACTGTTTTATAATTTATTTATACAAAAGTCCCAGCTCACTACAGAACAGCTGAACCATAAAACTTCCAGCAAATCTCTGAAATGGACACCAAATGGAGACCATTAAAGTGGACACTGAGATCACACCAAGAGCTTTATCTAATATTAACAAACAAGCTAGTTATCTTGACTCTTTAATTGAGACAGCACACATATACTCAAATGTAGTTTTTATTGGTTTCAACAGCCAAAACTCATTTGGACAGTTCTTGCATTAAATCATCTGCCCAACCTCTTTGAAATGGATCAGGTTCTTGTTGCTATGTTGCAACTAAAGAAGAAGAAAAAAATAAAAATAAAACCTGCTCAGAACAATATGTCACCTTACTATTCTTCTACAAAACTGCATATTGGAAAGCAGACCAGTCTAAGCTGAACCCAATAACAACTTGGTTGGGGAAAACAAATGATAAGGCTGCACCTGTAGCCCATCATCGAGGTTTATTTGTAAGAAATTTTAAGACTCCCACCATTAGTTCCACACATACACGTTCATGCACATGCACGCACATGCACCTACCTTTCAGAACCAAACTAGCCAAGGCAAACTTGTAAGTCTTTTTTTCTTTCTTTCTTTTTTTTTTAGAAGTAGCTTGTTGACATATGAAATCTTGTTCTATTTACATATTTTGCATTGCTCTTGGCATAGTGATCTGAGGAACATAAAAAGTGGTATTATGTCAGGGTTTTGTTTTGTTTGAAAAATAATGAATCCACTATTGTCTAATAGGACTTTTGTATCAAGCAGAGGGAGATCTTTTCCATAGGAAATGATATGAATTGAGTCTAGGACCTGGCAAAAACAAAACAATTGTGTTCTATAATTGTGCTGTGGTCAAACTTCACTGTGAAATTCAGTGCATGATAGCTCTATGCTATACTGTAGTAACTTTAATGTGGAGGGGAATAAAAACTTAAGCTATGATATTCACATCATCTCAAATGCCAAATTTGCAATTTAATTTATCTGGACATCATTGATGTCTTATGCTGTACCCCAATACTTCAGTTGGAAGGTTGTCTTTTAAAATGTATGTTTATTTTTTTTACCATCATCTCAGGTTATCTACATTTCTGCCATAGCAGAGATGAGGCAACCAGAAATGTTCAGAATGTTCAAAATGTTATGAAAGAAACATCATTTTTCATGATATACCCCAGGGTAGAAAACCTTTCTTGGGGTGCAGGGAAATCATTTTCCTGAGACTAGTCTATAAAGGACTGTATGCTGGAAGGGGTTATATACAAGTCCAACCACTTGGCTCTGGATTTTATTTTATAGGTAGCTGAAACAGTGCCAAGCGTGGGAAGGTCTATTGCCTTTTCAATCTTATTGCCATCACTTCCCCCCCCCCAGAGATTGGAAAATATTTTGGACTATAGCTCTTAGAAACCTTCTCTTTATCACCCTGTTTCTTTCCTCTTCTTTTCTTCCCTCCTTCCATCTTTTTATTTCATCTTTTCCTGTATATAATGGCATAATGAAGAAGGTAGCAGAAATCTGACCAAATTTAAAGGCAAGGGATTTTAAAGGTAGGCCAAGGGCCATGCACAGTCTTTGGGCTGCAAATATTTAACCTTTTAACCTAGTCTCAATCTCTACTCCCCACTTCCCCATAATTTTTTTTCCAGTGGGAAAGAAGCTCCCACAGAGGACCTCTTTATTTGGAAGAAATATTTCAAGCTGTATAAATGTACGGTTTTAACTTTGGATATTAACACCCACATATATTCATTGCAGCCCTAGTCTCCTTCGTAGCACCTTGAACTCTCAGAGAAAGCTATTTCCTCTCTCTACTCCTCACCTAAGAGTCTTTGGAAAGTTTGTACATGAATGTGAAAACAGGAAGCATATTTGTGCCACAAGGCTCAAAGAGCACCAGAGACTTGTTCAGGCTGGCATCTGACATCCCTCAAGTCAGCAGCCAGCAAAACACTTTTCCTCTTCTCATATATTGGAAAGATGTCTCTTATTTCACATAGTTTCTTTCCAAGCCCCAGGGGTTATTTGAATACTGAGCATGGATATAGATTTACATTTTTTTTTGTACTTATGGCTCACAGCCAGAGGAGACACGTATAGCTTTCAACATTTGTCAGATGAAAATGGGAACATTTGAAAAATTCATGCACATAAGTGTGGAGAATGATAATTTTTATATTATTCCAATGCTGAAGTAATGCTAAGAAAAGAAGGAACACTAACTCATGCCCACAACCCCTTTGCACTGGTGTACTGGGTCTTTCTTGTCAGAGGTGCAGTGTATGTACTTGGACTATATTCAAAAATTTTAAGGAGTTTTCCAAGGTGCTGAATCTATTTTCAGGATAGGGTTCATCACTTTGAATGGCTCCTTTAAAGTCCAGAAAAAAATGCAGTCTGGGTTTGTTTCTCCCCAACATGGAAATCACCATCCACTGCTACTCCTTTGTGAACAGACATGGACTGCTATGTGTGCAGTTTGGATTACAACAGGGACCAGCACACTTCCTCTGGCTCAATTCAGAAGTCATTTAGAAACTTGGACTGATTATCTGTCTGACAGAGCTTAATCAGAAATAAGCATTTCAGTCATTTGAAATACTCCATAAGGATAAGAGAGAAATTAATTTGGAATGTGTTGCAACATTGACAGAATTAGGGTCTTCCTGCTCTACGCTGTGACAGTGCAACTTTTCCTCTTTCAACATCCTATGGAATTCTGGAGTTTGTAGTTTACTGAGGCCAAAGAACACTCTGGCTGAGAAGTCTAAAGGCCCCTCGCTAAACTGCAAACCCCAAGATTCCATAGGATGTTGAAAGTGGAATAATTGCACTATAACAGTGGAGTGTAGAAAGGCCCTCTATTGATATTTCCTCAACCAATATGCAAATAATCACACTATTGAGAATATTTGAAAATATTTTTTTTAAAATGGCTGAAAAGAATGGCTCCCCCCTGACAAGTGGCAGGAAACCCTGATGATAGTGTACTTTACTGACTATATTCTTTGCAGTTCAATATATATGCAAAATTTGCCCATGGTTGTTTTGTGCCGAAAACAACAAGAGGAGGAGGAGGAGGAGGAGGAGGAGGAGGAGGAGGAGGAGGAGGAGGCGGCGGCGGCGGCAGCGGCGGTGGTGGTGTAATAGTAATATTTCTGGGCATTCTATTCTGCACAAATTATGCTGCCTATTTCTGCACAGAATTTGTAGTTTACTGCATAAACAGTAATCTAATTGTCTTATGTGTGCATGTGCACATGCACAAACAGAATAAGTACTGAATTGTGAAGATTTTGAAAACTGTGCAGTTCTGAAGACTTTCTCAGTGTGAGAGGAAAATTGTTAAAATTACTCATTGCTTCTTTTGAGCAGAACATTAATGAATATTTACACCCCTGTTATGCGAGAACTTCCATGAAGATACTTTCTTCACACATTGGTTGAATAAACATGTAACCCCCGTGCAAGAAAAAAAAAAAAGCAATCACCCACAAGTTTTTTAGAAAGTGAGGCAGGCAAATGAATCACTTCTCCCTCAGAAGGTTCAGAGTTTTCTTCTTAGTATAAATTAGGTTGCTGCTATCTATTACTTCATTTCCTGTCATTGACTGGGAGATAAGGAAAGACATTACCCTGTTCTTGTCATAAAGTCCTCTGATATTAAGGAATCCTTCAAGGTACAATGTAACTAGCATGCTCAATGTAACTAGCATGCTCAGAACAGATTTGTATTTTTAGACAGATATCAAAAATAAATCTTTGAAGTATTTTTTTTTTTTTTTGGCTACAACTGGCAAATATTTAAATACTTCTGGAATTATTACTTTTGACCACCAAATTAACCACAAAGTCTAAAAAGTTTTATTCCTTCTGAGAAGATTTACATATACCCACCAAGTTGTCTACACCTAGGTTAAGTTATTAATCAAAGAGGGTGATGGTGGTGGTGGTAGTGATGATGATGATGATGATGATGATGATGATGATGATGATGATGATGATGATGATGTGTGTTTTTTTCCTGGTTATACAACATGGAAACATTGCATTGGTTCAGAGGTAATCAGAGTAGAATTAATTCAAAGTTAAGTTAGCCACATTAATTTTAATAGATCTATTCTGATCATGACTAAGGCTGTGTCTAATCCAACTTAACTTTGAATTAATTCTACTCTGATTACCTCTGAACCAATGCAATGTTTCCATGTTGTATAACCAGGAAAAACACACACACATAAAAACAGTGTTTGAAGGCCTTGGTTGTTCCTGGCCCCTTGTAAGATCAGCTGGAGATGGGGAGATTGAGCATAAATAATAATAATAATTAAAATGTAAATATAAAATAAACATGATATAAACAGTCCTGGAACATGTTCACCAGTTTTCATGTGCCACCACACAATGTGGGCAATATTGGGCTAGGTGGCTCAATTATCTCAGAACTTTTTTTGTATTCCTGGAAAGGCTGAGCCAAAGTTTGGCTCTGAGACAGCAAAACTTCTCCTAAATGTACACATCAGCATTGATATTGCTGTTGTAGTCTTCAGGGAGGTATTCTGCATTGTCCTCTTCTTTTGGAAACCAAATATAAGGTAGAATCAAGTGTTCATTTGTGAATAGGAAACAAAAAAATGGAATGCATGCACCACCTTTCACTTTGGTTTGTCAGTGCTGAATGGGGAGTTTTTCTCCAAAATTAACTAACAAATTAAACATCTAACAGGACAGTAGTTAAACTACACAGCACACACTTTATTCTCCTAAACTAATTTGTAATTGACAAAATGAGCAAGTGCAGTGATTCTTCCTGAATCTATATTTCAGCTTAGGATTAGCCATTGTGTATCAGCCTGTCCAGATACACTAACAATTCCAGCAGCTATTGCTGACCTTTGAACATCTCATGCTGAGACAACAGAGCTGCTTATTTCCACATACCAAATAATACCAGATGAATCCACAATGTCTGCTTCCATTTAACCTCTGGTCTTTGGAATAATTATGAATCTCTCCATTTTAGATGACATCATCTGTTCAGGAATCAAAATAAAGACTGACCAGATGCTAAAACCATATGACACCACATGGTGGGGTAAAACCTAAAGCAAATACTGGAATTAATATGGTGCAGATGACTATAAGAATACAATATGATCTTATTCTTCATTTTCTTCGTCCTATTTTTTTTTAATTTTCTGGAAGCTGCAATTTTCTATCCCATATCCAACAACAATGTTCTTGTAAGAATTCTTGCCAGAGTTGCTAAAAGATGCTTACACTTCCCTTCTCTTCTCACTTCTATTTGTTTGGCTATTCATTTTTCATTGGCTTTATCTGGCAGTTATAAAGCTAGTATGCATCTATCTGAAGGACACCATAGAGTTTTTTCTTCTTCTTTTTAGTTTATGGCAAAGAAGATAAAATCTGGCTGCTATCCTACTGAGCCTCTCTGTCTGTCTCTCTCTCTCACACACACACACACACATATTCCTGCAAGGGTATAAACTTTTCTTTCTTTCTTTCTTTCTTTCTTTCTTTCTTTCTTTCTTTCTTTCTTTCTATTCCTTCCTTCCTTCTTTTTTTTTCTTTTGCAAACCAAGAAAGGAGATTTTAACAGAATCCAAAACTGCATCACATTTTTTTTTTACTTCCTCAGACTAATAAACAGCTTTATTATTTTAAAAGCTAGCATACCAGCTAGAAGAGGCAGCTGGTGCAGAATGGTATACATGTCCTTTTTATAGAGAGCTGGTGCCATGCCTTGGCACACAAAATCTCTTGGCCGTATAAGATAGCTTGCTGTATAGGGCCTGAAATTACATTCTGAAATGACATGACATAAAGGCCTGCTGCAATCTGGCATCTTAGTATCTTCTACAAGGCATGTAAAACTCCATAGCTCCCAAGAGACATCTGGTTAATAAAGCATAGACTGTAATGTGTTGGGTGGAACTTTTACGAAAGAAGGAGCTGTAAAGATGTGAAGCTTGAAAATGTTTCATGTAATTGCTCCACCCCCCCCCCCGCTTACAACCAGCATTTCATACGGAGGCTGCTACCACATCTACTGGAGTATGACTTGCTGCCTCATTAAGATCTCACCATTCTGTACACCCTGCTAAAGGAATGGATGATATTCCGCCAGGTTGCAAATATTACTCATAAATCCCTGACTCTTTGTTACTTTTTAGGTGAAGCTTCTCAAACTGAGAAGCAAATGATGTGATACTGACAACAAACAGCATGTTAACAAATGATTTTTTAAGCACAAACAAGTTGAGCAGCTTCCCATTTTTTTATATCATGTATACAATATCTGATGGTTAGAAAGGGTAACCAGACATCATTTTCTTGTTCACAGAACACAGAACAACAGAAGAATAGAAATGAGAGCTTATATAGAGAGACCATTGACTAATCTATCCAGAATTTTCTATGATCTTCACATAGATTTCTAACTGACAACAACTTCCCAGGATTCCTGGCTGAGTGCTGTCTGGAGATGCCAGGGACGGAAACTTGGATTTTCAGTATCCTAACCAAGTGTTCTACTACTGAGCAGCATTCAAACAATTCATTCTGGTAGTTGAGAAACTAGGTAAATACATTTCTGTTTTCCTTCCAATCTCTGTCACTACCAAGCTCTTCACTGGGTCTGTCTCCTAGCCATGTTCAAAATTTCAAAAGTTTGATTCCCTCCCACCCAAGAAATCATTCAGACAGAGGTCTGCAGGTATATTGCTCTGACTACACCCACTATGCTTAGGCATTTAAAGCCACAACACAATTTTGAGCAGAAATGAATGGGACTGTGTAATTCATATTTAGACTAGTCTTGCGTATGTCTAATTCATAATAAGCCTCAGCGAGTTCAGTGGGACCTGCTTCTAGGTACAACTTAGAAAAGTTACCTTTTGAGCCAGAACTTCTATACCCCCCTATTTTGTATAAAAAAATATGAGAATACAGAAAAGTAACTTGCCCAAGCTCTGTTCCCATTTAAGTATGCATACAGTTAGTCCCCTTGAATAGAATTAGCTTACTCTTAGGAAAGTAGATGGGAACTTCAAACAGAATTGTGTGGAACCTTAAAGAGTATCCACATGGAGAATATTAACAACCTTTTGTGTTCTTATAGGGAAAAACTATGTTACCATTTCAAGAGACACCATGTAAAATGATATCTGCCAAAATATTATTTAAGGTTAATGATTTTACATCCTTCAGTAAGAGCATAAAAGACTTTAAAAAAACCTTTAATCTCCCCACACACACATGGTGGCATTAGCAAATATAGACACATCTGTGTAAAAACATTGTTTTTACTCTCCACCCAGTGGAGAAAAATCTTGGACTGTCTTTGTTCTCATTGTGAAAGTGAAACAAATGAAGACTTATATCTCTGTTAAAGAAAACCTGAGAGAGGGGTGCATATATTTTTGAGGACTTCTAACCCATTCATCAGATGCACCACAACTGTATTCCTCCGGAAATAGAATTGCAGTCTTATTTATTTATTTATTTATTTACTGTAAACTCCACAGGGTGGGGACCTGTGTTTGTGCTGTGTTTGTGCTGTTATTTTGTAAATCATATAAGCATTTGCTTACAATTTGTTCTTTTTTACTATTGCTGTTGTTGCTGTTGTGATTATTAACATTATTATTCAAGTATTCATTGCTGATGTACATAACTTAGTGTTTATTGCAGTCTCTGCTTTCCATAGTTATTGACTTGCTTTATGATTCTTCCTGGACTACATGATATTTCTTTTCAAGTTATACCTTAATGCAAGACTGCATTACAGTTGATCCATGTAACTTTCACTCTCTGATAGAAAGAACAACACTTGGGCTCGATAAATTTTTCTGTAAATGTTCTTTGGTGTTCTGTAAATTTCAATATGCTTCTGAGGCCTATGTGTTAGTTTTACAATCATTCTGCATGTCTGAGAGGAAGAGGGATGGAGAAAATGTGTATTTCAAAATACATATTCCTAAGAAACTCTGCTTCTTTAAACTGTTATTTCTCAGCAACATTAAAGATTTGTTATTTGTAAAATTTATTGATGCCTACAGCAAAGCTTGGACAAATCTCTTTGTCCATGGCCAATGGCTGTATCTCCTGGTGATACTTGGTGATGACAGTCTGATTCTCACTGAAACATTCTAGACTGCCAACCTGTCTGGGTAAATTGTAAACCCTGTTGGCTAAGACCATTTCCACACTAGACTGTTACAGTGCTATTATTTCACTTTCAACATCCTATGGAATCTTAGAATTTGCAGTTTAGGAAGGGGCATTTAGAATTCTCAGCCAGAGACTCTTTGGCATCAGTAAACTACAAACCTCAGAATTCCACAGGATGTTGAAACTGGAATAATAGCACTATAATAATGTAGTGCAGAAATGGCCTAGAACTCCTCTCTTCAACTCAACTCTCAAGGAAAAATGAAAGACCAGAACTACATTCCAAATTCCCAGAAGACAAAGACCTTAATAAAGTTTGGTGAAATATCATTGAACATACACATGCAAGATATCTTAGCAGCCATGCAGTCTTTCACATGAAAAAAGGGTTTAGGGAGCTCCCTTTAGAATAATACAGCCACAGGTCCAGATACATAAAAAGGTGAATGGGGAACAGAATAAAGAGGACAAAAATACAACAGATCACTTGCTCACAGTTTTAAATAAAATAAAGCACATTTAACTAAGTGGGGTATGTGGTACCTGTTTTGGAGTGGTGGAGCTTGGAGTGTGTGGAGGGGTTGGTGAGAGGGTGTTACCCTGATTTTTGGGGTCCCTTAGGGGATACCTCAATGTGCTCCATGTGATGGAGAATGGAAACTAGCCAGAGCACAAGCAATAGCAATGCAAGAGGTAGTGCAAATTAGGGGGTCTTTTTACCAAGTGTTTACAGGGTCAGGCCAAGCCAAAAACCACATCAAATGGCCTAATAAATGAGTTTACTGAATGCAAGTCTCTTGCACCAACACACTCATGCATCCAAGAGCTATTAAGAAGTAAAAGAGAGGAAACTGGACAGAGGGAGCATTGAAGGGGTGTTGTTGGGGTAATACTGCACCTTGTCCTGAAGTCCTGGGTCTGAGAAGACAGCGAAGAAGTGGGGCTCAGCATGGAGAGGGCTGAGGGGATCACTCAACAGACAGAGAAATGGTCTGCTGGGATGACTGGGAGTGATCCAAAGAATTGCTCAAAAACTGGGACTATTTACTACACTTGATCTTAGCCAAAAGGTCGAGAAGCAAAAAGGTAAAGCCAAAACTGGGTAAACTGGATAAGAGAAAGATAAGATAAGCTTTTGTTTATTACTTAAGAAGAAATTGGGGAGTTACTAGAAAGCAAGGTAGCGGTGAACAGACTCTGGGAGAGACGACAAGGAAGTCAAGGAAATGTAATAAAATAATATGATATAAAGTTGTCTATACGAAGCGAAAAATGAAATACATTTCCATGTAAATATGTAAATAACGGTATATGTAAGATAACACAAAATGAACAATATATATGTTATGATTTTATTAATATATAATATCTTATGAAAAAATAAAGTGGAAAAAAAACTGGGACTATTTGTAGGGGAAAAAGTACCTGGAGGACTAATCCTTTCCCAGGGAGAACAATGGGTGTTGCAGTGGGCACAAAGCTCCACACTGGTAATTTCCTTCATGTGATGGGATTGCAAGGTGCTAACAAAGTCTCAGGATCTTCGGCTGTGTTAGTTTGTGGTGTGACTTCATGTAAATGGTCCTTGCCTGATGGAATATTTGCTCAACTTGGGGCAGACATGCTAATCCCCTCAAGTCAGTGTCTCAGGGCTGAGGACCCTTTGTTTATTGTGGGTTTACACATCTTGAGGTTTCCTGGGACTGCATGACAAGGAATTTCACTGTCCTGACCTGGTTTTCGATCTTTGACCATTGCTGCCTACGTGCCCACCCGGGTGACCTCTCAGGCACATTGAATCATGTTTTAATATCAAAATTGTAGACCCCGGGATAGGGTTTTTCCAGTGGAGTAACGAAAGGGTAGGGCTATGGCACGAGGTACATGGTCACTGTGCACAGGGGCATGGCTGCGATGCATGGGGGCATGTCCAGGGCATGTGGGGGCATGACTGCAGGCCAGGATACCCCAAAAACATTACCACCCAGGGTGAATCATCCCCCACCCCCACATCCCTATGTGACTGCGGTGTTGGTAGAATCTTGGGTTTGGGTGCACACACAGAAGAGATTATGTGTGTGAAAGCAACTGTGTCCTCTTGCTAGGATGTTGCAAACAAGACAAAATTCATATTTGTATGAGCTGCTTAGTGCAGTGAAAACCACCACCTTAACTATGATGAACTGATATGTGCTCCAGTCAACCCTGGGCAGGAGACTCCAACAGCAAAACACTCAGATAATTATGAAAGCTACATCAACCTCTCTAACAAGTCTTTAGATTTCAAGAAAGACTGGTTGGGCCCCATTAGATGCAGTATTATGAAAAGCATATTAACTCTGGAAGTTTATTCAGAAGCAAAAGCCAAGAAATATGTCCATTCAGACTTCATTATGGGGTTCCAAAATCTCAGATACTATAAGTGGCACTGTTGACTTACATCTGAGTATAAGCTTTTGTCATATAGTGCAGTATTCTTTTCTGTTTTTGAAAAAAAAATCAGGGTTGTAACTCTGATAGTGGGGGGCAAAATGAGGAAACTGTCCCTCAAATAAGATTTCTTATAGAAATGTAGTTCCTGAAGGAAAATTACATGAGGGAACAGAATATTAGCTCTTGGGGAAATGCCCCAATTTTGTCCGTCACTCTAACAATTCCATCCCTGTTTATATCAAGATTAACACTGCCTGTTGAAAAAGCCACTCACCTAAGCACAAGATTAAGTATTTCTTTGCTTGCTGAACAGGTTCTTGCTGAACAGGTCACTGCCTCACACCCTAAACCTTTGTGTCAGTTTCTAATTCTTGACTAGTGGCTTCCTCACTCTTTCTTGAAACCCTATTAATTTTCTTCCTTCAATGGGAGATTCAGTACTTATATCTTTTTCTGTGTCCATTGTCATATCCTATGGTCCTGACATTGTCAGATTTTGACAGTATAGCTATCTGGAGTAGCTTGCAACAGTTAGCTAAGGGTGTTTAATGCATCTGGGATTTTTGAAAAAGAAAATCTGAGATGTATGCAGACCTCTCTCTATGCCACTCTTAGACAAATCCGTTTTGTCTTCCAACATCAGTCACAACTTTTACAGCTTTTCTTTTAATGAAGAAATCTACCCTGCTAATGCATGTTGTTGTTGTTGTTGTTGTTGTTGTTGTTGTTGTTGTTGTTGTTGTTGTTGTTGTTTTGTGCCTTCAAGTAATTTCCAACTTATGGTAACCCCAAGGTGCACCTATCACAGAGGTTTTGGGGGCTGGGAGTGTATGGCACTCCCAAGGTTACTCATCAGTTTCCATGGCTAAATGGGGAACTGAACTTGGTCTCCAGGGTTGTAGTCCAATGCTGCAGCCACTATAACACACTGACTCTTACTTACCGTTTAGTGCCCTTTTATTGGACTTTTCCCAATTATATTGTATCTGTTGCCTGTTTGGCTGTTCTGTATATTGAATGATCTTTGCTAAAGTTAATACCTGATATGATCTTATTGACAAGAAGACTTGACACTGGTCTCATGTGTTCAGGTGCCATTTTCTAGTTCTGTGATCCTCTTTGCTTTGCAGGCACTGTCTAGAGAACAAGACATGGAGATTAATGATCACAGCTGCCAGCCATTGGAACAAATCAACTCAAAGCAAACTACTCTTCCTCCTCTCTCTCTCTATTTCCAAGCCTTTAGCACTCTACAGTATTACATTTTCAGGTTTTCCCTTCCAACTAAGAGATTAAAGTGTAAACTCATAAAGTAAGCAACATGAAGTCCTGTCAAGATCAGATGTAAGTGTCAAAAGGCTGATGAAATCTTGCAGAAAATGTCAAATCCAGCAATGTACAGTACGCAGATATGAGAAAACAAAACCTGTCCTGTATTGAAAAAATAAAATAAGACAAAGAAAACTGTTCTTTACTTCAGAGTTTCAGATAACATGCACTGACATCAATTAGAGGGCAAAAATTGTTCTTGAGACAATGCATATCAAAGGCATAAGCCTGTGAGTGGGAACCAATAACTTAGGCCTGCTCTGATGTTGATCACAGTTGGCATCAAGCAGTTTTCCAAGTCACAAGTGGGGAAAAGACCTCAATGCTTCAAAATGTCCCAGGTTTGGGGCAGGACTGTATGACCCTCAGTAGTCCATGGTGTAGTGATTTGAATTTTGGACTATGGCCCTGGAGACCAGGCTTTAGTCCCCTACTTGGCCATGGAAATCTACTGCATGACCTTGAGCACACAACATACTCACAGTTCCAGAAAACCCTGTTGTAGGTTCATCTTAGCCATACATCAGAAACAATTTCAAGGTGCACAACAAGAAAGCCCTTATCCAAAGATAGGGTAGGAATATTATAATATATAATAATATTATATATTATATATTATTACTAGCAAAGTATAATATTCCTATAAAAGGCTTTATAAACCAAAACCAGCACACTGAATTGTTCCTAGAACCACACTGGTAGCCAACAGAGCTGTTGTGACAAGGGAATCATCTTATCTATCTATAATAAGTCTAAGTCTGGTTGCAGCTGTTTTTCTTGACTAGGTTTTGAAATTTCCAAACACTCTTTAAAAGTATTCCTATACAGAGTTCATTACAGCACAGATGCATGGCCAGATGCATCTACCACATGGCCAAATCAGATATGTTCAGGAGTAGTTGGTGTGTTCACTGTCCAAATATGCAAATATGTTTCTAATGTCTTCACAATTGAAATAGATGGATGGGTGGATGGATGGATGGATGGATGGATGGATAGACAGATAGACAGAGATAGAAAGATGTGTATGTGTATTATTAAATTGTTTATATGATATCTTATAGCATGACATCTCAGTGTATTTTGCAAGTAGGATCAGTTTACGTTGTTGAATCCAGGCGTTCACCAGAGCTATGAACTTGTATCTTCAGCAGTAATGCAAACCTATTTAAGAAAAGTTGAATTCCTATTTTCAGATCTGAATTTTTAATTACCAGAAATACCTCCCTCTTGTTTCCATTAAGCTTCAGTCTATTCACAAATGTCTACACAATTATTGACAGCTTCTCAGATATGTAAAGAAGGAAGAAGGAGATTTCAGTGGTTTAAGACCACTGATTATACCACACTTGAAAACTACAGGCAACTTTTTCACCTTTTAGTGGATATGTTTCTGGAACAACATGAGCACAAGAGAGACACCTGAGGAATCCCATAGGGCAACAACCACAAAAACAAATAGGAATCCCCTGGCACAATCTTCTAAAACCAGAGATGCCATCATTTCTTATCTGGTACCTTCATTTCTTATCTAGAAATTCAACTCAGAAGGATACCACAGCCAAAGTAATTGAAAGTCACTATGAAGCTTACGGAACCAAAGAGGACCCATTCCTCCTTCTCCATTCCTGATATAGATTATCCACAATGGTAACCACAAATGTCTTGGCAGCATAACCAGGTTGAAGTCAGACTGAATTTGATGTAGAATACAAAAAGAGCACAGGAACTTTAAGGTTATTGTTGGTCTTTAGTCTGAAAATGCATTGCCACATTCATTAAATGTGAAAGCTGTTACCCCAAAAGGTGGGTGACTCAAACGACCTTTTCGCACGGGCTTTCCCAAGCGAAAGAGCCCCATGAGCCGCGCGGGAGTGGGAGCGCCGCTGCGCATGACACACTCCCACTTCCGGCGCTCTCACGGGGCTGCAGCGGCGCGGGCGCGGGGTTTTTGATTTTCGCTAGCAGGCGAAAATCAACCCGCGCTCGCGCAACGCTCCCGGCGCCCGCCCACACTTACCTCTTGTGCGGTGCGTCGGGGCGGCGGCCGGGTCGCGCTTCCCTCCCTCCGCTCCTGCGGAAGGAAGGGGCGGGGCGGGGT
This sequence comes from Ctenosaura bakeri, assembly GCA_948474755.1. NCBI lineage: Eukaryota > Metazoa > Chordata > Lepidosauria > Squamata > Iguanidae > Ctenosaura > Ctenosaura bakeri. The sequence goes on along the minus strand of CAOLHI010000636.1, from coordinate 463,017 downwards.
GGTAGCGCGACGGATGCGACGGCACCCTGCTTCGCACAGGCGGGGGGCTGCTCGCGACAGCCTCCCACTCGCGTGCGCGCGGGGTGGGAGGACGCGACTGTCGCTCGCTCCTGGCACGCGGGGGCGGGCGCGACTGTCCCTCGCGCCAGGAGCGAGAGACAGTCGCGCCCGCCCCCCTGTGCGCGCGCGTGCGAGCGGGAGGCTGTCGCGAGCAGCCCCCCCGCGCGCGCCAGGAGCGAGCGACAGTCGCGCCCGCCCCCCACGTGCGCCAGGAGCGATGGGCTCCTTTCTTGCGCGTGCGGGGGGGGATGGACTCACAAGCCGCCGCCGCCTCGGGGACGGTGCCGTTTCCCAGCTGGTTTCTTCGGCTGCGGAAGGAACCAGTGGGGAACCGGCAGGCTCCCAAACTAGGCTTTTCCCGCAAGCCGCCCGCCCCCGCTCGCGCAAAAAGCCTAGTGCGAAAAGGGCCAAAGGTCCATCTGCAGTGCCAGTGCCTCTATGGAAAGCTGAGGAATTATAGCTCAAAAGGGAGGCCTATGAGAGGAGGCAACCTTAAAGAATCTTTTCACTTTTCCATCAGTTAGAGATTCAAAGGATGTTTTATTGGGTTAAATCACAAACGCACATAAGATTCAAGCAGTTTCACAACCAAACAATGCTAACTGAAGTAAAGGAAGGAAAAATTGGATAGAAAGAAGTTGGGTGAAGTGGGTAATATTTACCTATCCTGAAGAGAAGAGGGAAAGGAATGTGGCTCAGTCTAGGGCTCTGAGGGTAGCACAAGAATGGGAATCTAAGCAGTCGAGTCTGGTGTACCGTGAGTCGTCTGGCCCAGAGCCAGGATTTAAATGCCCTACTTGTGCCCTGAAATGGAAGGTGTTAATGGCTCTCTTGCAAAGTAAACAATGGGGTCTGGAACAGGCTAATGGCCTTAGCATATGGTGACAAAGCATTGATGGAAATCATGATAGCTTCTTAATGTTTGGGCAGGTGAAAAAACAAAGGAGAGTTTCAGTAAGAAGAGGAAACAGATTGATGACCATCAGTTGGTTTGTTGGGACAACTTCATATGCTATTGTTTTTGAAGGTTGAGTTGTTGAGGGCATTATTGAAAGCTCATCAGGACTGGAGCTTCCCACCATGTCCTGAAGTCCCATGTGACCTACTTTTGCACATGTAAATCCAGTTCTCTTTGTCAGCATGGCTTTTTGGCTATAATAGTATATGATTTATATTTTCTATGCCAATTAAATAATGTTCATTGCCAATCATATCATGGAGTAGGGGTGTATGGCATGGTAACAAAATGTGCAGAGATCATTAATGTTGAAGTTGAAAAAACCCAGTTCCTTCGGAACACAGAGGCACATGCATGTACACACACACACACAGAGTAAGGATGGAAAATATGTTTGAAAATATTCAAAAAATCAATTGAAAAATGTGTTTTTCAAATCTCAAGAAATGCTGATGAGATGAATTCTGGACTGATGAGAATATTCAGTGTTTCAGACTTATTCTGTGCAAAATTTGCATATGTTTGTTTTGTGCAGAAATAGCATTTTCTGTATAGGAAACAACATTTTCTGTGCGAAAAATAACATTTTAATGCAGAAATATTAATTCTGAACAGATAACGTTGTTTTATGTATAGAAAAATGATGCAGTTGGATTTATTATGCATAGAATTCACAGAAAGATGGTTGGTTTCCATAAAAAAACAGCATTTTCTGCACACACACAAACACACCATTTTCTATATTGAAATATTGTTTTCCATGCAGAAAATGTTATTTTCTACAGATATCATATGTGACTTTCATACTAAACAAATCCACAACTACACATTTTTTTCTCTGCATAAAAGAACATTTTTATGCCAGAATTAGTATTTCTGCATTGAAATATTATTGTCCGCGGGGAATAAAATGCTGTTTGCTGTGCCAAACAACCGCATGCAAATTTTGCACAGAATATGTCCTGAATTTTGAATAGCTTTCAAAAACAATGTGGCTATCAAGTTTTTCTCTCATCAAGAAGAAAATTGCTGAAATTACCCAATGCTACCTTCAAGAGGAAACTTGGTGAAGAAATACATCCTTAGCCCATATCCACACACTTATCTGTCTTGATAAAAGTAATTACATGAATGATTGTAACTGGAGAAATCAACTTCAGTACTACCAAGGCCATGAAACATATGTTAGCCAACATAAGCTATTTATTGTTAGGGAACTAAGACTTAAATGGTTTCTAGATTACTCTAAGTGTTTCCACCTCCCCGCTTCCTTTGAGCACTCAAAGCACACACACGCACATGCACACACACACACACACACACATGCACAAACAGGAAGAAATGAATTTTTCAATCAGTTTTTCTTCAATTTCCCCCCTATAATTTCCCCAGTTGAGCTAAAACAATGCATCTAAGAAAACAATGAATCTAAGATGAATAGAAATAATGCCTTCTTTTCCCTGAAAGAACAATTCCTGCTGCAATAAAGTTTTCTTAAAAATCAAATCCTCAAGCTTATATGAAAGTGCTCCAGAGAATTTTATATAAATCTATCCAAACAAAGGCAAAACCAGAGATCAGAAGCTAGTAGATGGTAGGAGCTAGTCAGAAAAGCTGAGGCAAAATATTCCTTTTGTCATGGCATAAAGCAGCTTATGTTATGAGTAGAGCTGGCATTGAATTTTACCCAAAAAAGAACAAAAGGAAGATGTTTAGACAAAACATCCAGAGAATGTTGAAGGAAGCCTGAAATGTTTCTGTTAGGCTAGGGAGCATTATGATTTAGAAGGGAGGGATTACCTATATCCTTGCATGGAACTTTCAAAGCAAGTTGCTAGTCAACCTCCCCCCACCCCCCCAGGGTATATGGAGCTTGCTAATAAAGTCAGCATGCATTGGGAAAAATCTGGTAAGGTATGGGATTTTGCCTAGACCAAACTTTCAATGCATCTTTTGGAGTGAGAAATCTGAGCAATTTTGAAAGAAGCATATTGAATTTGATAACACTAGAAGAGTCTCTTGAGGTGATGCACTTTCCTAATTATATGTGATAAGCCTACGTACTGAGCATATTTTTTTTAACAAGTTTCATTTTTCAAGTTGAAAACATCATTATTATTTTTTGTGCCCTGAAATAGCCATAGTAGCTTTATTAAACTTTAATATTCTGAAATATCTGTACAACAAATCCATATATCCTTATTAGTATTGTGATAACACAGAGCTGTTTCCTTATGGAGTTTTCAGTTTTGTTTGATCTTTGAGAATGTTTTGCATATCAAAAGTCAGTTTTCAGTTTCCCCCTCTATTTTCTCTCTAAGTTCTCTGCTTTCTCCCCTTTGTAATGCAGAGGATTCATATCTAATTTAGCACACTGTTACCTGAGGGTGCTCAAGATATTGATGTCCCTGTCCTCTCTAGCATAATTGGCAATTAACTGGCAGCAGTAGATTTCTTTCTCATCAAAAATACTAGTTTGGAGACTTTACGCTTTGCTATCTATTGTTTTGCTGAGTGACATGTGATGGTATATTTAAAACAAAACAAAAACATTTGCTGTTGTGTTTGTAGTTGTTCAATGATTCCAAAACACTGAAGCACTGGCCCTACCGTTAGGAAGACTGATGATGTTGCCTGAAGCCATGGATATTGGGTGTCAGGAAAGGATAGAAATTTGTTAGTTATTTTAACCATTTTGACTGTATTTTAACTGCCAAGGATGGAGAGAAATGCTTGTGCCTCATGTGTCAAATAATTTGCCTGGCCTTGGATAGCATGGACATTGACTTCAAGTGAAGGGAGAGCATATTCTGCCCCACCTCAGGTTGCAAGATGGTTCTCTGCTTGTATTTCCAGAACTTGGAAGCAACCATTTACATAGTTACTAGAAATTAGCCCCTTTTGCAATAATGAATGAATAATTATTATTATTATTGTAATTTAACAAGCGGCAACTTCACTCATTTGAAATGCAACATTAACTTTTAGTCACACACGTGATTACACTCATGGCCTTTGATTTATTTTTCATTTGTATTCAAATATGGAGCTGGAACAGTAGATTATCCTTGCAAAGGAGTGTTTTTGTGGATGGACCACAAATCATCACAGCTATTTTGCTAAAGGGTGGATTTTGGGTACTCTAAGAATTTGCTGCCTAATCTTATTCTTGAATAAGCCAGTTTTTTTTCCCTTTACTTTTGAGTGTGTCTATACAAACTGCTGTTTTGTTTCACAGTGCTGCTTTTCACTATTTATTCTAGTAGAGTATACATGAGAAGAAGTTGTTTTGAGACTCCTTTCTGTTGTACCTTTTCTATCAAATGACTTAGTTTGAATAAAATCTGTCCCAGGATTTTTTTTTCCTCACTCTTGTGCATTTTATTCAACAAAACATTGTTTGAGCTACTGGTTCTTTTGAGAAAGAACAGCACTATATTCCAATCTAAGTGGAGTTTTTCATGTTTTCAAAAATATATTTTTTGCATTTTTCTTGGGCAGAGTTGGGAAGTGGGAGGCTGATGCAAGGCATGCTGTTATGCTACAGTGAGAATTGAATAGTTCATGCAGCACACAAGTACTTTGGAGGCGCCCCATCACCATTTTTTTCAACAGATTTTGAGAATCATACCTCCACATGTCCACCATAAAGAATTTTGTTTTAATAAATATTATTTAACCCCCTCTCCTTGAGGAATAGATAGCATCATTTGGAAAACCAGAACTTCCATTAAGTTATTTTCTTACTGATCGTAAAACATATTTGTATGTGCATGCATATATAACACGTGTTAAATCAATTCTTTCTCCTCCCCCCCCCATTTCAATTTCCCTGCATGTATGTAAGTACATAAATAGGTATGTATTTTTAATGCTGCCTTAGGGTACTTGGATAAGTTTTATAATCCAATCACATGTCTTATTCAGTTTTTTTCTCTAAAAAAATAACTGAAATATCTTTGAGAAGCAGGAACTTGCATTTTTAAAGTATATTTTCACCTGTAGTGACAGCTAACTAATTCTGGGAGGAGGCTAAGAATTGTAAAAAGGCTTCTCCCTAAATGGCAAAGCCGAGGATTAGATAGGATGTTGAAAGTGGAGTAATAGCACTATAACAGTGAGGAAATGGCCTAGCTTTCAAGGTAACCATCCAAATGCCTTTTAATTCTAAGGAAGCAGTGAAGTGTATATTAGAAAAAAATGTTCTTCCTTTCAAAATTGCTTTGGTGAAGAGATAAATGTGAAGCTAAATCAAAAATGAGTCCCAGTTGAAACAAACATATTTAAATAAATGGGACTTATTAATTGTCACTTATGTAAATCTCATTGGTGTTAGTTGGACTAACACTGGTCTGACATTAGATTTATCCCTGGAGAAAATCTGGCTCTTTTTCATACCCAAACATCTCAAACAAGGCTAATTCTAGTTTTGAAGAAGCCTTGAACAGAAAGCTCCTTGGTAGCCTATTTACAGAAGCATACAGCAAAGCTCTTTTTTAAAAAACAAAAACAAAAGAAACTACTTTGGGCTACAAGTGTCTGAATTTCACTGCCAGAATTAAGCTTGCTATTCATGTGGTCATGCTGAATGGGGGTGCAGAGTTCTGAAACATAGTTTTGGGGACAGATGCTGCCTTAGGGTCACATTTTGCTCACTCCTCCTCTAGGATCAATGTTCAGGGTGCCTCTTTTCTGTCTCTTGAACTACCAAATGTTGCTGCCTTGAAACCCATCTAAGGAAGAAAGCTGGGATATAAATAAAATAAATAAATGAATAAATATCACAACATGGTGATAGGCATTTGACAACCATGTCACACCTTTGTAGAACCAGGTTTATTGTACTCCCTGTGTAGTAACATGTAGGATAATTGACAGATCTTGCTAGCCAGCCTCAGAAGCAGCACTGTACAGTAGTTAGAGCATTGCACTTCAGTAACCATACTTCAGCTCCCTCAACAACTATAAATCTTATGGTATTTCCACAAGTCCGACTCTTTGCCAAACATACCTTCCAGGGTACCACTGAGGATAAAATGCAAGAAGGAGTCATATATTCTACTTTGAGCTTTTTCCAACAAAAATTTATGATCCTGCAAACTTAATCACTTCCACACAAGAAATATGGAGAAATATGCTGTCTGTTCCTGAACCCCTGAGCTGAAATATTTTCATCTAATGAAAGTCCTGAGGAAACTCATCCACTAAGCTGGATGCAAGCCACTGACTTCTTATGGACCACCAGGAATTTAATAAACCTCCTACTTTCATTGCCTAAGACTGGGGAAGGGGGTATAGGTTTGTTAATTACATCAGGCTATGAACACAGAGCAGATGAATCAAAGTTTCAGAACTGGACCTCTCTGGAATTGTCTTTCAAATAATCCTGTGCATTCTTCATTATTGTTCTTTTTTCTTCTTCCTAAATTTCTTTCTGGTTTTCTTTTCTGCCTATCTTTTTACCTATGGCTCATCGAATTCAAAACAATTGAAACTTGTAGCAGACGAGAAAATGGATCATTCCATATTATTAGGACAGAAGGAAGGAAAAGTTCTCACTCTATATAGTAAAAATCCTAGGACAATGAAATCACAAATAGTAGACAACATCCATAAAAGTAACACAAAGGGATCTGAATTTACTACAGTTCTGAACCCTCCATTTCTTTGAAAGAGTGCATGCCATTTGAAATCTCATTTATGACAGTGATACAAAGAATTGATGAATCCCCACAACTTTGGGAACCAAAGACAGTTGTTGATGAAATGGTCTCTGAGCATATTTACCATGAAACATTTAACTGTCACTACAGCTGAATTGAAATTGGGATTTAAAAGTTTGATAGATTGTCCTCTGCTTTAATGTTTGGCTACCTTTTAAAAATTGTTCTGGTTAATAAAAGCCCTCCTTTTTGTTAGCTAGAGGAACTGCTTTTTTCATAAACCCACACTTTATCATACATTACAGAAATTGACTCTATTTTAGTACCTCTTAAAATGAGAACTAAACATGAGCCGTAGCATTTGGAACTATTTCATATAAAACTGAGTACATTGTTATATACCAGAGGGCATGATTGAACATGCCTGCTGTAAGTCTCAGTCCTCTTTGTGGTGCTTGTCATCTTTGTGATCTCCCTTAAACTGTAGAGTCTCCGTCTGTGCACACAACTACTTCCATTAGCCTCTCAGTGATCTGGGTCTAATGACTTTTTCTGGAATATAAATTGTATCCAGTAATGTCTTCCAATTATAGATCGGTAACAGAGTTAATGCAGCCTTAGCTTTCATTGGAGAAAGTAACTTCCCTATGTGGAAATTTTTAATGGTAATAGCACAAACCACTGCAAACCCCCAGTCAGTGCTATTAGCAATGCGTTTGTTCTCTACCTGATAATGAATCCATCCCTTCACTTTTAGAATTCGCTGTTGACAAACTGCACTAGTGGCTAACTACAGAACAATATTGGCAAATTCATTTTCTTCCACATTTTAAAATTTTAAAATCACTATTTCTTTCTATTCTGTGAAGAAATTTGTAGATTTTGGTAAATTCTTCAAAAACAAAGTGAGATGGAATTCCCCTGATCTCTACTGCCAAATTTAAAGGGGGAAATGGTGCTGTACACTTGTTTGCCATACAAGTGTTAAAGCTGAGGAGCCTCTCAGGAAAACAAAAAGTTAACAGCCCTATTTCAGTAATCATATGGCTCAATACATTGAGATTCAAAGCCAGGCTTTCAAGCGTTCAGCACTCAAAGTCTGGCACCTGGGTTGATCAATCTGTCAGTTTTGGTTTCTTCCACATTCAACAATTTTAAACCTCACATTCTTTCCTTTCCTTTTCTAATAAATTTGTAAATGCCAAGGAAAAAAAATATTTCCAGTCTCTAATGGTAGTCACTGACTAAAACAGCTTTATGAATTGGTGGATAAATTCATGAAGATTATGCCTGAATCTATCAATGCTTCGATGATAATCAGAGAGTTGTTGCTGAGATGTAAGATAATATATACATATTCAAGCTCATTCTCTGAGCCTGGACTACATGAAGCTAAATTTGTAATATGCACACATGAAAAGGAGACATCAGCAGAATTAGGAAAATGCCAATATTTTCAATAGAACTGTAAGGAAAGATTAGGAAATTAAACCTAAGGATTGGGGATTAAAAACAACAACAACAACCTATGAGTAGGGCCATTTCCGCACTACACTGTTATAGTGCTATTGTTTCACTTTTAACATCCTGTGGAATTCTGTGGTTTGTAGTTTACCAAAGCCAAAGAGTTCTCTAGCTGAGATTTCTAAATGCTCCTCCGTAAATTGCAAACCCCAGGATTCTATAGGATGTTGAAAGTGGAATAATAGCACTATAACAGTGTAGTGTGGAAATGGCCTAGTTGAAAGTGTTCAGTGACCAGAGAAAGCTGGATTTATGCAAGGAGTGAACTAGGCAGGAGTAGCTAGAAAAAGAACATAGCAAACTGGCTAAATCTTTGAATAGGAGCAGCCCATACTACAATATGTGTTGCATATCAAACTTTTCAGGTCACCTGCACATGTTGTCATGGCCTGGGAAATCAACAGATCTCCAGAATGTGAGTTGCAGAACTGCAGCTCACATTATCTGGAACTAGTGACAGTTGGAACTAAACATATGAAGGGCCACCAGTTCTCTCTCTGTGCCACAATTCTGTTTTACTGCATTCATGGAGCAGGCCAAAGTGATAGAGCTTCACTCTAAGGGCTTTTCCGCACCTTACCTTGTTCCGGCGCTGGGGTGCGGGGATCGCGTAAGCAGCTTCTGCCAGAAGGCTCTTCCTTCCCTGCTGCTTCAGCTCTGCGTGAGCTGCCTGCTCGTGAGAGAGCTCCACCTCTTCCTCCCGCAGTGCAGCCTGAGACCTTCCTAGGCTGCACTGGGGCAGGAAGCATGACCGGCCTGGCTCTGGAGGATCTGCATGCCAGGTAAGTGCGTGCGGAGCCCTGGAACAATGTGTGATGGTGCACCATTTTTGGCTTCTAGCCGAAGATGAAAAGGTGCACGACCAGCCCCTGCTGGTCCCTGGAGTGTTACGTGATTGTGTGTGTATTGTGTAGATTGCTCCTCACAATCGCGAGATGCTTCAGGCCCTCTTTCACATAGCAAATGCCGCGCGAAAAGGACCTTAGTTGGGAGCTGATTAACAAAGTTAACAGGAAACTAGAGACAATTCTTAACAATCAGGAAACACCTGAGGACTCATTAGTTGATAGTGGAAACACCCCATTCTGAGATCACACCTAATCATTCTGCATGATGGGCATCACAATGGAAGTGTTTCACAACCAAATGAACTTCACTAGGTTTTGGCTAAGTAAGGATACTTACTTTGGATACTTACTTTATAATCGGCCTCCTCCTCCAATTATAAAGATCAAAATGTTCTATAAGAAAGAAGGTGGTACTGAGCAGTTTGGGGCTTTATAAACACAAAGTAAAACCTTGAACCTGGTTTGTTATCCATTTTCAACTAATTCAGATCTTTCAGCACAGAAGACAGATGTGTACAGGAGCACACTGCACTGAGCAGCCTAGTCACCACACTAGTACCAGTTCCTACTGCTAAACCTAATCCAAGTGTTGCCTTGCATAAAGTACACTGCAAAAGTCTTAAGACTCAGAATGATGGGTCAGTGTGGCCACACTATTCTAGATGGTCTAATACCACATAGAACTGTGAAGCAGGCACTCTGGCAGATATTAATCTAAGAGGACTCCTCTTTCCCAGATTATTTACTCACTTATAGAAGGAGGGAAACCTCATCCAAGATGCCATCAGCAACAGTGGGAAGTTAAAATACTTTGATGGCAGGCTATAACTGAATGTACATCCTACTGCCATCCCTGCTAGTGATGCAGGGATAAGACAATTCATTCCATTGCCAGCAACAGACAAGGGCTAACTCTGGAATTTCTGTTAGATTCTTATACCATTCCATTCTGTAATTTTGCACAACTTTTGATTAATTGGTTATTATTGAATTTTGTTGATTTTAAGACCTGCTTTCATTGTATCAGTGGAAACACACACACACACACACACACGTATATCTGTGACCCTTGAAAGCTGGAAACATTTAAGAACAACATACATAAAGGGTAAGATTGCCCTCTTAAGTTGTACATCACATTCCAAATGTCATGCTGAGCAAAATATGCACATCCCTGCTGAAAGCTGTGTTTTGCTTGGGCTCCTGCTGGGCTTAGCAGGTGGGAAGAACTAATACAGAATCTGAGCCTTGTAGAACATCACCATAAAATGACTATCAGAATGGAATATGGTCTGCTTGTCTCATGCTCATTTCCAGCCTACATATGGAGCCAGTGCTGAACTGGAAAGAGGCATATGCATGCAGAATGTTCCAGTTTCATCTCTGGCAACACTAGTTCAAAGATCACAGGTGGTAGAGCTGGAAAACATTTTGAAAGTATTATAAATTAAGATGATAGTACTGAGTTAGGTAAACAAAAGGTCAACACAGAATAAAATACATCCATACAAGTTTATACACTTTGATGGGAGGATCTAGCTGATTGGCAAAGGACATACTTTGTACATATAATGTGTCAGATGCAATCTTTCAGCGTGCTTAGTCAAAAGGCGTCAAAGTTTAGTTAAAAAGTAGTAAAGCTATGGAAGACTTCTGCCCGAGACTAAAGTAGCAAATAGGCACTGCCAATCAGAGTAGATGATTCTGGTTTAAATGAACCAGTAGGTCGACCCATTTATTCATTTGTTCACATGAACTCAACTATTACGGGTACTTTTCATTTTATTTTGCATTTTACCCTGCTTGTCTCATTCATAAAATTCTGAAATGGCCTCCGCTTCACAAACAATGCTTACAGTTTTCCCCAAGACAAAATTACGTTTATTGCTACAAATAGTGTTTCATTTGAACCTTTGCATAGTGTTGTATTTGTTTTGGTGGGCACATTAATAAGTAATATGCACTAGAGATCATGTAATGAAATTTGGATTAACTCTTGAAAACTTCCGTACAGCCCCTAGCTCCATCAGCCAGCGGGTGGCAAACATTGTTCAGTAGAAATGCTTCCAAAAACCATTTAGTTCCCCAGACAGCTTCCTTCCAAGTTGCTGCACATAAAACCAAATTGCAATTCATGCTTTGTGTGAATGTTTTTTGCATGCAGAATAGTACTGCAGGATATTGAAGACTCTGTCTTCTTTTGTTTTATGTGCCTGTAAAAAATCTTATTTTTCTACTGACAATGATGCTACACCACCATCAGACACAACTGCAGAAACTAATGTGTTTGCTGTTAAATCCTTCACCCATATGATTGATAGACCAAACTGTTACTTTTGATTTAGGAAGAAATTTGCTCAATTTGGTAAATATTGAGAGAATTCACAAGTTTCTGCATTGGTCAAATGCATGTCTATTCTTCCAACAGAATGGGTGTAGCTATTTCCAGCATAGAGAAAACAAAACTGCATCTACCTGACCTGCAGGTGGTAAAGAAGAACCACCTGCTGGGAGAAAAATAAAGAAGTTGTAGCATGGCTTAAGACAAAAGGAGTCCAATAATAGCTTTCAATAATTGTGTGTGTGTGCATGTGTGCAAGTGTGTGTGTGCGTGTATATGTATATGCATATGTGTGTGTATATATACAGATAGATAGATATAGATATAGATATAGATATAGATATAGATATAGATATGAATGAGAGAGAGAAGAGAGAGAGAGAGATCATGATGTAAACATTTAAGTGTTGGACTATAGCCCTTGAGACTAGGGTTCGTTCCCCACTCAGCCATGAAAACCTACTTGGTGACCTTGGCCATGTCACACAGGCCGTTTCTGCACTAGACTGTTACAGTACGATTACTCCACTTTCAAGATCAAAGGTTTCAAAGGACCCTTCCTAAATTGCAAACCTCAGGATTCCATAGGATGTTGAAAGTGGAATAATCACACTATAACAGTTTAGTGCAGAAATGGTCACACTCTGAGACCTGGGCCCTTTCCACACCTTACTTTCATCTGGCACTGGGGTGCGGGGATCGCACGAGCAGCCTCCGGCGAGAGGATCTTTCATCCGGGGTCCTTCAGCTCCACACGAGCTGCCTGCTTATGTGAGAGCCCCGCTTCTTCCTCCAACAGTACAGCCTGGGAGTTTCCCAGGCTGTGCTGGGGCAGAAAGCGCGACCAGCACGGCTCCAGAGGCTCCACACGCCAGGTAAGTGCACGCAGGGCCCGGGAACAATGCTCCATCATGCACCATTTTCAGCTTCCTGCCTAAAATGAAAAGGTGTGCAATCAGTGCCTGCCGGCCCCTGGAGCATCATGCGATTGTGAGTGTATCGTGCAGATCGCTCCTCCCAATAGCACAATGCTCCAAGCCCTCTTTCGCATGGAAAATGCCATGTGAAAAGGGCCTTAGAAGAAACACCATGATAGTTTAATCTTAAACAACAACACTGAATTTATGAAGAAATTTGGCAATCTGTAAAAGACTTCTTGAAAAAAAAAGTTATTGATCCCTATTTATAAAATGTCCTTCTTAAGTTTCAAGCAAGAACACTCATACTGCCCATATTTTACTCAATTTGAACGTGGATGTTAATCAGCAGCTTTACAATGGAGCCACTGGATTGGAATTTTGAAATAGCCTTTTGCTAAGACTAAAAACAGTTGCTACATCACTCATCTGATGAAACATGTGATCTGCTTTTTCACATCAAGGACACCATTAATACACATCTTCATCCTCTACTGAAACAAATTTGGACCAATATGATGCTTTTTTTGGAGCTTTCCTTGACTGATGGGTCATAATAGCCTCAGAATGGGAGTCCAATTACAACTATGACATTCCTGCCTCCCAAGGTGACAGTTAATGTATTTAAAAAAAAACATATTCATGTGGAATTACTCATAACATATAAAATGGGTTGCTCAGTGTGAATTTGCATTCATACAGTCATGGTCACAGTGCAAGGAGCCAGCAACTAGTTCACACCAAGTGTGTATAATCCCACACTATGCAACTTTTATATACTGACATCTTTTACTTAGGTCTGTCTCAGACTTTAAGCTGGCAGTGTCCAACCATTGGCCCACATGTTACATATGACTGTCACTACTTTTTTCTGGATCTGATAGACTTCAAGGATAAGGGAATGGCTAGTATGTTCCAGATCTGGGTTTTTGTTCTGTTTTGGAGTGAGGAGACTTTCCTCAAATCTACACAGAGAAAGCCAATTAGTGATTAGAGATAACACCAGTTTTAAAGCATTTAAAGTTAAAACAGTCTGCTTGAAACTTGCTTTCCTGGAACATACTTCAGAAGATACATGCATAGAAATAAGTTGTGCTTTTTGTTCCTGAGAGCTGTTGAATAATGAAACACCTCTGACCAGATAGGCATAGAACAAGCTGTGCTTTTTATGCTTGGTAGATAACTGATAAATTGGTAAAAATTATGTGAGTGGAAGGGGTCAAGCATTGTCTCACAGTACACCCCAGTGGGATCCTTTAGGGCTACAAAATTAGAATACTCAAGTTTAAGCCTACAACAATCAGGGTCAGGAGACCTCACCTCCCCTAAAAATCCTCATCCATGATGATACTCCAACATTACTTATATGATGTTTCAATACATCAGCTGATCAAGTTGTATGAACCTTTTTAGATCATCTGGGTGAGTTATATGGCACCTGAGAATTGGCCATTTATCAAATCTTATCATTCTAGAACAATATTTCCTTATAGTGATCCTTTAAATTTATTTCTCTTGTTCTTCCCTATTTTTCCTTCTTTGTTTTGTTCCTTTCAGTTTTCTGTTCTCTCTTTCCTTGATGCCATCCAGTAATTGAAATTGAAACTGCAGAAATCTATGATGTTTAGGTTACTCTATAAAATGTCATGTGCAATAATGGTGATAGTAATGGAAGTGGGCAAATGACAGTTATAACGATAATTTGCCATATGTCTTGAGCACTTCCACAAATATGCCCTATGACCTCTGTATTATTCAGATCCCCCCTTTGTGCCATGCAGGCCACAGGGGGGAGGCATTTTTGCTGGCCTATCATGAAAAGAGGCTAGAATCTTTTGTGTCTTGCCATTGTGTTCAAGGACAGAGAGTGAAGCAATGGAACTACGGACTTTATAAGTTCACTCTGTCCTCTCTTTTCCTTCTGCTTTTGACCTAGTGTTGTGAATGAGAGTGAGCAGAGTCACCTGGAGACAGAGCCAACAATCAATCCGAATCTTTGATTGTGGGATTGCACTGAGTGGCAACACTGCTGCATGATCAGATTTATTGGTTTGGGTTTTAATATTATTATTAACACTAGTTGATGTTGTGGGTCCCAGCTGGGCCAAGGAGTGCTGAAGGATTTATACAGTGTCCATTTGTTGTGTGGGTTCTCTGTACAGTTGGTCCTCCACATTCACTAGGGTTAGGGACACAGGATCCTTGCAAAAGTGGGGAAAATGCAAATATCAAAATTTGTGTGTGTATAGTGTTAACAGGCCTTACAATCCTATTCCATGATATGGTTTAATTGGCAAGATATTTAATTGACATAAAATATAAATTATATCCTGCTCTGACTGAGAAGCTTGCTCACAAAGAGGAACTGGCTGCACACATGCATTGCAAAACTAGATCAGAACAGGCATGACTATGTCATAACCAGGGAAACCCTGGACAATGGACTTGCAGATGTCCCTCAACAACTTAACCTTTAGAAAAAATACTGCTTCTATGGAATGACTGATTGTCTTCAACCTTCTCTCCTTTGTACATCAAAACTCTTCTTTTGTCTTCTTAGCTGTCCCATTATTAAGGAGCTATCATGATTCCCATCATTTCCTTTGTCACCTAATGTTAAAGCCATTAGCTCATTTTGTACCCATTGTCCACTCTGCCAACCCCATTGTCTACTCTGCCAGAGACCCTCAGGGCAGAAAAAGAGTATTTAAACCCTGGCTCTGAGCCAGATAGCTTGTAGCACTTCTGCCTGCTGGCCACCACTCTGCCACTCCAATTCCTGATTGTACTACCCTTGGATTCCTAGTCTAAGCCACATCACTTGGTTTCTTTTCTTCTATACCATTAAATATCACCTATTTCTCCCTAAATTCTAGCTATCCAAACTTTTATTCCCTTTTCTTTCAGGTAGCCTGGAGTGATTGTGAGACTGCTTGAATCTTGTGTGTATTGTGATTGTTAATTCCCCTAATAAAAGAAACAAGCTTACTTTTGACTCTCCTGGTTTTTCACTGAATTAGAACTAGTATACCAGTAAAAGATCCTATGAGATTACCCCCTCTCACAGGCCTCCTTTTTGAGCTAATATTCCCTACCATTTCATAGAGGCACTGGTATTGTGGGTGGAGTCCCAAGTCACCCCCAATTTGAAGTAACAGTAGGAAAAGGACTGACGCATGATGGGTGAACACCCAGGTCAAAACAAGTTCAGGGAAAGGATAGGGGGGAAGGGTGTCATTTGGCATGCTGACACTATACTTCTTCTCTCTTGTCCATTTCCTTCCTTGGGTGGTGTGGTTTATGGTGCTTAGAAATCTGGCTGTGAACCATCCTTAGCTTTGTGTCCACAGTTTCATGCACTCAATAGTACATAGTGTTTAGTGGGCTGTACTTGAGACCCAGCTGGGTTTGTCAAGAAGGGTCATAGTGGAGTGACTTGAACAATAGCGAATGCAGTGGTGTATTTTAATTTATTTCTGTTTTGTTTTATATTTGTTTTTGTTTTTGGACTGCGTTGACCCTAGTGCCTGGGATGGGTCAGGCATTTTTGTGGTTTCTATGGGGCTCTATTTGACTTGTCTTGTCTTAACTGGGTAGGTGGCTTGTTATATATTAGGCTTCAGGGCTACATAATAGGGCCTGGCTAGCTGGCCTATGCTTACAGCCAGGTGATGAGGCCTAAATTTGTAGGCCTCTAATTTGCATACGGCCTTGTTAGACCACCTAAATTTTTAGATGTTAGTTCTTCATGTAGCCTCATTAGGCTGCTAATACTGTGGCTTTGCTAGACCTCTAATCATTTGTAGGCCTGTAATGCTCTGTGAAACCATCAGCATGTTAGGCCCAAGTGGCCCTATCATATCCCAACTGACATGAAATATAGTCCCATCAGGGCATCATGGTCCCAAGCCTGATTCAACCATAGGCATCTGTCAAATGTAGGTCCCAACCTGATTTAGACATGAGTAGGCCCTGACAGCCTCAACCAGCATGGACCTTAGGCCCAATAGAGCAGTATTCTTTAGACCCCAGTCTGAACCTTCCAAAGGCCTTGTAGGACCAAATAGGACCCAGCCAGTTCTCTAGGAGCTGACTACACCTGCCTAGGCCCTGATCAGCTTGCCAAGTTGCCTGCTCGGGGCAGGGAGTCCTTTGTAAACAGTGTGCATACATAATGAGGCATCTTGGGCATGACTCACAGTAAGCCTACCTGGGACTAGTCTAAATGCTTAGGCTCCAGTCTGATCTATTCAGCCCCAGTCCAGGTTTGTTGCAGAGGCCCAATTGACCTGTGACCAGGCCTCATCTTAGGGCTTTTCCTAGCCTGTAATGTCTAATGGTTAAGGAGGTTCATTGTGACTTGAACCTGTATGGTTGGGCTTGTCCATTGGTTGCTCATTTATTTAGTGATTTGTGCTTCTGGACTGAGGGTTAGACTTGGGAAGCTATGACAGGTATGGCTCTGAAGAAAGGCACTGAGGTTGTAAAGGCAAGGTCTCTAATGAAAGGGTTCATCTTAATTGATCTCCTCCAGAAGTGTTTTCCTTATCTAATGATAATAAAGAGTTTGATGTTATTAATGCCATTTTGGCTCAATTACAAACCCTGGAGAAAGATAGACTGGCTAGATCCCATAAGAAAGCACCTAAAAGTTCAGCAAAAGGGGTGTCCAAGGCTAGGTTGACTAATGAAATTCTCATTCAACTTGATGCTTTAGTGTGGGACAAGAAGAATGAGGAGGAAGCTGAACCAGCAGTGCAGTAAGAGAATGGGGACATTCCTTCTGCATCAATGCTTGATTGACCAAGGGCATCAATGTATCAAGGGAGATGGGTGACCCAGCTAGTGAGGTTGGAGGCTGGTTGGCCTTTTGGACCATGCAGTATGCCTGTTAATCAGGTACCCATGGAGACTACAGTGCCTAACTGCAGCATCAAAGTTGCAGTGCCTAACTGCAGCATCAAGGGGAGTATATCAACTGGGATAGTGTGCAAATGGACCCTGCAACACAGCAGCTTCTGCGGCTACCCTTTGGTCCCTTGTGAACACACAACAGTGATACTCTTATTATTATGTATAAAGTGACCATTATTTGACTTTTCTCCAGGTGTTGGTCTCCGGCATCCAAAGCTGAAAATGGTTAAGGTCCCACTGCAAGGTAGTGTTACTGCAGGTTAGGCCTCCTTGGAGATAGCATAAAGATATCATTTTGATATAAATAATTTGGCTCTCTTCCACCACCCCTCTCCATGTGTTTGTGAGGCTCCCGGACAAGCACAGAACTAGGCTCGGCCATCAAATGCTGCAATATCCCAAAACAATACAGGCAGGCCAGAAATAGCCAGATCTAGATCACCGCATTAGGAGACCTCTCTGCAAACACCCTCATTATGTATGCACGCTGTTTACAAAGGACTCCCTGTCCCGAGCAGGCAACTTGGCAAGCTGAATTCTCAAATGTCAAGCACTGAGCATTTGCATACTGGCTACCTCTTTGTTAATTTGGACCTAACTCAATCATGTTAAATTTTGACCTTTCGAAAGCTTTGTCTTGTGCCCGAAACTCATTGTTTCCCCCAAGTACAGCATAGCCTGCAGTCACATTTCCCTCTATAAAAACCCCTGATTCCGAGACCATCCTTGGATCACTCCTGAGTTCCAGACCGCCTTGCTGCTGCTTTGCTTGGCAAGCTTCCCCTCAGCTCCACGTGCTGAGATACATCGAACCCCAGCATCACTCTCTATCTTCTTTCCAGGCTTCAGGAACAGGTTTCGTATCATCCAAATCAACTATCCCTCTGAAAATCCCGCTATCATACTCAAACCTTTATTTTCCTTAGTTATCTCTGTGCGTGTGTTGCTTACATTGTGTGCCTGTATTTAATAAGGATCATTCATTTATTTCCAACACGGTTTGCTTCTTGACTTGGCCTGACCCCGCAAACATTGGGTTACAAGATCCTGCTGCGTTATCCTGCCTCTCGTAGTGCCAACCAGTGCTCTTGACTAATCTCCCCATCTTGTGTAATTGTAATGTTATTTAGGTGTCCCTCCCGGGACCCCCAGTAAACAGGGTAACAGTAGGGTACTTTGCCACCTTCATTCTGAAAGATTCATCATATAGGAGTCCAGAGAAAACAACATAAGCCCTTTATATGATATCCATATATTTAATTATGGAATGTACCCTATGAAGTTGTGTCTTTGCTATGATACTCATGTAGATAACGAAATCAGGAAGGCAATTGGCCCAGTTTTTATCAACCTATACGTCAGCTTCTCCTTCTCCCTATTGTCTAATTCTCTTTCTATTCTTTTTCCCAGTATAACAGAGAGAAAACATCAACATAATCTTCCCTTAGTATCTTTTCCAGAGTGGTCAATGAAAGGTACTTGCCTAAAGTAACCACCTGCTTGCCAGATGGAATGCAATGTTACTATAACTACCTTGCTGCCTTGCTCCAGGTATACCCCTGCTGCATGTCTGAATAACCTGAGAGCTAGCCTGTGTCATACCATTCCATGGGCCCCCAATGGATGTTCCCATGGCAACATTTGAAGGTGTGACTAGATATACTAGGGCCTGGCATATTGAGCATAGTAGACAGGTAGTGGTGGGGAGGAGAAAGTAGGTATTTAATGAACAGATCTGAGACCCATTTGGTGAGGAAGAGGCCTTTCAAGCTGTCCCTACATGTCATGAGACCTGGGTGTGGGGTAGAGAAGGAGACTGTCTTTGGGGCTGGCCTGAGGTTTTAGCCCTCCCTTTAAGTCATAAGACTTGGGAACTGGATTCTCAGGTTGTCCTTCTAGTAGCTGGCAACCCAGTATTTTGTTTCTCCTTGGAGTCCAGGTGTTTCACCTGGGAAAGCTGGGGAAGAGGTCAAGGGGAGACCACCTGCCTCAGTTGCCTATGAATCAGGTTGTCCCCCCAACACTTTTGCACATTTCCAGGAATAAATAGATGATAATTTAGATAAAGTGGCCCATATTCAACCCAAACATTGTTGTGTGGTCTCATTAGTTTATGGATTGATCAGCAAATAATTGACATATCTGGTAAATAAAATTGGTGTAGCTGGCAAATTTTACAAATAATGTGTATAATCTGACAAATGTGCTAGCATAATTTTACTAGTTGTTTCTCTATCTTTAAAAAAAAAAAAATTTCTTTTTTAAAATGTGCTTCCGGTTGAACACAGAAACCCAAGGGCTGTTACCTGTAGTACTCATTTTCAATTTCATAGGAAATATGCACACTGCTCTATCTCTTTTTTTCTGAGGCAAGATCCCATTATTTCTTAACGAGTTTGAAACATTCCTTCAGGCTGTTAAGGAACTTTTTTGCACATTATTTTATTTAACCATGAATTTGTATATTCATTACTCTACTTCAAATCTGTAGAGATACTTGGACTGTGAAATGAAAATTAGATTTTCTTCACACACTGCAATGTATTTCCAGTATAAATCTTTCAGAATCGTGAATTATATTCTTATTTTCATCTTTTCTTTGGAAAAAATGACAAATGCATATTCACTATGCAGTGAATATAAATATGAGTCTAGGGTTCCCAACTGACCAGGTGGGATGAAGGTGAATTGGGAAAGTCTGATAGACCTATTTCTTGTCCTTAAGATTTTTTTTTTAAAGAAAATATATAGAAACTAGCAGAAGAATCATTTCACAAAGAAGCCTTATTCCACATTAGAATGGGAGCTGTTGCTAATGTCGCTGTCTGTTGACAACCCTAAACACATTACACAATGTCTCTCTTTGTGTATATCATACTACCTTACTGTACCTCTACTAGGTCACCTCCTTTGAGGGCTTACTTTAGTGAAAGGATAGAAGAGGTACAATATTATCAGTCCATGTTTTGAGCTCCCTCCTTTAGGCACAGAGCTCACTCCATCCTTGTCCATGCCATCTGTTGGTTGATGTGGGCATCCAAATGCATACAGACAGATCTTCATACACATAAGCTTCCTCAAGTCTTCCATCTTCACAGAATCATAGTATCATAGAGTTGGAGGAGACCACAGGGGCCATCCAGACCAACCCCCTGCCATGCAAGAACCTACATCAAAGCACTCTCGACAGATGGTCATCCAGGCTCGGCTTAAAAACCTCCAAAGAAGGAGACTCCACCATATTCTGAGGCAGCATATTCCACTGCTGAACAGCTCTGACTGTCAGGAAGTTCCTCTTGAGGTTTAAGTGGAATCTCTTTTCCTGTAGTTTGAATCTATTGCTCCTTGTCCTAGTCTCTGGAGTAGCAGAAAACAAGCCCGCTCCCTTGTCAACATGATATCCCTTCAAATATTTACACATGGCTATCATGTCCCCTCTCAACCTTCTCTTCTGCAGACTAAATATATGCAGCTCACTAAGCCGCTCTTCATAGGGTATGGCTTCCACACCCTTCATCATTTTGGTCACCTCCTCTGGACATGCTCCAGCTTGTCAAATCCTTCCTGAAATGAGGTGCCCAGAACTGGGCACAATATTTCAGATGAGGTCTAACCAAAGCAGAATAGAGTGTCACAATTACTTCCATTGATCTAGACACCATACTCCTATTGATGCAACCAAGAAATGGGTTGGCTTTCTTGGCTGCCACATCACATTGCTGACTCACGTTCAGCTTGTGGTCCACCAAGACTCCTAGATCTCTTTTATGTGTACTGTTATCCAGCCACGTGTCCCCCATCCTATATTTGTGCATTCCATTTTTTCTGTGTAAGTGTAGGACCTTACATTTCTCTCTATTGAAACTCATTCTGTTAGCTTTGGCTCAGCTCTCCAATCAGTTAAGGTCATTTTGAATTTTGATCCTGTCCTCTGGCATATTAGCAACCCCCCTAATTTTGTGTCAACTGCAAATTTGATCAGCATGCCCTCTATTCCTTCATCCAAGTCACTGATGAAGTTGTTGAATAGCACTGAGCCCAGGACAGAACTCTTTGGCACCCCACTAGTCACTTCTCTCCAGGAAGAAGAGAAGCCATTGGTGAGCACCTTTAGGTTCAGTCCATCAACCAATTACAAATCCACCTAACAGTAGCACTATCTAGCTCACATTTTACTAGCTTCTTTGCAAGAATGTCATGTGGAACTTTGTCAAAGGCCTTACTGAAATCAAGATATGCTATATCCACAGCATTTCCTTCATCTAACAAGCTTGTAACTCTATCATAAAAAGAGAGAAGACTAGTTTGACATGACTTGTTTTTGAGAAACCTATGTTGATTTTTAGTGATCACAGCATTGTTTTCTAAATAATTACAAAGTGACTGTTTAAAGATCTGCTTGCAGATTTTTCCTGGTATTGCTGTTAGGCTGAGTGGGCGATAATTATTTGGGTCCTCTTTTTTCCCTTTTTGAAGATGAGGACAATATTTGCCCCTGCTCCAGTCTGCTGGTACTTCTCCTGTTCTCCAAGAATTCTCAAAGATTATTGTGGGTGTTTCTGAAATGACTTCTTCCAGTTCTTTTAATGTCCTTGGATGTAATTCATCTGGCTCTGGATTCATCTAGTGTAGGCAGGTATTCCTATACTACTTCTCTACCTATTCTGTGCTGGATTTCTCCCACTTCCCCATATGTCCCCCCCCCCGGTTGAGTATTTCTTCTCTTTTGGGAGAAATCTGAGGCAGAGTAGTTCTGTCTTTTCTCTTCCCCCTGTTAATGTTAATGTCTTCTATTTTAAAAAATCATGAAACTGAAATATAGACGTAATTGCACTTATAGCCTATCTCCCCTCCAGTGAGTTCAAAACAGTTTTTGGGCTCACAACAACACTATGAAATAGTCATGCTATGGCAGACTGGGCATCAAGCAAGTTGAGGAAATCAGTGTGGATTTCCCAAGTGTCATGCTAACCCTTGCATCACATTAATTGAAACTTATTTACCTACAGCCTCCAGTGATTTTTTTTTAAATTTTTATTTATTTATTTGTATCCTGCCTCTCCATATGGATCGAGGCTGCGAACAACTTAGAAATAGCATGTCTTTCGATACATTTTCTATACATGCCCCCAACAAGCTGGGTACTCATTTTACCGACCTACAGAAGGATGGAAGGCTGAGTCAACCTTGGAGCCCGGCAGGATCGAACTCATAACCTTGTGGCTTGCAGTACCGGCATTTAACCATATTTTTTTCTGAACAGGAGTCTGAAAATCCACTTCAGTTCTTGCTTTGGAAGAGATCTGATTGTTATGAAGAGCATCCCCTTGGTAACATAGCCAAAGTAACAAAATAACTTTTAAAAAGCCATCAATATTGTGACTTTTAAACATGTTGTCCACAAGTTCTTCATTATTGTGACTTGGGTTTCTTCCAGCTTGTAGTGTTGCCTGTGGCTTTCATTATGCATTATAAGTTTCTTTTTTGGAAGTAAATCCTTCTGAGAAAGTAAAGCAGCAATCACTATGATAATGACATAAAAACATGCCAAAAGTATTTTACCACAAAAAATAGTGAGTTTTACAAATGTGCATGCATGTAGATACACACATGGACAGAATAAGGATATTGTCAATTGTCTCATTACTTTTAAAAGTGTGCATAAGTATATTTTCA
Source organism: Ctenosaura bakeri (assembly GCA_948474755.1). Lineage (NCBI taxonomy): Eukaryota > Metazoa > Chordata > Lepidosauria > Squamata > Iguanidae > Ctenosaura > Ctenosaura bakeri. The sequence continues at coordinate 440,116 of CAOLHI010000636.1, read as the reverse complement.
TCATCCTTTACAAATAACACATTGCTAGCACCATTTTCACTTGTGATATGCTACTTTTACTCTAATGGAGAAAATTCATCAGTTTGATCACGATTCTTGAAGTTTTTCTTTAAAATCCTACAGGTGTTTCACTAGAGCAGAAAATTCTTCAGTAAGTGTAATACTGGCTATTTAGAGACCAGCTTCACAGTTAATTGGTTTTACGTTAAGTTAAGGTTAAATCAGCTTTTCATAGGGCTGTGTCACATAATTTATTTCAATGATGCCCATTTGAATTCACCTTGTATTGAAGTCATGTAGCTACTGAAGCAATGTTTATGCTTCAGTTTCCCAGAAGTCATAGTCATATGTATTCATCTATACTGACCTTTGATCATGATCAAGCTTGCAATGTTATACAAGCACAAATATTTCTAATGATGCTGAAACTTTCTAATGCATTCATAAAGCTATGTCAAAATTCACTTTTTCTTCCTGCAAAATATTTTCAGTTTCTAGATAGTACTGAAATGAAGGAAAATCATGGATTGTAATTTTGTTATGAAGCTTTTCTATAAATATAGTGCAAAATTAGTACCATACAGTTGGAATAGTCTCAGAATGGGACAGAATTTTAAATAGCAAAACCTCATGTCACATGTATGATTGCTAATTCTTTTAAAATGTTGTTATCTTGAACTATATGTCACTGACAATGTTTTACTTGCCAAAGAGTGGGGAATGGCTGGAGAAACATGCTTATGTTAAATTAAAAAAAAAAAAAGGTTGATTTTCTCTTTCTGTTTCAACAATTATTTTTTTCTGAGACAGCTGCTTATGCATACTTATATTTCTGAGTCAACAAAGGTACTGGATGATTAAATACTTCTCATACTGACAAACTATAGAAATACTTTTTTTTTATTTTTTTCTTGTTTTCTGCTCTAAAGACAAATGTTTGATCTCAAGTATTTAAAGAAAACAAAAAAGTTCTTTGTCTAAAAAAAATGTCAAAATTTATTTAATAAGAAGAGGAAAAGAAGTAAAAAAGAAAGAAAGGAACAATTCAATACAATTGTAAGTCTCAAAAACAAAACAAAATTAGGATGCAATAGTGTTCAATAAGTCTGGTTCCCACTTGTACTACACTGTTACTCTGATTTTTGGGGTCCCTTGGGGGACACCTCAATGTGCTGCATGTGATGGGGAATGGAAACTAGCCAAAGCACAAGCAATAGCAATGCGAGAGGCAGGGTAACCTAGCAGGGTCTTTTACCCAGTTTTTATAGAGTCAGGCCAAGCCAAAAACCAAACAAAAATGTCCAATAAATGATTTTATTGAATGAAAGTCTCACGCACCAACGCACTCACGCACATACAGACCCAAGAGCTATCAAGAAACAATAGAGAGGAAATTGGATAGGGGAGTATTGGAGGGGTACAGTTGGGGTAATATTGCACCTTTTCCTGAAGTCCTGGGTCCAGGAAGGCAGTGGAGAAGTGGGGCTCAGCACGGAGAGGGGTGAGGGGACCACTAAATGGATGGACCAATGGTCTGCTGGGGTGACCAGAAGTAATCCAAAGAACCACTCAAAAACTAGAACTATTTGTAGAAGAAAGAGTACCTGGTGGGCTAATCCTTTCCCGGTGAGAACAATAGGTGTTGGAGTGATAACAAAGCTCCACCAAGGTAATTTCCTTTGTGTGATGGGATTGCAAGGGGTTGCCAAAGTCTCAGGATCTTCAGCTGTGTTAGTTTGTGGTGTGACTTCGTGTAAATGGTCCTTGCCTGATGGAATATTTGCTCACAGACACACTAATCCCCTCAAATCAGCTTCTCAGTTGCTGAAGAGCCTTTGTTTATTTTGGGTTTGCACAGCATGAGGTCTCCTGGGGCTATGTGACTTGGGATTTTACTGACTTGACCTAATTTTTGATTGTGTGACCATTGCTGCCTATGTGCTCATCTGGGTGACCTCTCAGGCACATTGAATCATATTTTAATATCAAATTGTAGATCCCAGGACAGGGTTTTTCCAGTGGAGTGACAACACAATCACAACACTATTATTGCACTTTAACTGGCATGTTTCAATCCTATGGAATCCTGGAATTTACAATGTGTTGAGGCACTAGAGTGCTCTGGTTAAGAATTCTAAATACCCCTTTTACATTGCAAATCCCAAGATTCCAAAGGATGTTGCCATGGCAGTCAAGTGGAATTTAGCATTGTAATGGTGTAGTGTAAATTGTCCCCATATATCCATTTAGTGTTTCAGGTTTATCTGCTACTATGAAGTCATGTGCTGAAATGGAGCTCTAGGCTTTATAATGTCATTATCTGGTCTCAAAGCTGATGGGTATTAGCTGCAGATCTGCCCTCTGGCTGGTGCTTTTTATCCACAAAGTCTTGCTGTGTTCTCTTCACTTTCTTTTCTCTCCTGTATCTTCTAGTCTCTCTCAGAATTGCCTCACACAGAGAATCTCAGAGATTCTTATGACAGCTCATTTAGGACCAAAATGAAGTTGTGTTCCATGCAAGCTATAGGGGCTGCACTTTAAACCTTATATAGTACTAGCATATATACCCAGTATTGCCCAGGATTTTGTTTGCCCATAGATAGTACTTGTTAGAAAGATTTGAGATCCTGTGTCTCTAATTCCCCAAACTATCTTATCCAGTACCTGTACCTTTTCCCCATATTCCCTGATCCAATCTGTATACGGAGTTATTAACATACAGAGGTTTGGTTCTTGAGGGAAATACACTGCCCTCCTCCTTGCTGCTAGACCTCATCTGCATAGCAACTGGCTAGGCCCAAGAGCTCTTTGGCTGAGAATTTTAAAGGCCCCTCCCTAAACTGCAAACCCCAAGATTCCATAGAATCTTCTTAGACAGCCAATCATATGAGGTCTTCACCTGACACAGACAATCATATGAGTTTAAGTCTTTGCCTGACACAGACAGATTCACAAACTTTGACTTTCATATATTAGATCAATTCATAAATCCATAAATTCATAAATTTAGACAACCACAACATGTATTCAGCCTGCTTGTTACAACTGTACACTTATGGTAATCTATACTGTGAATTTAATAGATTATTGCATTTTGATACAAACCAGACATGAGCACAGGAAGATATTCTCACATACAATCACAATAGCCCCTTTGATCTGCCATTCTGTGGCTGCTAGATAGCAAGGAGGGCTTTCTATATAAAGATAAAGATAACCCCTCTTTATATCTCTAAATAAAGATTCAAAAAAAAAAAAAAGAGAGAGAGAGAGAAAAAAGGGAACCAAAAAAAAGAGAAAATGAAAAGAAGAAGAATAGAAAGAAGAAAAGACATAACTAATACATAGTAGAGCTCTAAACCCCCATCATAATTGTAATGAAAAGTATGAAAGAAAGAAAAAAACATTATTCTACCATTACCATTGCAGATTCAACTAAATATTCCTTTGATATCACTAATAATCATAATCACAGATAATTAATCATTAGTTTTCTTCTTGTTCAAAATAATCCATAAACAGTTTCTAATCTTTCAATAAGTCTTCATTTGGCTTATCCTTTAGAACTCATGTTAATTTGGCTATTTGGGCTAACTCAGGAACATTAACAAGCCATTCTTCCCCCATTAGTGCTTCAGACCATTTCCAAGCCTGAGCAAACAGTATTCTTGTGAGAAAACGTTCAGTTCTGATGGCAAGAACACTCAACACCTGCCAATCTTCACATCACAGTTCTATCCCTGAGTCTAAACTGTGCTGATGTAATTATTCTGGTCTGTACCACTGGTAAAACTGACGTTTGATAAAACAGCTACCTCAGTGGAAAAAGACAGTATCCCCTATAGTCCAGTGTAATCAACATAATTTTAAGCCCAGTCCCCATACTCTTAGAATAAAATCTTGCTTCATGGAAGGTAAATTAATGAGCTCTGCTAGGTTCACTATCAAGAAACATAAGATGTAGAGTCTGGGAATACACCGCATGAAACACTTTTGATATAATACATTGCCACAAAGACCTTGGATAAAGACTGTTTCTAACCTGGAGAAATGTAGTTCCTATAAATGAAGCAGATGACTAATTTTGCAAGGAGAAGATAATGAAACGTTTTACAAAAACATAATTTCAACATGATAAAATATCTCACATATTTGCTTTCAGTTGAGGATGTAGCAATACTTTTCCTGGATTGACAGTCCTTGTCAAGCTATAGTAATTTTCTGTTTCCAAAAGAGAACAGTCCATTGCATGCACATAAGGAATAAAGAGGGTAGATATACCTAATGAGGTAGAATATGAACCCTATTATACTGATAAACCAGGTCTTCAGTGAGGTCTTTCTTAGTCTGGAATGTGTTTCAGCCAGGAGGTTCCTCTTGCCCCCTTTCTTATCAGGTAAGCCATTTGAGCTCCAGCCCCAGTCTATTTACCTCTAGCTTGTAACTGGTTCTATACTGTAATTTTCTGTTTTTGGGGGACACCTTCCCAGGTCCCAACCTCCCTTAGTTCTGATATTTTAAAGAAACTTTATTGTACAGCAATCCCAGAGACTGTTACCTTCCAAAGTCTGAGGTGCCATTCTAGGAAATCAGGCTGAATGACATTGTCCTTTTCAGCCCTATCCAACCTATGCAAGCAGCAGAACTATCCACCTACCTACTACCTATCTACCTACCTATGGAGGGCTCCTTGTCTTCAGTGGGCCATCTGAGGTCTTTAAAAATAATGTCACCCCATTACTGGAGACAGGTGATTATCACATGATAACTGTTCTTGCTTTCAGATAAACAGACCCATTCATTTCTAAACAATTATAAACAATTGTAAGAGACATCTAGGTAAAGACAGGATGATAAGACAGTACCTTTTCATCCAATCCTATCCAAATATTTCAGTCATTCTTCTTCTACAAGATCCTTCAGTGCAACAGGGCTGATAAAACCAAAACCTCGAAATACAAATCAATCTACTTGCTCGCAAGACCTGAAAGAGAACTTCTTAAAAATGATGTACAGATACCATCTCTCTCCAGAGAAAATTGATAAAATGTATTGGACCAGAAACAACAGATGCTGGAAATGTCAAAAAAGACAGGCTCTTATTATCCCCTTTGGTGGACTTGTCCTGTGACAAAGAAGTTCTGGACAAAAGTATATGAAGTTATAAAGGAGATATTCCAAATAACATTTCCTTTATGTCCAGATTTTTTTTTGTGTTAAATATGACCCACATGTTTGACAAGAATTTTCTAAAAAAATAATAATCAAATTTTGTTATAGATGGTCACAACAGCAAGAATCAACTTTACAAAGATCTGGAAAACCAAAAACATTCCAGACAAAGATCAATGGCTATTAAAGATAATAAAAATGAAATATTATGACATACTTTCCCATTATATAGATGGAAAAAAAATTAGTAAACTACTTAGAAAACATATTAGTAAAGATAATTGGAAGCCAGTAATAATGTACATAAATAAGAGATGGGGTGTCAAGATCTAACATTTAATGTAAATGTAAAATTTATAGGTACATTTACATTCCAATTCCAATTATATAAATATTATTCTTAATATAGCACATCATATATTCTGCAATGGAGAAACCAAAATGTATATAGACACTATTCTTACTCAATTACCTTCTTACATAGTGTATAACATGCATAGATATCTGTGGTAGAAATGTCATGTAAGGACAAACTAGGAAAAAAATGGTGAATTCAAACTTAAGATTTTACTCTAAATTAAGATAAATAAGGAGTTTCGAGAAAAAATGTGTGAATAATGTTCTGGGTTGAGGGCAAAAGGAAGTCATTAATTTATGTTTTTTTATTTCATTCTTGAACTTTTTGTATTACCTATTTTCTACTCCTTTTTCTTTATTCTGATTATCTTGTTTTGTCAACTATGAGTACTTTTATTCAACATATATGTAATAGTTTTCTTTTTTTAATAAAAAGTTAATTAAAAATAATGAAAAAAAATAAAATAAAACCAATAACCTTGCCATAGTCCTCCGATCCAATTCAGATCATTTATAGTTTGCAGGATGAAGGTCTTATCTTTTAGGAAACTTAAATAGTTCCCAGGAAGATGACAAACTGTCATCTGTGATATAGAGTCTGACTACTCAAGAAAAGTGTCAGATGATACTACACCACTGCATCCACCATCATTCAAGTCACCACACTATGATCTTTCTCGTTAAACCCAGCTGGGTCTCAAGTACAGCCGACTAAACACTATGTACTATTGAGTGCATGAAACTGTGGACACAAAGGAAGATACTTGCTCAATTTATCTGCCCCCCAGATTAACTGTAAAAGATAAAACGGTTACCCAACAGCATTACATAGAATCATAGAAATCATAGAATCATAGAATCATAGAAATGTAGAGTTGGAAGAGACCACAGGGACCATCCAGTCCAACCCCCTGTCATGTAGGAACACCCTCAAAGCACTCCCAACAGATGGCCATCTAGCCTCTGCTTAAAAACCTCCAAGGAAGGAGATTCCAATACACTCCGAGACAGCAGATTCAACTGCCGGACAGCCCTGACTGTCAAGAAGTTCTTCCTGAGGTTCAGGTGGAATCTCCTTTCCTGCAACTTGAATCCATTGCTCCTTGTCCTGGTCTCTGGAGCAGCAGAAAACAAGCCCTCTCCTTCCTCTACATGGCATCCCTTCAAATATTTAAACATGGCTATCATGTCCCCTCTTAACCTTCTCTTCTGCAAACTAAACATACCCAGCTCTCTAAGTCTATCCTCAAAAGTACTCATAGGGCATGGCTTCCAGGCCTCTCACCATTTTGGTTGCCCTCTTTTGGACTTGCTCCAGCTTGACCATGTCCTTCTTGAATTGGGGTGCCCAGAACTGGACACAGTATTCAAGATGAGGTCTAACCAAAGCAGAGTAGAGTGGTACCAGTACTTCCCTCGATCTAGACACCATACTCCTATTGATGCAGCTGAAAATTGCATTGGCTTTCTTGGCTGCCGCATCACACTGCTGACTCATGTTCACCTTGTGGTCTATGAAGACTCCTAGATTCTTTTCACACATACTGCTATCCAGCCACGTGTCCCCCATCCTATATTTTTTTATTCCATTTTTTCTACCTAAGTGTAGGACCTTACACTTCTCTCTGTTGAATTTCATTTTGTTAGCCTTGGCCCAGCTCTCCAATCTATCCAGGTCATTTTGAATTTTGATCCTGCACTCTGGCGTATTAGTAACCCCTCCCAATTTGGTGTCATCTTTACCCCCCTTTTCTGGCACATCAGTTGAGATGTGACTTAGCTACATTGGTCCATACATCCAAAGCTCAAGGCTGGACTAATGCAATCTGTTGTGTACTGGATTTTCCTTAAGATTGGTCCAGAAAATGCAGCTAGTGCAGAAAGTTTTACTTAGGTTCTGAGTAGGATAATCTACAAGCAATATATAATACATCTGCTTAACATCTTGCACTGGATGCCAATTTTTTATCAGACTAGATTTAAGAAGTTTTTGTTGTTGTAGTTAGTTGGTTGGTTGGTTGGTTAATTTAAAGGCCATTTCTGCACTACACTGTAGTGCTATTATTCAGCTTTCAACATCCTGTTTACAGTTTAGGGAGGAGCATTTAGAATTCTCAACCAGGGAGCTCTTTGGCCTCAGTAAACTATAAACTCCAGAATTCCACAGGATATTGAAAGTTGAATAATAGCACTATAACAGTGTAGTGCAGAAAGCCCCTTAGTTTAGTTTATAAAGTCTTATGCATCTTTGACATCTGATCTGATTATTTGAGAAAGCATCGTCTCCTGTTCCATTCTTCAGGTCATCTGGAGAGGTGCTCCAGGTTATGCCTCATATGCTTGAGGTCCACTCTGCAGTTGTTCATAGCAGGTCATTTAGTGTAGTGGCATCCACCGTGTAGAATAATCTTCCCTTAAACATTTGATCTGCTTGAACTATTGCGATATGGGACTTGATCTAAATATTTCTTTTATTTTTTTTATAAATTTTTATTAAATAATAATAATAATAAAAAAACTGATATTACAGTACCAAACAATAAGTAAAATGTTACAATACTTACACAATCTCTGTGGTATCTTCAAAATTTCATACACAACATTTATACTTAATTCTTGTGATATTATTCTAAAGTCTACTTAAACATATATACATCACTTCCTACTTGTCCTTGGATGGTTTATTCAATAAGGAAAAATAACACTACATGATACCTCTCTATCTTCCGTTTAATACAAAAATTATCACTATCATGAATTCAACAATCTTATTTATTTTTGTTTATTATTATTATTATCCATAATAATATTAATTATTTATGCTCCTACGTTTGATCATTCAATAACAAGCATAATTTCCCCCCCCTTTTATTTTGGGTTATTTTGTAATTTCTTTGTGTGTAGCACAGCTGCAAAATTAAAAGTTTATGTGACTACTGCTCCAGTATATCTCTTTTTAAGATAATTTATTATTAGACTCCATTCTGTCTCATAAATAGGTTTTTTATCTTCTTTCATCAATTTGGATAAGTAGTCACAATTCATCGTATCATAAAACCGATCAAGCCATTGTTCAATGTCTGGAACATGTTGACTTTTCCAGCAACTAGCATATACAATTCTAGCAGTAGTGATCAAATATAGTACTATCTTCCATCTGTATTTGTCATTTAGTTGTTGTGTATTAGGAATTATATTCAAAAGATACATTTCTGGGAGGAGTGAAATTTTAATTTCAAATATTTCTTCCATTATTTTGTTCACATTACTCCAATATTTTTTTGCCAACTTGCAAGTCCACCAAAGGTGATAAAATGTAACTTCCATTTCTCCACATTTCCAACAGCTTTTTTTCCCAGTATTGTACATTTTGTCTAATTTCGATGGACTTAAATACCATCTATGAAAGATCTTTAAATAATTTTCTTTAAGATTTTGAGACATTGTAAATTTCTGGGTTCTCTTCCAGCTTCTTTCCCAGTCTTCTAAAGGTATCGTTTTGCCTATATTTGCAGACCATTTCAGCATAGTTGGCTTAACCACCTCTGTTTCTAATTCTCTGTTTATTTGAAATTTATAAATTTGAGACATGAGATGTTTGGATCTATCAAAAACAGCTATTTCAAAGTCATTTTTTACATCTTTTGGAAGAAACCCTTCCAATTTTAAATCCATTTTAAACCTTTCATTTAGCTGTCTATGTAAGAACCACTGACTGGGAAAACCTTCTAGTTCCAGCTCTGATATGTCCTTTAGTTTTAGTTTGTCTCCTTCAATTATGTTGTCTTTATATAAAATCCACTTCTCATGAGGATGCTTCTACCTTCCGTAAAGCGCCTCATGGGGGGGGGACCCATTGTGGAATCTTAAGATAAACACGTGCTTTAAATTTTTTCCAGATTAAAATCAGAGACTTCTTAATATAATGATTTGTGAAGTCCCTGTCGATTTTTTCCTTCCCATACCATAGGTATGTGTGCCAGCCAAATTTATTGTCCGCACCTTCTAGATTTAACAACCTTTCGTCCTTTAACGTTATCCAGTCTGCAATCCATGCCAATCCTGCCGCGTAATAGTATAACTTCATATCTGGCAAGGCGCATCCACCCTTTTCGGTATGTTCAGTCAAAAATCTCCATTTGATTCTTGGTTTTTTATTTGCCCAGATAATTTTTGTGATTTCTTTTTGCCATTTTATAAAACATTTATCATTAATAATTATCGGTATATTTTGAAAAAGAAAGCTCAATTTGGGAAGGACATTCATTTTTACAGCAGATATTCTCCCTAGTAATGATAGATTTAGTTTTTTCCAATTCTGAATATCTTGAAAGATTGCAGCCCAGGTCCTTTTATAATTATTTTCAAAAAGTTCGGTGTTATGTTTGGAGACGTAAATACCTAAATATTGAAATATTTGCCGTCTCTTATAGCTAGAGTTAATTCCTTTAACATTCCAAGATTGAATCATTATGGCCATCACTTTTTGTTGTTCAAACTCTTCTTGGTAAAAAATATGTCTTTCTTCCTCTGTCACTTCTGGTGCTATTTCTTCCACATCCACGTCTTCCCCACCTTCCAGTTGTTCGACGAGATCTTCTTCTCCTTCCAAATCTACCTCCTTTGTATCTGGATTTTCTTCTTCTCTCTGATTCTTGAGTTGACTCCTCTGTTCTCGAAGGTCTTCCTTTGAGTTTCTTCTATCTTTAGATTCCAGGTCTCTTCTGATTCTCTCGTATAAATCATTTGCTCTCTCTATAGAAGTAACCTTCAACCATCTTTGCGTATAATACACCGAGATGCCTTCTATTCTCTCCCACCTGAAGTTGATTTAACAACAACTGTGACAAAAATTTATATTCTTGCCTCTTTTTGATTATTGAGTACAGGACGTCTTTAAAGATCTTAATTTCATTATTGTCCATCATCAATTTATGCTCATAATTTCTTGTAAGTACTTTGTCTCTCGTTGTTGCTTTAGTAAAGCAAACTATGACATCTCGAGCCCAATTACGTTCTCTAGCCATTTTCAAACTCAGTCTGAAGATCCTATCCACGTCTGTTTCAAGTTTTTCCTCTGTTTCTTCTATATATTTAGCCAAAATCGGAATCATCTTCTCTTACAGGTTTTCTTCCCTCTGCTCCGGAATTCCCCTAAATTTCAAACATTTTTCTCGATACCGCATCTTTGGCGTATTAATTGTGATTTCTTGACGTTGTTGAGTTCCTTTAATTGCCTTGGAATCTGTTTGCAATTTTTTGGAATTAATGTGCAAAGTGGCAACATCGTCCTTAATTTCCACAATATCCTTGTTAACTTTTTCTATTTTTCTGTTAATATTTTCCATTTCTTTCTTGATATCCATTTTGATCTCTGCCCTGAGTTCTTTCATCTCATGTCTTATCTCTTGTCTGATTTCTGTTTTAATGTCCTGTCTTAAGTTTTTTATTTCTTGTAAGAGAGCAGTTAAATCAGATGGGTTCAAAGTTTGAGAAGTTGTTGGAATATCCACAGATGTTCTTCTTCCGGATGTTTGTGTCAATATTTTAGCCTCCGCTTGTAATGTGGCCTTCCTTTTAACTGTAGTCATAGTTGCCATATTATATTGCTATACACAAACTATTGTGATGTACTTAATTCTATCAAATTATACACACAGTGCCAGCTTAGCTACTATGAAATCAATCAGAACTCAAAATAGATTCTGTATCAAATTATTCACAGTATCAGCTTTAGTTGCTTATAAAGTCAGTCAAAACTAAAAGTACAATCTATATCGATTTTTTAATTTTATGACCTGTGATCAATATCAAGCTTTTTTATTTGTTTTGTTTTGTTTTTTGTTTTGTTTTTTTTAACCCTGTATCCTCTGCTCAGGGTGATAATGCAAAAATATGTCCCAAGGTGTTCGCAGGGACCTTAAAAGTACAAAAAAAGCAAGCCTTACTTTTAACACAAAAAAGATAAAAAAGGTGAAAAGCCTATACCATCAAATCAAATCCAAATGTCTGTTAATTAGTGGTTAACGTTCCAGTACCAATACCAATTAATTCTATATTACACCTCAGTTTGTAATATAATTAAACCTTAATTATATTTACTTCTATTATTTTTACTTCTATTGCTGTAGCCACTGGTATATTTAATCTAGTTTGTTCCAGATATATTACCACAGTCTGCAAATGTCCACTCCAGGTATAAGTCTTCAGCGAGCTCCAGCATGAATTTGCAAGCTCAAGCTTAATCCCGGTACCACGAGTCTAATGGCGCTGACAGTCCTCCTTCAGTCGACAGGTTATAAAGCAAGAAAAAAATCAAACACCAAACCTTTTGTCTATACTAAATTAAACAATATCAATATCAGTCAGGTCCCAAGTGCTCCAGTCCTATTCAAAACCGCTTCAAAAAAAGAAAGATTATTGTCATACCAGTTTGAGGTCCAAAGAGGTCCACTAATTATGTCGTTTCAGCCCTTAATTAGTATCCTTCCGAATTTCACTTCACTTACAACTTCCCCTGTTTACTAAGTTCCAAAATTAAATAAAAACTTTTAAAGTCTTCGGCGAGCTCCAGCTATATTAGCGAGCTCAAACCTAGTTCCTTAAACAGCCTTCTATCGACATGATTCTCAGTGATTACACCCTCTCACCGCCATTCTATGCCACTTTCCGTCGCTCACTTTCACTTTCACAAACTCCGTTTCTCTGTTTCTCTTCACTTGGAAATCAAGCTGCTGCTTCTGCTACATCATCTCACAGTTCTTTTCTATCCGACTCTCTCTACTCACGTTCCTCCAGTCACAAATTCCTGGCTCCGCTTCCCTTCATTCGAAAGCCGACAAGCCAAGTACTTAGCACAGTCCCCGACGATGGCTACACAGAGAAGCCGCAAAATCAGACAAAAATCGTCGCCATGTTGACGCTGCTGTGTCCTTTCTAAGTGACAAAGTTCTTCAAAGCAAAATCGTAGATTATCCGGTTACATTGAGGTAAAAGTACCAAAGGAAATCCAAAGGAAAGTTAAGATATAATCTTTGTTCGCTAAAACGAAAGCAATAATTTAAAAAAGTCTTCGGCGGCAATTTATCTGGGAAACCCCAGATGTCTGGCGCGGCTGAGGGAGCTCTATGATCCCCGCTCTCTTCCACTGTCCCCGAAGTCTCGGAGACAGCTAGAGAGGTACTGGGGTCCCCGGTGAGCCCTCTCTGCACTCCCTTTACCGGGGGAGTTGTCGGCTGAAAAAAAAACCCAGCAGAACTGCGACAGACGACAATGAGTGACTCCTGGTCGTCACTTCATTGTCAAGCTTGACGCCATGAAGACTGGAAGTCCTTGATCTAAATATTTCAATACCTTTAGTATTCTTCTTTTTAGATGTCTGTTAAAAATATACACACAGATGCAAGCCCTTCCTGTTTAGCCCAATCTATTTCATGGACCACATAAAGTGTACACATTAATTTGAGTTTTGTATTCTTGAACATTGTCTATATTTTGTTTTATTTTTGTATATAATTTTGAAATGTACAGATCTAAGCATTCTGTTGGTGTTTCTAAACAAAACAAGCAAATGTTTCGAGGTTCTGTGTATAAATAAACACTTACAGAGTCCCATGATATCTGAATCCATCCATATTGCACATATGAAGAAGAACATTTTTGTCCACCCTACTGAAACCCATCCTGTTTTTCAAGGGCAAAATATGGATAGTAAGTATTTGGCCTGTTTACTGTTTAATTTTTTCCCCAGTTTTAGAACTGGCTCTGTGCATCACTTTCTTTAAAGGATCATTTAATAATACACAATTGATCTTCCTTTCACTAATTAAAGGATATTGATCTCTTCCCCCTAAAAGTGTAAATATGATTTTCCTCTAGGTTTCTGAGGTGGATTTCAACAAAAATTTAAAACTCAGAGAAAAAGAAAAAGAGAATTAGATAGAGAATAAAACCAGCAACAAAGCTAGTAAAAGCTGGTTCTGGGCCAAAGTTTTCAACTCAGTGATTTGTTGGCATTCTGTCTTAAAATTACAATGGGAACACTGCCAGGTTGTTGAGGACAGCAAAGTTGACAGCTGCAGCTTTTAAAGAGAGAAAGGGAGTAAAAGATAAAGAGAGAGAGACCGAGAAATACTACGCTGTCCAATTCATTTGTAAAAGCAAGGTCCCTTTCCCATCAAATTGTGATAGAGAATATTGAATGTGGTTTTCTAAAAACAGGAGCAGCAACATAACATAATAATTAATAGCCATTATAGAAATGCAAAAATGAATTGAAAATTACTTCTAACTGCTGATTTGTTCTTCAAATCAAATAAGGCACTTTATATGGGTTTTGTTGTTTAAGAGAAGTAAAGGCCTATATATCTTTTTTTTAAAAAAAATCCAGTTTAAGTGTCATTTATTAGAAGGTTAGCATAAAGCATCTGTGATATTTGAGATGAGTATTGGGAATGGGTAGATAGAGGAAAGCCCATAGGCACAGAAAGCTCATGTGTCATTATAGAAGTGGGAACTAGCATAATACACAGGTTTAGCATTAGCAGCAGTGGGAGGTGAATATGGCTCATGCATTGGAGGCATTCCATCTTACTTACTTTGGGATCTTGAGATGCTGAAGGCCTGCTCTCACTTCTCCAGATGGACAGTGGACAGGTCATACTCTGGTGGAGGGAGAGAGAGTTACAGAATACTATTACAAGGTGAGGCCTTGAGAGCAGTCAGATTTCCATGCCATATTAAGATGGTTGGAAATTTGGAGCAGTTCAAAAAAACAGGACTCCTTTCAAACATATTGTTTGAAGAATTGCAAAATGAAGATACTAAATGTCATTGGCTCCTGTACAGATAATTTAAAGAAAGATTTTTAAAAAGATGCAAAAATGAAAGGAAAAGAAGAGGAAGTAATTTTTTTTTTGTTAAATAATTTTATTCAAATTTCAACAAATAAAACAAACAATAAATTTGCAATATTACATGTAGTGTTATTCCTCCTTCCTTTCCTTTCTGGATTACAATTATTAATGTTCCCTCTATTTATTATATCACGTATCACAATAAAATGTTTATAGTCTATACTTTGTTAGTTCCTGCTTTATATCTCTATTTTACTCGCTTCATGATATTTCATTAACTGTTAACTGTATAATAATTGGTATCATGAAAATTGTAATATCTCCATCTACCCCCAACCCAAATCTGTAACAATCCTCCACTCTTTGTTTATGTCTTCATCTGATTTCCCTTTCAATCTTTGTGTAAGTATGTCCGCATTTCTATTTTCCATAAAAGTTGTCCACCACTGTTCCGTTGTAGGTGTAGTTTCATTTTTCCAAAATTGTGCATGTTCAATACGGGCCGTCGTCACCATATACAATATAATTCTCCAGTGTCTCTTAGCTGGTGTTGCATCTAATATATGTGTCATGTTTAACAAGTAAAATTCAGGTATCTTCCCAAATTTAATCTTCAAAGTTGAACTTATTTTCTTATGTATTTCTTTCCAGTATTTTTGTGCTCTGGGACATGACCACCACATATGAAATAGTGTACCAGAGTTCTCTTGACATTTCCATCATTGACCTGTGCCTGTCTTATAAATTGCCTTTAATTTTTCTGGTGTCATGTACCATCTTTGAAATAATTTGTAATAATTTTCTTTTAAATTTTGGGCAGCAGTAAATTTCTGTGTACGTTGCCAGCTCTGTTCCCACCATTCTAACTGTATTGAACGTCCAACATTTTGTGCCCATTGTGTCATTACAACTTTAACTGTCTCTTTCTCACATTCTTGTTGTAAAATTTCCTTGTACAGATGTGCTAATAAATGTGGTGGATTTTCTCTTAACAGTCTCAGTAAGTGAATTTGTTCCTTTTGCTATATTCCATATGTTTGTACGTCCATCTGAAATCTTTCCTTTAACTGTCTATAGGGAAATCAGCTTAATTTTATTCCTTCAGTTTCCAATTTCTCTCTTGATTTCATCTTCACACCAGAGTCATCTGCTTTGTCTAATAAGTCTTCATATCGTAACCATTTATCTGTATCTTTCCATCTCCCGAAAAAAACTTCTTGCGGAAGTAAATGGTTTTGACACCAAAATCTTTGAAATGAAAGATCATATAGTAACAAATTTAAATAAAATATTAATAAAATTAGAATTTGATCAAGAAATTATCAAAAAGAACATGAATAGATGGGTTCAAAATATTGGCCATACAATTCAATTGGAAGATTGAGAGATGACTTGGAGTAAGAATTTGAAATTTTCCAAATGTACTGCTTCAAAAGCGAATGAGTATAACAAGTTTCATACATGGCATCTCACTCCACATAAATTAGCTAATACACACAAAAATGCCAAAGACGAATGTTGGAAATGTGAAGGAAGAAAAGGGAGACATACTTCCGCATGTGGTGGAAATACAATAAGGCAAAAAGGTTCCAGAGAGACATTTACACTTTAATTACAAAGATAATATGGGTAGAATTTCTAATTAGGCAAGAATTATATTTACTAAATATATTTAAAGGACTAGGTATAGAGAAACAAAGACAGTATGGGAGAATACTTCTCTATATGGTGACCACCATCAGATTAATATATGCTAAAAACTGAGAAGACAAGTTAATATTGTATCTTGACTTTTTAAAAAAATAAAAGCAACCATCCCCTTCTCTGAGTAGATTGACAAAAGTCCTTTTTGAATGCTTGGGCAGGAAAACTGTGGTGGCCAGGAGCAACTCGCCCCCGAGGCAGTGGTGATGCTTTCCCCTATCATTGAATTATCCATGGGTCATATCAAAATCCATAATTTTGACCCCAAAATTTTCCCTCAAGTTATACATGAAGTTGGCCTATACATGTGTATGTATGGTAACTCCACAGGGTTAATGAACAGAACTCAATAGTTTTCAGGTATAAATCAAGGTTATGAATAATTGCAATTTTCTTTCCCACCATAAAAGACTGAGAGAGAACCCTAATGGCTCATGGGTTTGTTTTGAAGTGGAGTGTTGAGAATCAGGGGCTTCCAACCACTACAGGGCCTAGTTCAGCTGTAATAAATGGATGTCTGAAAACATACTTTGATATCCTATTCCAAGACTTCATGCAGTCTTGGAATAGGGCACCAAAAAGTTGTGTATGTATATGTGCATGCACATTCAAGTCATCTGTCAATTTATGACAAGCCCATGAATTTCATAGAGTTTTCTTAGGCAAGGAATTCTCAGAGGTGGTTTTGCCAGTTCACTCCTCTGAAATATAGTCCCCAGCACCTGATATTCATTGCTGGTTTCTCATCCAAGTATGAACCAGCTTACAAGATAGACATGACATGGTACCATCAAGGTATTTAATACCCTGATCTTGGCAGAATCCAGCGAAACAGATAATATGGCACCTCTACTAAAAAGGTAGAAGTGCCACATTTTCTGGTTAGCTGGATTCTTCCAGTATTTCCATGTGTCTATTTATGGCCCAAATTTCTGCTCACAAATGAGAGCAGGATATGAAATATTTTCTCTGCTATAAAAAAGTTTACTGGCTATCCAGTGACAAACACTAAAGTGCTTGATTGAAGTTTGGTCATAAAGTTCACTGTGAGTGAAAAGGAAAGCTCAATTGATTTACTTGGCAAATATTATTACGATATGCATGAAGTAAACCCAATGCTCTGCAGTCATTAATTATGGATACTGCTGAAGAACTACATGTTATGTGGACTAAGCTCCTACATATATTGTTGTAATCAAAACAAATAGTCACAATTAATTGGATGTCAAAGATGACATGTCAGCATGTCAAAAATGACTCCACATTTTCCACATCCCGTTCGAACCATACAGCAGCAGCCCAGTCTTTGAAATTGACTCTTGAGCAGAACTAAAGTTATTTTACTATATTAGCACAAATAAGTTTATGTAATTTATTTCCAGGATGTGACATTAATTCTTACTCAAAAAAAAAAAAGAGTGATACATGATACATTGCAAAACTTACTGTTTTAATCCTGTTTTGTCTATATGAAGTAAATCCATTTACAAAGCAGTAAATAAACTGTATGAAACGATATGGGCATATGGATGTGTGTGTTCATGTGCACTTTTTGGAGCGGGGTAGCTTTTATCAGTTCTCCATTCTCAGAAAAGTCTATGACTCCAAACAGATTAAGAACAACTGGCGCTAAGATAGCTGGTAACAGTCTTTCTTAGTCACTACAACCAATGGGAGGAATCAGATACTGCTTACTAACCAGACACGTTGGTATGTCCCTTGCCCTGCCCATGTTTGGAAATAGCTGGTGTCAGTAGCCCACATTTCTTCATTTGAGAATATATTTGTTTTGGTCCTTGTGGAATTACAGGCAAAACCAGAAATAAATGTAGCAACAGCAGGTTTAATATCAAAGGACATACTATGCAACATCATGCTATTATTTTTAGACATTCATCTTATGAACTCTGGTGAATTTTATATAGCCTTCTCTGTACATATTTTTGGTTGTTTTTTGTTTTTTTATATATATATAAAAAAAACCTCTTATCAGTAAGACTCAATTAGAATCAGTTCCAAGTGAATTCCAGATGATTTTCCATTGAGATCACTGTATCACATTTTGCCATATTTGTACAATATTGATCATCTACACACTCTTGCTCTCAGTGTTGCTCTCAGAATATAGTGAATGGTAAGGAAAAAGAAAGATCTTTGAGTGATAGTTGGAGGATAAAATGTAAGTAGGCAACAGGGATCAATGGACAGTTTCCTTTGAAACTTCATTCAATGGGAATCTCTTTTTTCTCTGTCCACTGTTCTCATATACAGCAACTTTGCATCACAATCCAATGAATAAAAAAAAGTATGCTTAAGAAAAAATTATGAAGCAAAAATATTGAAGTCGCGTCACTGATACTCTTGGATAAGGGATGACATGATTTCTTCAGCCATTTCATTTATATAGATTTCACAGATTCCACTGCTTACCCTTCTTTGGTTTCAAAAAGTCTTGGAAGCTGTATTCAGTATCCTTGGCGTTACAACAGATACTTGGATGCTGATCATTTGACAATATAGTCAGAATATGTTACTCCAAGGGAGAAACCCTATCCTGGGGTCTACAATTTTGATATTAGAATATGTTTCTGTGTGCCAGAGAGGTCCCCCAAAGGGGAACATAGGCAGGCACAGTTGAGAGACCGAAAACCAGGTCAGGCTGGTGAAATCCCCTGTCACTTAGCCCCAAGAGACTTCAAGATGTGTAAACCCACAATAAACAAATGGTCCTCAGCCTCAAGACACTGACTTGAGAGGATTAGCGTGTCTGCCTTAAGTTGAGCAAATATTCCATCAGGTGAGGACCATTTACATGATGTCACACCACAGACTAACACAGCCGAATATCCTGAGACTTTGGCAACACCTTGCAATCCCATCACACAAAGATAATTACCATGGTGGAATTTCGTTATCGCTCTAACAACCATTGTTCTCCCCGGGGAAAGGATTAGTCCTCCAGGTACTTTTTACCCTACAAATAGTCCCAGTTTTTGAGCAGTTCTTTGGATAACTCCCAGTCATCCCAGCAGACAGTTTCTCCGTCCGTTGAGTGATCCCATCAGCCCTCTCCGTGCTGAGCCCCACTTCTTCGCTGCCTTCTCTGACCCAGGACTTCAGGACAAGGTGCAGTATTACCCCAACAACACCCCTTCAATGCTTCCTCTGTCCAATTTCCTCTCTTTTACTTCTTAATAGCTTTTGGGTGCATGTGTGCGTGACTGCGTTGGTGCGTGAGACTTGCATTCAATAAAATCATTTATCAGACATTTTGGTTTGGTTTTTGGCTTGGCCTGACCCCGTAAAAACTGAGTAAAAGACCCCGCTAGGTTACCCTGCTTCTTATAGTGCTATTTTTTGTTCTTTGGCTAGTTTCCATTCCCCATCACATGGAGCATGGTGAGGTGTCCCCTGAGGGACTCCAGAAATCAGGTTAGCAATAGCTGACAAAGTAACATTTCATTTATTTCACTTGCTCCTAAGACGGCATATGAAAAAAGTAAGAAAATCATCTGGAAAGTAATGGAAGTGCACATGTGAGAAAACCACTAGAGATGACAGCTATCTCACATCAAATCAGAAATGAGCTTTCCATGGCCTGCAGAACCCAAAGGCCCAACAAACCAAATTTGGCCCACCAGCTCTGTACTATAGCCCACCCAATTTTGGCTGCCTAGCTGAAGGGAAAAAAATGGCAGGGGGAGGCAAGCACAGGCCATCCCAATACATGACTAGTGAGCTTGTTTGCCTTGGAAATGTACAAGTATGCTACTCTATTTTAGCTGCTAGTCATTTTCTGAAAAGGAGAAATTATAACCTGTCACTAATTTCTTAGAGAATGTTCATGGTTCCTTCTGATTCTATTATATTGGTATAATGATATGCTTCTGGCTTTGTATTGACAAGGTTCTGTCAAAAGGATCTGTTCTACATTTATCAATAGAATCTTTCAGTACTTTGAAGACAACATAATGGTGGCATGATATCACTAGTCCGTTTGAAAAAGCAACATCTTGAAGAGAATTTAGGACATTGCTTTATGCATGCTTGACAGTCTGAAAAATGGTTAGACAAACTGTGTCTTTTGGACTACATGTGGCCCAAAGAGCAGCCTCCATGTCCCCCCAAAAATGGTAAACTTGTTTACTCCCAGAAGGTGATGATAACATTTTTTTGAAGTCAAAGGGGAAAAAAAAGTCATATTAGGCTTATGGTTGCACTCTGAGGATCTGATATAAATGTGCGTCCCCTAGATTTCTTGAAGTTACCCACTCTTTGTCTAAAGATAAATAGAAAAAGAGAGTGAGTGAGTGAGTGAGAGAGAGAGATCTCCTACTGGGTCCTCATTTTGTTTATATAAAGATGTGCCTTTTAAATTATCTGATGTGTGAGACTGACATTTTTTTCCCCATTGTGCTAGGACTTGGTACCATATTTATTTCATTAGGTACCATTGCTTCTTTCTTTCCAGGAAATTTTTCAGAATTTATCCCAGGAAATAGGAAAGCTGATGGCTTACAGACTGGCACTTGTCTGTGGACCACCAATAACACTTATTTCTTTCCTATAAATTTGACAAGAACTAGCAGCTGACAGAACAGCACTAGTATGCAGACTACCACTTTTAGTCTCAGTACTAGAGGACATGCCTGCAAACCTTGTAAGCTTCCACATCGGATGTTTAGATCATGCTTGCCAACACACAACTTTTGGAGTACTGGGAAGTCATCACAAACATGAGGTTTATCAAGCCCTAGTTAGACCATTTATGGCTGGGTAAAGGCTGGTGGGGGAGTATACCCACCAACTCTCCTTTTATGGTTGCTTCTTCAAGAACAAAGGGGAACAAGATACTATGTTTTCTGCATCATCACTCTGTCACTTGACTGCTGATAAAGGAACCTATATGTTTTCAGAGTGTGAACAACTAAGATCAGTAGCCAGCATTAGCATAGAAAGAAGACAACATGGGGACTTGTCACAGATGACTATAACAAGTGCTTTAGCCATATGGATGCTTCTTCTTACAAGAAATTTGTTTAAGGCTCCTGAGTAAATAGAGTCCATAGTACCAATAACGCGGAGATCTCTGTTTGGTGCACGATGACTTATCTTCAAGGTAACATACATTTATAATTCTAGATTTTACCTCACAAATTCCCAAATATCAGAGCTCTCCTTGGAAATCAATCAATATCACCTTCTGTTAGGCTTCCCTTTGAGTGTCCAAGAAATTCTCTTTTGTGAGATATGAGGCAAATTGGCTGCCTCTTCCATCCTTGTTTAGCCATTGATTTGCTCAGAGACCAATTACTTTGTAGCACAGATAGGAAACTTGTTATGTATCCAAAAATAATCAAAGGGTGGCTGTTGATCCTCTTGCAAGGGGATATGAGTATTCAGTGATGTGGTAAGATTCTTCATGCAAGGTGATTGGCAGCTCAAGGAAAAACATCTTAGAGGATGCTAGTTCCCACCTGCTCTATACACATTCCCAAGTATCAAAGGCCATTATAGTAATACCCTGAGTTGTTTCATGTCCTTTTCAAATTATGCAAGCATGTTAAGCAAGAAATCATAAATTTAGGCTATCTCAGGAACCACTGGAGTAACAAGAGTGAAAGAAAAAAAAAGAAGAAGAGGAGGAAAGTCTTGCATGATACTTGAGTATTTCCTAAGATAAACAAAAGGGCAATATATATGGAAATCCAAGAAGACACAGCTCCTAAGAAAGTAGAGGGACCTGCAAAGGAAGCCCAGGGAAAGGAGGTGAAGATATTAATGATAACAGGAATAGACTGGACAGACACCATACAAGAAACAGCAGAAAAAGTAGAAGTATTCAAGGATAAAGAAACTAAATGGAGCTGGCTAAACTGTAATGTGAAGAGGAACTAAAATGAGAGGGAAAGAAATGAAAGTAATTGAAAGAGAAAAAGAAAAGAGAGAGATAGAAAGTGAAAAGATGGAACTAGAGATGAGGGAAAGAGAAATGAAACCACAGAAGAGAAAGCAAGTTTATAAACTAGAGATGCATATGATGATATTGCAAGAGCTGGAATTGTTGGCCAGTTTGGAACTGCTAAGCCCTCCAATCATAATTCACTTTGTATGTCTTAGGTCCAAGTTGACAAACTGTTATCTCTCCACACAAACCTACCATGTGAGCCTCCCAAGATTCCCAAGATGTGCTATCGTCAGCCTCATCAACTTGACAAGTACAGCTGGTGAGGATATGAAATAGGGCCTTCCCAGTGACTGCTCCTAGGTTCTGGAATTCCCTTCCTAGGAACTTAAAATGTTCCCTTTCTTGCTATTTTTGTGTCAGCTGACAAAGACTTTTTTTTTTTTTCATTTTCATAGATATTAAACAATGAAGGTTTTGGAGCGGGCTTATAAGAGAGTACTGTTTCAGTACTTTTTATTTTTTAAAAAGCTGCTTTTATCACTTAATTGTATTTTTATTTGTTTTGAATCTTAACAGTTTAATTTCATTTTAATGTTGAATTTTGTATATTTTAATTACATTATATTCATTTTAATTTGTAAACAAGCTTGAGTCTTCATTCTGAGGAAGAGGTGGGAAACAACAGTATTTTTTGGAGGTTTGGCAGAAATATATTGGGGAGTGAGTCAAAATGGTTTTTGATTGGAAGTATTTTATGAAATTTGAGCAAGCACATTTGGACCTGCTAGTATGTCATATTTATTTCTCCATTTATTTCTGTCATGTACATCAGATAAATTGATAATTATTGGTCAGGAGAGGGGGATGAGGACTCTAAGACATTTGCTTTCTCACTCTCCAGGCCACACCTGTGCTCTCAGGGAGCCCTGGTGGCGCAGTGGTTAAATGCTAGTACTGCAACCACAAGGTTGTGAGTTCGATCCTGCCCGGCTCCAAGGTTGACTCAGCCTTCCATCCTCCCGTAGGTTGGTAAAATGAGTACCCAGCTTTGTTGGGGGCAATTAGCTAAAATACATTGTATACCGCTTAGATAACACTCAGTTGATAAGCGATATAGAAATAAATGCTATTGCTATTGCTATTATTGCTCTCAGTGAGTGACTGTGAGAGGAGACGGTTTTGTTTGTCTCAAAAGGAAAAAAAATGCCAATAGATTCCTGAGCCCTGCAGCACTGTTTACCATGGCATAACATTCATCAGAGGAGACCTGACAGTCTTTAAAAGCTTTTGTATCATCCTTGTTATCTTCTCCTTCGTTATCACTATGCTCACTTCTTATTATTTTGTCCAGTCCAGGTTTGTCTGATGGTTTGGGGGCCAGGTAGAAATTTTGCCCCCTTCCCCAGTGTCATTTCATTTCATTTCATTTCATTTCATTTCATGTGTCTACCCTGCACTGTATCTAAGAAGATTTGGATTTTGGGTTACGGTGGTACTTATGATCACTTGTCAAGTAGGGAGGAGGGAAAGATCTAATTCTCATTAAGTGCCAACAGGCACTGCTCAGTATACGCTGGGTCTTCTGAACTATCTTGTTTTGGTCATTGGACCTAAGGAATGAGGAAAAGACTATCTTTGGGGCTGCCTGAGGGTCAATCTCAATTGAACTCAAGGGACTTCGGGAATAGGGTTTCTTTGGTTGGACTTCTTCTATAAGGGCAGTCTGGGAATCTAACATCATGCAGTCCTTCTGGGGCTCAGGTGCTTTACCCAAGAGTGACTGAAGAGGACGACTGGAAGTTGACCTCCTGCCTCACTAAATCTCATATTAGGTTTGTCCTCCTTTGGTTTAAGTTTAATGTTACAGCATTAAATGGGTTGAATAAAGCAGCTGTGTTCATTCTACACTCAGGCCATTTTTGCAAGTCATTTGCCATGCGAAAGGGCCCGTCGAGCGTCGCACGAATGTGAGGGGTAGTCCACATGATGCACTCACAGTCGTGCGACGCTCCAGGGGCTGGCAGGTGCCAACTGAGCACTATGTCATTTCCAGCTGTGAGCTGAAAATGGTGCATGATCATGCATCGCTCTGGGGCCCCCAGCGCACTTGCTGTGCATGTGGAGATCCGGAGCCATGGCGCTTGCACTTCCTGACCCAGCACAGCCTCAGAAAATCCCACGCTACACTGTGGAAAGAAGAGGAGGGGCTCTCATGCAAGCAGGCAGCAGCTGTAGAGCTGAAGGAACCTAGATGCAAGAGACTTTTGGAAGAGGCTGCTTGCACAATCCCTGCACCCCAGCTCCACAAAAAGATGAATTGCGGAAAAGGCCTTAGTTTTTAGTCTCTTTATGTCCAGAGTGGGTCAACAATCATTCTTCCTCACTGCCACAAATGATTGTTTTCAGTTCTCTTTTCCTATTGTTTTCTTCTGTCCCTGTTCTGCTCACTCTGTCCCCAAAGATAATTCTTTTCCTCTTTCCCTTTCTCTCCTCTTCCTATGTCTTTCTTGCTGTTGTTCTTACTGGCTTCCAGAATGGTTGACTTCTTTTATATATATATATATATATATGTATGTATAAATATATATAATTTTATTAGAATTTTTATAATATATAAAATCACTAAGATATAATATTATTCATGAAAACAACAACTGTACACTCTTATGTATCTTCTTTTTCTTCCTGTAATCCTACCTAGAACTTGTTTTTATTTACAAGCATATTTTGTTTGTACATCTAGCATGAAATCATATCTTTGTTCCTGATGTATACATTTAAATATTTATATTTATATATTATATCATTTGAATCCATCTTTGTATAATATTGCTTATCGGCTTGTACCAGTCTTTGTTAATTGTTACCCTTTATATCTTAATTCAGTTTTCAATCTCTTTGATTACTTTAACAATTAACTATTTGCTATTAGCTCTTTAATTTTTGAGATAGTTTTTTAGATACTCCCATTCCTTATGAACTTTGTCATCAGTCCCCCCTTTTAATCTTTGCATCAAGATATCTGCCACAAAATGGTCGACTTCTAAGCTCTGTGTTCTGTGGTTTTCAGAAATTCTGCTCAGTATAATGAAATGATCTCATACCTGGCTTATATATGTAAATATTCCAGGAAATGCAATATTCATGTGTATTATAAACTACCAGTAAAAACATGTCAAGTAGTCTGGCATACCTTGTCTTGCTGCCATCAGAATGATTCCATCACTCCACTAATCTCAGTCTGGAAGTTGAAGGTGGGCCCTGAATGTAGGGATGCAAATCTTCCCAATTTTTTTTTTCTTACATTTTCTCCTGAAGACTATACACAGCTTCAGATTTCTTCTGGAGGAAAGATAAAGGCAATAAAGAAGGTTTTGCATGCAAATTTTACTCTCTTTTTTTTTGGTACAGAAAACACAACTTTCTGAACTTTTTTTTTTCATTTAGGCATTTGGCTTAGGTTAGTACTTCAGATCCCCACTTGACACAAAGTTCATAAGCATCTAAGGGCATTTGCTTCATATTATCCTTTTTGAAATCCTGGTCCCTCCTTCCACCTTATACCTCTGTTGCTTCATCCATTCCTTCTGTTATAGGCATATGCAAGCACATCTTACACTGTTACTCAGTATTTTCTCTGAGATACCTCCCTCCAATATATTACATCACATTATCTCCCTTAAAACATTATATTTTTTTCTGATAATATTGATTCTCTCTATTTTCCTCTCTTTTGAATAAGGTAATTTTTCTTCAGGAAATTCAGCCACAAGCACCTCATCTTGCTTTCTGTATGGAAGAGGGGACAAAAGGATGTGGAGATAGACAGAAGAGCACATCAGGTGTCTGCCTGGCATTTTGTTGCTGGGCAACAGGATGTCCAGCAGAAGATTGATGATGTAAAGATAAATCTATTCATAAATTAAATGAATGCATGTTGTCAAGCTTTATGAAATAGCCTTATTCCTCCTCCTCTCTCTTCTCCCTCTCTCCCTCATACAATATCTCATTTGGCAAACAAGAAGAAGGAACTCTCTACACACAGTAACATGTGTATTGGAGTCCATGGCTATTTCCGCAGTAGACCGTTATAGTGCTATTATTCCACTTTCAACATCCTATAGAATCCTAGGCCCTTTCCATATGCGACGAGGGAAACGCTCCCTGCCACTACTTGCCTGCTTTTTGGTGGGTCCAGGCAAGTCCGTTGGGATGAGGAGCAGTGCAAGCTCATCGCTCCGCACTGCTCCAGCATCCAAAATGGCAGCTTCCAGTTGGTGGAGCCTCTCCACCAATTGGAGAAGCTCGCCAGCCTAAAGCCCACCCCCGGCAGATCTGCAGGCATGCACTAGTGTGCGTCTGCAAATCTGTACCGTAGCACAGCAACAGAGGACACAGGGTCACGCGCTGCATACTTTTTAAAAACCTCTTAAAATAGGTTTTTAAAAAGCACGCTGCACAACCAGTTCTGCTTGCTCCGGAGTGGACTGAGGTGCAGAACTACAAAAAGTAGTCCACCCCAGTCCACTCCATGGTGCAGAAGACCTCCATCGGAGGTCACTCTGCACCGTTTTAATAGGCCGGTGTGGAAGGGTCCCTAGAGTTTGCAGTTGAGGCCCCTCCCTAAATTGCAAACCCAAGGATTCCATAAGATGTTGAAAATGGAATAACAGCACTATAACAGTCTAGTGCAGAAATGGCCCAAGTGTGAGAAAGAATAATGTTCATCATCAGGTTTTTTACTTGTTTGTTTGTGTTTTGGGTTGTGCAGTATGTATGCCACCTCCAGGATTCATCAGGATTCTATGAGGTACAGGATCAGATAAATTTTTGTTTGTTTAAAGTATTTCTGTTTAAAGTACCTCCCACAGGGGCTCCCAAGGCAATGAACAAAAAACACCAATTAAAACAATACAGACTAAAAACATGTTAAAATACTGTTTTAAAACTCCCAAAAGGAGTCTAAAAAAAGTCCTAGTATCTAGCTTTGAAAAAGTTGAAGCAATAATTTCAAGTACAGATTGAGTGAAAAATAGATTGAGCGAGGGTTAAATGCACTTCCTCTCTCTCAATTCTAATCCTCAAATGCCAACCTCCCCCGATACATCTTTTCTCTGTACACTAGAATCACCTTGAAGCTTCTTGTGAAATGAGATCAGCAGCACCAGAAACTAGAAGACACCGTGACTCTTTGTAAGATATGCACTACCATAGTTCACTTGAGAGTAAACTAGTCTGATTTCCAGCTCACTGTGTTACAATTTTCTTCCTTTCATCAAGAAGAATTTTTTTTATCCTAATTGCATGCAACTTCTGGGTGCATATTTCTTAACTTTGCAGATACTGAAATTCTATTTTACTGTTGCTGGTGAAGTCTGCGATGGAATCTGCTACTACTGGATTTTCTTTGTTTTGAGGGACTGGCATCCTTATAAGGGCAGACTGTCTTGTGTTCACAGAATCTGGGGCCAGATGGCCAAAATGAGAAGAGAACTTGGTGGACAATGGATGAGAGTCCCTGGCCTTCTAAAACATATGTGGAATAGTTTATGTTTGATTTGTACACCAACATTGATAAATTAGACGTTGATCAAATTGTGCTATCAGGTAAAGTTTGGTGCCAACTTCTCTATTAATTTTCTGTCATTATTTTTCTTGATTTTACCAGCCTAGTTAACAGCATTCTGAGATCACACATTATTAGGAGAACTTCTTTCACAGATAAGCAATGAACATTCTTGAAAGACGTGTATAAAATCAGGCACTTTTCAGAAGATCACAGTGCAGAGATAAATGATTGTAAACACATTCTCTATTGCATTTTTCAATTAGTTCAGCTCAGTGCCAATGACGATACTTATTCACATCAGTCTCTTAATTTGAAAAGAACTGGGGGGCTTTGTGTGTGCATTTTGGCGACCACATACAACAGGTTATACATACTTTTTTTCTGGATTGGGTCCTTTACTCCTCACATTCAAGGAGTATTTCTGAATAGCATACAATTGTATTGCATTTACTTTCACTTTTTTTTAGTACACAGTATCATTCTGATGAACATGTCTAAGTACTCTAAAGGCATGATATCCTAACTATCTGGGAAGCTAAACAGGATCAACTCTGACTAGTACTTGGATGGGAGACTAGTAACAAATACTAGGTTCTGTAGGCTATATTTCAGAGAAAGGAACTTACAAAACTAGCTCTGAGTATTTCTTACCTAAGAAAACCCTATAAAATTCACGGGTTTGCCATAAGTTGACAGGTGACTTGAAAGCACATACATGTAGACATTCTTCTGATGTTAGGTGACCACTGGCTGTCATTATTTTAAGCAAAAATTATGACACCATCATACTGTGTCTTGTAATAAATGGTCTGTTCTCAGAGGAGATAAATGTCAACCCAAATGCTTAATGCCTGAATAAAAACACTTCAGTGTCTTTCTATTTTCAAGGCACTTAGATTCAATTTGCACAGTGCACTTTGCTATGGAACTTTTTTGCATTTTTAGCACCTCATCAGGACACTGCTAGTTTTCCTGAAACCATATGCAGAATACTGAAGAGTGCTATTAAGCTAAGAGTGAATTTATATCATCATTCTGCTTTGGTGAAGCTTCCTTATTAATATATCTCTAATGACAGTTAGATTTATATTTGGCAATATTCTGAAGAATATTCAAAACCTGTCCTTCTCACAATGGTTAAATGTATCTGATCTCATGGCACATTAGGAAGGAATTATGTTAAACTGACAAGGAATGTAGCCAAGAAGTGATTTTTTGTAACAAATTATCATATAAACCTAACTGGGCTGCCAAATGAAACTTCTAACTGTGGTGTAACATGTGATAGTCTATGCAGAACTATTGAGTTTTCTACCCACCAGCGTAACCTTGTTTATAGCAAAAGTTTTGTATGTAGTATATCAGATATCAGATCTGGTCATGGTGACACATGCCTCAATAACCTTTGACCTGAGCTGTTGTAATGTATCTGAGTGGTGTTGCCTCTGAAGAATGTCCATGAAATGAATCTGGTTCAAATTGTTGCAAGCAGACTGCTGACTGGAGGATCATGAACCTGTAATGGGAAGGTAAATGATAATGGGATGGAAGGAAAGCTGGATATCACCTCATCACTGACCCTCACTAATTGTCCCTCATTTGTTGCTACCTTCACCATGTAATCTCCATTTCACTATGAGACTGAGGCCATTTCCACACTAGCCTGTTACAGCGCGATGATTCCACTTTCAACATCCTCTGGAATCCTGGGGTTTGCAGTTTCGGGAGGCGCCGGTCAGCCCCTCCCAAAACTGCAAAGCCCAGGATTCCAGAGGATGTTGAAAGTGGAATCATGCGCTGTAACAGGCTAGTGCGGAAATGACCTGAGGAAGATGGGAGGCTGGCTTTCTAGAGAGCAGTGTTGGCTGTTCTCCATATAGCTGATTAGGAACAAATATCATACCCTCCAGCATTTAATGGATCAAATCCATGATGTGGTCATGATGGCAAAAGTTATTAAGTTATTAACAAGGAAAAAAAAGACAAACTAGGAGAGATTGCAGAGGTTTCCTTTTGCCTTAGTCTACAGAGAAGGAAAAGATTCTACTACCTTCTGTCATCTCCTTCAAAAGACTTAATTGATTGCAAACTACTTTGTACTATACTACTGCTTTTTCACTGTAGACTCAGTGTGCAGCAGATGAGGTAGGCTGGGGACACTGGGAGAAACCAGGAAGATGAGAGAGAAACTGGGATGTGTTAAAAACAGCTGAAAAAATTGGAATGACATACAATTAATTAGAACTCTCCATGACAAATTGGGACAGTTGGAGGATATTAAATTTCTGACTTTGGTGACTCCTTAGAGTCAAGACTATGGAGAACAGCTTTCCACAGTACTGGTGGTGGTGATTATGGCCATCTCAGGGGAGAAAATGATGTAACGTAAACTCGACACAGGTTCTCTGTTCTCAGAATGTGCAGCTCCCTTCACTGAATGAAGGAACAGGGCCCTGACCTACCCTTCTTTAGAAGTACTAAAAGTTCTAGTTCATGTAAGAGGATTCTTTAGTCTGCATAATTCCCTCCCACACTGATGTTATCCCCACTGTCACAAAGAGTGTCACTGGCATAGGAAGGTCCTCTTCCTGTGTGACTTTGCTCTTGGAGCAATGCAAAAAATGATATATGCAATTCTTTACACTAATGGCACATATCAGATAGTGCCTCAAGGGACATATGGCCACTCATTTCAACTGGGATCATGGATAGTCTTATTTGCTTATCTTTGTATCTGATGCAAGAGACACCTTGCAAATACCTGATATGCAGAAAACAACAACAACAATTAGCATCATCACTGTACTTGGCACTTTACAAGTATGCATGCTTTTTTATTTATTTTTTAGGCAACAAAGCTTCATTTGTGTTTCAGTCAGACTACTTCTCCAACTGTAATATTAATCCCTTAGAAACACTCCAGCCCTTGATCATTATTGCTTAATTGAAAGAAAACTATTTTCAGTCTTTCCCCCCTACTGAATTATTCTCTTTAAATTTAAGATCTTCTATTTCTGTCATTTCTTTCTACTTTTGAGCAACTTTTCAAGTCTGGCCCCAGTGCACCATCAAAATGACCCTGCTTGCCAAGGGCGTCTGGAGCAGCTTTTCAATCTATTTAGACTTTTTCAGAAGAAAGAAATGGGGTGTGTTGGAGAGAAGAGGACAAAACAAATGGAGCACTCAAATCTATTTTAGCCTTTGATTTTCTATGAGTAAAAATGAAAATCTAAATATAACATTTTTCCAAAGACCTGCTGAAAAAAATAGCAAAGAAAGCTTTAAAGAAGAACATAAATTGTCTAAAAATCAAGACACTGCATGGAACATTCTTCCTTGCCTTTGTTCTAAGTGGCTTCTCCTGGTAAACAACAGGATTTCAAAAAAATATAAAAGATTTTGGTTCTCCTGTTGTTCTCTCACAACACAGTAGGGTTAACAGTTGCCAGTCAATACATGCTAAGGCCCTTTTCACACAGCATTTGCCATGCAAAAAGGCCCCTCAAGCATCATGTGAATGTGAGGAGCAGTCCACATGATGCACTCACAATCACTCAATGCTCCATGGTCTGGCAGGTGCCGCTTGATCACTTTTTCATTTTTGGCTTTGAGCCAAAAATGGTGCACAATCGAGCATTGCTCCGGGGCTCCATCTGCACTTGCCATGCATGCGGAGCTCCAGAGCCACGGCACATGCACTTCCTGCCCTAGTGCAGCCTGGGAAACTCCCAGGCTGCACTATGGAAGGAAGAGGCGGGGCTCTCACATGAGCAGGTGGCAGCTGCGTAGCTGAAGGAACCTGGACTCATGAGCCTCTTGCCGGAGGCTGCTCGCGCGATCCCTGCACCCCAGGTGTGTTGCATAAAGGGCCTAATAAATTCTTTAAGAATTCAACATTAGTCATTTTTTTCCCAAACTGCCACACTTCCCAGATGTGTGGTTCAGAGCCTACAGAACAATCCAATTTATGTCTTCTCAGAATAAAGTCCCATTGAGTTTAATGGTGCATAACTCAAGGTAAGTATGGACTGAAGCCTCATTTATCCATATTCCTTCACATTTATTGAAGATTCGAAAAGTATCAAATGTTTCAAAATGCATATTTGCTGACCCACAAGGGAAATAACGAAACCAGACACGGAACCTAGGCTGAAAACTAGGCTACTTTATTTAATTCTGGTCTATTGATATTTCCTTCCCTCTTGAGAATGGCAAAGGAGGAAGGTTTCCCTGGTGACACTCCTGAGCTCCAGGAAGAATGCAGGAGATAGGTTACTCCCCACCTAGCCCATATCTGGAAGGCCAACCTAAGGGTCCCTCCCCCAAGTGCCTGGACTTGTTAAGTGAGGGCTTAGTGCACAGGCCAGTTCCAAGGAAAGTGTCTTTCACTGTCCCTAGTCCTATGACCTAAAAGGGCAGATTTGGAGCCCTCCCCTTCACCAAATGGGTGCCAAGGTGTTCACTAGATCCTCCCTTTCTCCCCACTACCTGCCAAGTGACTGTCTATTTAAAATACCATCATGGCCAATTTTCAAAGTTCCTTTTGAAAATGTGAGGTCTGTGGAAAAGGGGAAAAAACAAACAAACCATCCTATCCAGCCCTGGCATGACCAGCAGTCTCACATTGTGGAGAACTGGAAGGAGGGTAGATTTATACCTTCAATCTAAAGAGCCAAAGAGTAAGAGCTGGGGGAATAAGGGCCTTAAATAACCTCTGAGGGCCTTTCTGCACTACACTGTTATAGTGCTAGTATTCCACTTTCAACATCCTATGGAATCCTGGGGTTTGCAATTTAGGGAGGGGCATTTAGAATTCTCAGTCAGAGAGCTCTTTGGCCCCAGAATTCCATAGGATGTTGCAAGTGGGATAACAGTGTAGTGCAGAAAGGCCCTGAGTCTATCCCTATGCTCTGTATCCCAATGCAGCATGGTGAGACACTGTTTTACATGGCCTCCTCTTCCTAAGAGGCCAACAAATGTGCCTCCACTCCCACATGGCTTCTCTGGGAGGCAGAAGGCAAATTTGCAAGAATGTGTCTAAACAAACACAGATGGTTTATGAAGAAACATTATGAAAGATATATTTTGAATGCAGACTTACATACTTTTACAGAAAATGAAGATTAATGTGAAAAGGAACAGCACAGACTAAAGGATGAAGACGTGAAAAAGTGGCACCAAGCAAAAACATGATTGGTCCATCCATGCAGGGAACAGGGAATGTCTGTGAGGAGGAGGTCAGTTTTAAAAACAGGAGGTAGCCCTTTAGAGGAATTGACACATGAGACATAGAAATACCAGTGATCTTTCTGTAGGTTTGGAGCTACAAAATCAATTTTAAACTCTCTCTCTTAATAGTGAGGATGAGGAATAAGGACAAGAGGAACACTGTTAGTCCTTAGAGAATGTGTAGGTGATGTTCAGAGATTCAGTACATAGACCAGCCCCAGAAATCTTCAGGGGAGATGTGTGGTTGTATTAGATGACTTCTTGTTGAAGGAAACAGAAGTAGTGGTTTTCTGGCCTGACAGGATGTCTTGAGAACTTGTGCTGTCTCCCTGGGGCAAAGTTCCATGATGGAACAGAGTGGCTGAGAAAACGTGTCAAGCAGACTGACTGTTACTATTATCAGGTCACATACCCCCACACTTTTATGTGGTTTAATTGGTGAAATATGATTTAATTGGTAAATATATTAATTGGTACAAGTATAAAATATATCCTGATATGGTTGTATGGCCAGGCTGGATAAGGGAAAAAGACTGGCTGCATGTGTGCTGCAAATTAGGTCAGAAAACACCTCCAGGTTTAGTCAGGTCATATTCAGGAAATCACTGGGAAACTCCAAAGATAATGGGCTTGCAGTTAGCCTTAACAACTAAATCTTTTAGACAGCAGTATTCGGGAGATTTTCGTAAGATGACGGATTGTCTTAACTCATATTCTTCTGACCAAGCAAATGCCACCTTTGTCCTAAAAAATGTCTGATAAATACTGAGCTATCAAGATGGCCATTAGCCCTTTGTCACCTAACAATAAGACCATTCGCCCATTCTGGATCTCATTGTCTACTCTGTGAACTCCACTGTTTACTCAAGCAGAGACCCATTAACACCCCTGCCTTCCAAGAAGATAGATATAGATATAGATATAGATATAGATATAGATATAGATATAGATATAATATAAACCCCCATGTTTGGCCACTCAATTTACAGTACATTAACTGCTGGTCTCCACTTTGCTGCTCTGATTCCCAATTGCATTACTCTCCTTAGACTCACATCCAAGTCACATCACTTTCTTCACTGCTCTTCTGGATTGGTAAATATCACCCACTACATCCTGATATCTTCCTATTCAAAATTTTCCTCCTTTTCTTTCAGTTAGCATTATGTGATTGTATGACTCCTTGGATCTTCTGTGTATGATTGTAATTCCCCCAATAAAACACATTTAAGCTTACTTTTGGATCTCTGGCTGCTTCTTCCCTTCAGAAGTACTGGTAAGTGTAGATGTAAAAGATCTTGTTAGATTACCCCCCTTTCATAGATCTCCTGTTATGAACTAATCATTCCTTACTGATTCACAGAGGTACTGGCGTTGTGGATGAAACCCTGAGTCATCCATGTTTTGATCCACATGGGAGCCAAAGGTACTCCAAGACATAGCCTTCAGGAAATCATAAGGGATCATAAGATTCTGGGCAGGGAGTTGAAGGACCATGATGCACAGGTTGTCATGTGTGTCTCTTCCCAGTTGAAGGACACAGCCCAGGAAGGGACAGAAAAATAGTGAAGGTTTACTGAGGCCAAAGAGTGTTCTGACTGAGAATTCTAAATGCTATCCCCTAAACTGCAAACCCCAGGATTCCATTGGATGCTGAAAGTGGAATAATAGCACTATAACACTGTAGGACAGAGATGACCTACCGGTATATATTGTATACATCAAACATGGATTTTCTAATGTGGGTGGCTCACATGAAAGGGGGGAAAAAGGCCCTACAAATTAACAGTATCTTGAGTTCATGCTGTCTTGGATCCCATTCCAACCACTTTATTCTCTGGTAACACCCAGCCTCTTGAAGTGTTTAGAGTGGAACAAGCAAGTCAGCACACATTTTTGTTCTATTGCCTTTCCTCCTCTCACCAAATCTCTTTCCTTTTTGCATCATCTCTTTTAGACAGTAAGTCCTATGGCATGAAATGTGTCATTATTAATATTTGTGAGCTCTTTATTCATCAGAAGAGCAAAGTACATTATTCTACACAAATTAATAAATCTAGTGCAAACTTCAGCTTCAAGAAGTAGCCAGTCTGAAGCTTGCAAGGAGGATTATCAAACTTACAAGCAAGTATGAAGGCAGTAGTTTTTCCTTATTTTTGTCCCCCACCCCGCCTCGTTATTACTTTCCAGAAGCTTGTATTCAGTGACATTTTTCTGCTTGGCCTTGAGGATCTATATAGCCATAAACACTAGCTGTCATTGATAATCTTTCTTCATGGCTTTACTAAATCCCTCTTTTAAAGTTTACTAAGTTAATGGTGATTACTACATGCTGTAACAGTGGTTTCCATACGTCTGGATTTCTCACTGCCTTCATATGAAACATCACTTGATGTAACAGATACCAGGGCGCTTTTTGCATTGAGGCTTCTCACGCGAATGGGGGAGGGCGGCTCGCACGAGAAGGCTCCTCCGGGAGGCTGCCGTTTCCCCGCTCCTTCCTTCCGCAGGCGAAGGAAGGAGGGGGGAAGCAGCAGCCTCGCGTGAGCCACCCTCCCCCCGGGCAAAGCAGGAGGCTGTCGCGTCCGTCCCCCCGCCCACGCGAAGCAGGAGGCTGTGCGTTCGTCCCCCTTGCCCGCGTGAAGCAGGAGGCTGTCGCGTCTGTCGCGCTAGCACCCCGCCCCGCCCCTTCCTTCTGCAGGGGCGGAGGGAAGGAAGCACGACCTGGCCGCCTCCCCGACGCTCCGCACAGGAGGTAAGTGCGCGTGGGTGCCGGGAGCATTGCGCAAGCGTGGGTGATTTTTGCTTTGAGGCGAAAATCAAAAAACCCGCGATCGCGCCACTGCAGCCCCGTGAGCACGGCGGAAGTGGGAGTGTGTCGTGCAGAGCGACGCTCCCATTCCCGCGAGGCTCACGGGGCTGTCGCGCGACAGAAAGCCCATGCGAAAAGGGTCCATGTAGGAATCAGCTCTAAATTTCTCAGAGAAAGGTCTTTCATTCATGAGCAGGAAGTGAAAATAGCACACATGGTTCTGAAGCATACTTTCTTTGGTATCTTCAGTGCAGTTTCCTTTGCTGTTCATTTTTACCTAGTGTATTTGTATTTTCCACACACTTTTTTCTTTTCTTTTTTTCTCCTTTTTCATTACCTCAGAAGGCACAGGGAGAAGTTTATCTGTCCCAGGACACTTTCAGTAGTTGTCAAGTTTCCTCCACATTTTGCACTTTGCCTCTCACAGCCAACAGCTCTCTTGAGTGCTATTAATACTTTACCGATCATAGAAGTCACCTTCAGCTGCCATGGACTGCAAGTTTCTCACACAACACCATGGAAAGTTCATAGTGCCTCCCCTAGTACTCTCAGAACTGTTTTACTGCTTGCTCTCACAGACTCTGTTGGGAGTCAAAAACTGGTCAACCATGTACACAATTCTCAATTCCTAGCTATAGAACACCACAGGAGGAAATATTTCCTTTTCTCTCTTTAGGTTAAATCAAGGCAGGGGGCTCCCAACAGTCTCAATTCCTAAGTAAACCTTGGGAGCCTATTTAACTTATGTTTCAAAGAAAAAGATAGTTCCTTGGTATTTTTTTTTTAAACTGCCATTTCTTTAGAGGAAAAGCTGTTAACTGAACAAGCTCTCTTTTTCAGACTACTGGGAAACTTTCCCTAGATATCTGAAACTGTTGCTTTTAACATTCCTGAAAAGAACATTAGTAAAGCCTCTGTTATTTCAAGTCCTACTTTGTTCCCACTATGCATAGAGTTATTTGTTAGCTTATTTCTTCTTCTATAATGCTTTCCCATATACATTCAAAGTGGGTCATGAAAGACGCAAGGCCAAGTCCACAGAAGGACCCTTTCTGACAGACATATTTCTGGAATGATTTTGTTGGTAAGCAATGAGGATAGGACTGCAAACAAAGACAGCAAGCTTGTGTCTACAATCAATGTATGTATTTCAGTCATTATAGACAGGAAAATTTGTGTGGGAAAACCTTGTAAGTAATTTCCCTGAGGAAATTGTATTACCCTAAAGGTACCATGTCCCATCTGATGCTGGAAGCTAAGCAGGGGCAGCCCTAGTTAGTACCTGGATGGGAGACTGCCAACAAATATCAGGTGCTGTAGGCTATATTTCAGAAGAAGGGACTGTCAAATATTCTGAATATTCTTTGCCCAAGAAAATCCTATGAAATTAATTGAGTCACTATAAGTCAACAGAAGACTTGAAGGCGCACAGATGCATCTTAAAAATTGTGCTTCATGGGGGAAAAAAAGAGTAAAGAACTACTCCTGAAACTGCTAAGAAGCCAATTTCTGGAAATTTTGAAGTAGCCATTTGTTTCTTTCTATTTGCTTAGGGGCTTTGTCCTTTACTTGGAAGTTACTTTATGTGATTGTATTCTGTTGTTTAGTCCAAGAAAAATCAGGAACTTGAGGACCAGAATTCTAAACCATAGTTATTTGCAAGGGGAATAAGAAAAAAGATACAGAAAAATCTGATGAAACTTACTTCTTATTTAATTAAAGTGCTTTTAGTAGGTTATTACTGATGAATTGAGAGAGGCAGTATATTGCAATGGTTTGAATTCTGGACTATAACTCTGGAGATTGAGCCATGCAAACCTACTGGGTGACCTTGGGCAAGTAATACTTTGGCCCTTTTCGCATTGAGGCGGCTCGCACGAGAAGCCTTCTCCGGGAGGCTGCCGCTTCCCCCCTCCTTCCTTCCGCAGGCAAAGGAACGAGCAGGGAAGCGGCAGCCTTCCAGAGGAGGCGGCGGCTCGTGCGTCCGCCCCCCCGTGAAGCAGGACGCTGTCGCGTCCGCCCCCCCAAAGCAGGAGGCTGTTGCGTCCGTTGCGCTAAAGCCCCACCCCGTCCCTTCCTTCCGCAGGGGCGGAGGGAAGGAAGTGCGACCCGGCTGCCTCCCCGACGCTCCGCACAGGAGGTAAGTGTGCTCGGGCGCTAGGAGCATTGCGCGAGCGTGGGTGTTTTTCGCTTCAAGGCAAAAATCAAAAAAACCCGCAATTGCGCCGCTGCAGCCCCGTGAGTGCGGCGGAAGTGGGAGTGCGTCGTGCAGAGCAACGCTCCCACTCCCGCGAGGCTCACGGGGCTGTTGCACGACAGAAAGCCCATGCAAAAAGGGCCTTTCTCAGCCTTAGAAGAGAACAAGGGTTACCCTCTCCTGAACAAATCCTGAACACCATGGTAAGTTTACCTTAGAGCTGCAATAAACTAGAAACTAATTGTAGGTACCCAACAACAATTGGTGAATGGATTGAATTTACACTCCACCTAAAATGGGATTAGGTTAAGCTCATGGTGTCTTTTACTGATTTTGTATCTCCAGGGCTTCCAGGATGCTATTGCATCATGTTGCCTTCCCTTGTAGCTGCTCTACCAAGACCACTTTAAAAAGCAGTAAATTCCTCGCTGGTATGGGAAGATCATAGGAAGACTAACTAAGGTTCAGGTTCTGATTCCTTGCTTTATTGGAGGTATGTATTTGTGTCTCCAAAGAAGGGATGGAATAGTGGAGACTGAGGCCATTTCTGCACGAGCTTAAAGAAACGGTGCAGAGCGTCCTCCAGAGAGGATGTCTGCACCTGGGAGCGGACTGGGTCGGACCTATTTCCTGTAGATCTGCACCTCAGCCCACTCCCGAATGACCAGAAGTGGTCATCCAGTGTGCTTTTGAAAGACTGCTTGAAAGAGGTCTTTCAAAAGCATGGAGCACACCACTCCATTCCCGCACCTCGGTGCAGATTTGCAGGCTCGCACCAGTGCGACCCTGCGATCTGCCAGGGGTGGACTTTAGGCTGGCAAGCTTCAGTGGTTGGTGGTGAGCCTCCACCAACCGGAAGCTGTCATTTTCATCCCCAGAGCAGTGCAGAGCGGCGGCCACACACTGCTCCAGACCAGCCTGGACCCAAATGTCTAGCCCAAAGGTCCGGTAAGTACCAGCACGGGGCGATTCCCTCTCCCCATGTGGAAATGGCCTGAGAGGGAACCGGCTTGCCCCACCATGCTCAACTGCTGGCAACAACTCAAGTGTCACATTCAGTTTTCTTACACTTCCTAATTGAAATGATGTGATTGTATTTTAAAGCAGTTTTCCAGAAAATGGGGATGCTTTGCCTCCCATTGAGTTACTTCTTCAATTTTAAACTGTGAGTAAACTATTTAAATCTTGGACAAGCAGAAGAGCACTACTAAATTGGTCTTTAATCTTAAAACTAACAAAATTAGTTTAGTGCTGGAGTACTTTGAAATAATTATGACTCTGACTTGAAATACAAGGGTTAATGAGAGTTAACTTTGGGAACAGAATGTTATTTATGTCTTACCTATTAAAGCAAGGTCATTTGTGCCATGAGGAGAAGAAGGGAATGGTGAATTTTAACTGCCAGGTTTAAAGACCTTGAATAGAAGGAAGAGTGGTTGAAAACTGGAAATGGTAGCAATATTTGGAGGAGAAGAGCATTAATTACCATCTGTGGATTCCCATGTTACTGCCTTGTATAATTTCTTGTTAAGCAGTAATACTATAGCTGTCAAAATGCTGGAAAATATTAGGCAAACAATTGTTAGTTAACCTCCATGCTTTGATATGGTCTAATTGGCAAAATATATTAATTGGCAGATATGTTTAGTTGGTATAAAATATAAATTATACACACATACAGATGAAATGACATGTGGAAAGGGGAAACTGACTGGATAGCAGGCCAAAAGGTAACCTCAGCATGGCTAGGTTGTAGGTTCACTGAGAATTAGCCAAGAAAGCCTGACATAATGTCTCTAAGCTTGTCCTCTCAATGAAAACAATAGTAAAACTGTCCAGATGCAGGCAAACACTCCCTCTGTGTGCATTTCCTACCGACACCTGGCCTATTCAACTTACCAAACGAAGACATTGGACCATCAGTCTATTCCAGACCCCTTTTGTTTATTCTACCAGAACGCAATTAACTCACACCCCTTCATGGAAGGAAATGGAGTATAAAAATCCCCAGTTTTGTGCAACTACTTTGCAGTTCACCAGTTGATGAATGTCTCCTACAACTTTGATTTCTGGCTGTGCACTGCCCTTAGATACATGAATCTAAGCCATATTGCTGCTTCTTCACTACTCTTCTGGATTGGTAATTATAACCCCAAACCCTCAGTCTCACTATCCTTGATTTTTCTTCCTTTTATCCTTCAGCTAGCTCTTGTGTGAATGTGTGATTTTTTGTATCTTGTGTGCATGTATGAGTGAATTCCCCTCAACAAAACGCATTTTTAGTTTACATGTTGAATCTTCTGGCTGGTTCTTTCCTGTTAGACTCTGTAAACATTGGTGGAAAAATCTTGTTAAGTTACACCCCTCTTGCAGGCCTCCTAGTTTTGAACTAATTAATTTTCCATTGTCATGTGGAGGTACTGGCATTGGGGTTGGACTTCTGAGTCACCCACATTTTCAGATAACAGAATTTTGGAAGAAATGAGACTATTGAGAATAGAAATGAGCCAAAATAAATGACTTGGTAGTCATAAAGAAGAGACAGAAACAGATTCTAAGGAGATTGCATGGAAATTAAACAACCTCTCATTCAAGATAATGATGCCTCCATCCATCCATGAGCAAGTCCTCCAGGATCCAAAGTTCAGTGTCTACAGTTTTCTGACTCAAGTTTTTAGCCCAAAATCCTTACTCTAATTAAAATGGCCAAGTATGACCTATGCTACTTCTTTGTATTAAAATGGATATACAGATTGCCATTAAAGCCAGTCTTATTACGTATTCCATTTCATTAGTCAATCACTTGTGGGGATACCAAAGGTGTTGAGTCTGACTATGTCATTTCATATATCTGCTTTAACAAAAATCTTATGGGGACATATGCAGTACTTACAGCTTTCAGTTTAACCTTCCTTTGTTCATAGTGATAAGATATAGGAAGATGCAACTGTGAGTTGTGGCGGGAATATGAAAACAAAACAAAACTTTTGCATGAAACTAATCTCATCAACTCTGGGATTTGTCTTGGCTCAGTAGCTAAGACTGATATCATGCTTCACTTCAGATCTGATGATAAGGGTCTCATTGCCTCATTATCCAAAGCCTTAAACGTCTACTATATGGACTACAAAGGGGAAATCCACAATGCCAGTGATTGGTAGTAGTGGGAGATTTTGGAAGAAATGGAATGTGATTCACATGCACTATAGTCTCTTTTGAGTGGATTAATCTTGTCAAATGTTAGACATAAGATACATACGTTTTTGTGCCAGGCAGGATTTTTTAAAGAAAAGTTTGATGCCTTTTTCTGTGATTCTGTGGGAAATTTGTGTGACTGTAACATGCAATCATATAATATAAACAGTGCTCCAAGCCAACTTCTCTGGGAGAGAGAAAATGAATGACAGTTTCAGGGGGCAGGGAGCTACGAC
Source organism: Ctenosaura bakeri (assembly GCA_948474755.1). NCBI lineage: Eukaryota > Metazoa > Chordata > Lepidosauria > Squamata > Iguanidae > Ctenosaura > Ctenosaura bakeri. The sequence goes on along the minus strand of CAOLHI010000636.1, from coordinate 398,882 downwards.
ATATATCCTAAGTGGAAATTTTTGATGCTTCATAAAAATTCCCATTTTGAATTAAGTCTGTTTCAGTTTTATAATATTCTTCTGGGAACCAAGTTTTGCTTGCAAACAGTGCTGCTCTCTTGCTCTGTTTTTTTCTATTGCATTTATTCTATAACAGACATTTGAAGGCCAAAATAATGAACAATTTTGTTTCCTGCTTGAAAATCTTTTTGTTTCCTACTCAAAATAATAGAACATACAATGCTGATTAAAACAAAGGTATGTGTGTATATGTGTACATGAAGCAGAGGTAGCTAGAGATGAAGGAAATATCAAAATAGGACTTCTAGATGCTGGAAGAAGAAAATTGCGAGGTAAATTAATGAGAAAAGCTGTGCCATCTTGCAAGATACAGCATTAGATGCAAACATAAGAATGCAAAGGAGTGTAGAAGAAACACATCATAATTGGGCATACTAAGAGAAAAATATGCACAGAGCCGAACAAACTTGTACATAGTCTAAACAAAACATGTCTGACAACCTCCATAATTTGGCAGGCTTTTTAATAGTAGGCATCACTGGAGTGGTGCTGAAGTAAACTGTATCCACTAAAGTACACAGAGAAAGACACGTGTTTGACATGTTTACACAGAATTATCATAAAATATGCATCAATTTTACACAGCTTAATTATCCCACACTTGTGGAGGTGAATTAAAAACTTTCCTCACTTTCTCAAATAGTACAGAAATAACTGAAGATATTATTTTCCTCTATCTCTGTCAGGAACAATTTACATTCCCAGAGGTAGGACTTATATTTTAGGAATTCTGAAAAAAATGTAACAGCTTTCTTAATCTCCCAGTTCTGGATGTTGGACTGACACAGGACAATAGAGACAACTTATCAGCAGGAGAGTCAAGAGCAGAATAAACTGGTGGGAAAGGTGGAAATGCAAGTGGGACAATTAGGCCATTTCCGCACTATTATTCCACTTTCAACGTCCTATAGAATCCTGGGGTTTGCAGTTTAGGGAGGGGCCTCAGGCTATGGAAACTCCAGGATTCCATAGGATGTTGAAAGTGGAGTAATAGTGCTATAACAGTCTAGTGCAGAAATGGCTTACATCAGTGGTGCACATGGGGACATTCACTCTACCTGCCTTTTATCTGTTGAAGTCCAATGAAGGAATGTTTGGAAACTGGTGCTTAAAGTCATATGTGGCACACTGAAGTCGCAATGTCCACTTAATCATACTCATTGCCATGATTTATTTGGTAGGGAGCCTAAGAAAGGAGGACTAAAACAGTGCCTTTCACGTTATTCCAGAATCTCACTTTTAAAATAAAAAAAAGTTTCAAATTCTTTATTCTCCATGTGTGAAGAAGCTAGCAAATTTTGGTAGGTTATTACCAACATGGGAACAAGTTTTGATCTATTTCACACCTTCTAATAGTTCATAGATGAAAAGAGGATACAAGCAACATCATAATGTAGTCAAGATGGCAAACAAGTATTAATGAAGGAGAAAAGACAAGCTAGGAGAGGATGCAGAAGTTTGCTTTTGCCTGAGCCTACTGAAAAAGATAGGAAAGATTCCACTCGGTTTTCTCCTTTCCCCTGCTGAACTGATTGAGGGCAAATTACTTTTTTTGCAGTTTATAGCAACTGAAGTAAGCTAAGGTGCAAGGAGAAAGTAGAAGGAGAAGAGAAACTGGGACATTTTAGATGCACTGAAAAAGAGGGATAGCAGAGAATTTATTGAGACTGTCTCTGCCAAATTGGGACAGTTGTAGAGTATGGTATCCACAAGAAAATAAAAAATAAAATAAAATAAGTACAGCTATTACTCGGATGGTGAAGATCACAATGTAACTGCTTGCTTGCCTGATGTTAAAGATGTGGGGTCTCTCAGTATATGTATGTATGTATGTATGTATGTATGTATGTATGTATGTATGTATATGACAATAGCATGTGTATTTCTATACCACTTATCAGCTAAGTGCTCTCTGGGATTAACCAGCAGGATGTGGCCTGTATTCCATAAGTTCGTGCTACCTAAAGTAGATTCATTGACTCAGTTGTTGAAGAATGAATCAACACATTTGCAAATCCTGTTCAAAGGGTTTGCTCTAGTGATGACTATCAATAGGATATATGCCACTGTTGCCAGAAATAATTTTTCATCCAAAACACTTTTGCACACATTTTTGCATGAAAAACCCAAGTGCATTTCTAGAAAGTATTTTTGCATCAAAATGTGTTTGTGCAAAATGATTTGTATGCATAAACTTTTTACTGTAATTTATTCATTTATTTACTTTTGGAGGGAAAAAACCCATATGTTTCTGTGTACAGTGTGCTTTGTGCAAATATTGTTTGGAATTCTGTGTGTGTGTGTGTGTGTGTGTGTGTTTTATACTCCCATATATTTTACATACACATTCACAAAATCTCAATCTTTGTGTTAAAAGTACACAGTTTGAAGAAACACAATAGATTTTGTGTGCAAAACTGGTAAGCTGTTAATAACCATGCTGATTTGGTTGGTCACTCTGGTAAATTCACTGATTTACCACAAAACACCTAGAGACCAACCTCTAATTTATGAGCTATGTTGTGCCCACTCATACACTCCGCTTTAACACACACAAGCTTCTAAGAAAGGTGTGTTGGCCATCTTCAAAGGAACTTTGTTCCATTATTAAACAGCTAGTATTCTCAGTAAGTTCTTCCTAATATTAAATCACATTTTTCTTCTTTTCTAATTTGTGCCCATTTATCTGGGTCCTTTCTACTTGAGCAACAGAGAAAAACACACTTCATCTATGAGACAGTCCTTCATATATTTGAAAATGAGCATCTCTTAATGCTCACTTTGCCAAACTAAACATGCTGAACTCCTTCAGTACTGTGGCATAGGATTTAGCCTCCACTTCAACACACCACTCCTGTCACTTTTCTCTGTACACATTCCAATTTGTTAATATCTTTCTTAAAGTGAGGTAAAAGTAGACACTGTGTTTCAGGTCAGGTCTCACCAAAGCAGAACAGAGTGACACTGTGCCCTGAGAAATCGATTAATTAACTAAAGGCTTTGGCAAGTCCAAACTATCCTTCCATAAAAGAACTTGTTGTTCACGGTGTCTGCATGATTGACTGCTTTTGCTTTGCTTTCTTCCAATGTACCTCTGCTGAGGTGTGTAATTCTGTATCTGCATTTCATGTGACTGGACCATTCAATCATCCACAAAACAGAGAGGCAGCAGAATTACCTTCTGACAGAGAAATTACATTCAACACAGGGATTCAAATAGAAACACAGAATGTGTAGAGTAAAGCATGACTTCAGTTTTTTAAAAAAACACTCTCCTCCATTATCCAATATGTTTACAAGACATATAAAAATATTGTATATAGAGCTGATGAATTAATATAATTTAGGAGGAAATGGTCCTCTTTTTGTTTTTCTTTTTCAAGTTTATTTTCCCCCACTTAACTAGACAACCCTTGAAGAATGCAAATCAAGAACACTGTGATTTTTTGCCCCTTTTCTCACGGCATTTGCCATGCAAAAGGCCCCCTCGAGCATCGTGCGAATGTGAGGAGCAGTCCACATGATGCACACACAATAGGGTAACGCTCCAGGGTCTGGCACGTGCTGCTTGTGCACTTTTTCATTTTTGGCTTTAACCCAAAAATGGTGCACAATCGTGATTGCTCCGGGGCCCCACGAGCATTTGCCATGTGTGCGGAGCTCCAGAGCCACAGCGCTCATGCTTCCTGCCCTAGTGGAGCCTGGGAAACTCCCAGGCTGCACTGTGGAAGGAAGAGGCGGGGCTCTCACACAAGCGGGTGGCAGCTGTGGAGATGAAGCAATGGGGGTGCAAGAGCCTCTCGCTGGAGGCAGTTCATGCAATCCCCGCACCCCAGCTCCATAAAAAGTTAAACTGCAGTAGGGGACATTGTTCTACCTATAGTGGAACTGTACCCAAGCCCAAAAATATTGGAAAATATTTCACGAACAGATAGAAAAGGTATTAGAGAAGAAATTTGATCTGTCTCTGGAAATATACCTACTTAACATGATTGATCAAATTTCAGATTTGACCGTACCACAGCAAAAATTGTTATTATATATTATAAAAGCAGGAAGGATGGTTTATGTGAAATCATGGAAGCAGCGGAACTCACCGTTTCTACAGGAGTGGTTAATCTAAATGTATGATATGATAGAGATAGATAAATTATCACTATAGCTAAGGGGCAATGATTTAAAGATGTTTTGGTTAACTTGGAAGCCCATAATGAAGATTTTGGAAGATAGATGGGGACATATAACAAATATTGTTATGGATAATTAATTATAGGTGATATTCAAATCCAACCAGGTATATTAAGATCCACGAAATATTGCACATTTAAAGAGATAATTTTTAATTTTATCTCATAGTGACAAATAGAGGTGAATATAAGTTTAAGCGGGTAATAAAAGAACAGGATATCAAGAAGAAAGATGTAATGATTTAATTGTGCTAAAAAAAATAAAAGATAGGATATAGATAAGAATGTCAATAAGAGAGGTTTAAAAATATAAAGGAAGTTATCTGTTTTTTGTTGATGTTTTGGTGTTGTATAGTGGGGGTGATTGGGGTTATTAGTATGATATGTAAATATGTATGGAAAATTGTTATGGGATGTTTGTTGTGCATAAGTAATGTAGTGAGATTTTGTGGAAATTTCAATAAAAAGTATAATAATAATAATAAAAAAGATACGCTGCAGAAAAGGCCCTTATCTGCAGATAAGATAGTAAGCCAGAAAATCATAGCTGTTCATCTCATCTGCCTGTGTTAGCTGCTGCTTTGTTGTCTTGTTTAAATCTAAAAGATGATACCAAAAAAAGAAAAATTACAAACAATTTTACTAATATTATTACTAGTTGAGCCTGTGCCAGTCTACTGGGCAGGGAAATGCGCCCATCCACAAAGTAGTAGATCACCTACTAGAGGACTTCCAAGGAAGGCTGGGAAAATATTTTGAATAGGAGGTAAAAAACAAACAAAAAGGAGGTAAACAGCTCCAGATGATTTTCCCACAAATGCTTTGTATTCACAAAACTCACCTGCAAGAAAACAAGACTAGAAATCTTTTTAAGAAAACTTGACTTTGACAAAAGCTGGCCCTGAGGAAAAGAGAGAAACAACAGTGTTATGAAGTTTTACAGCTTACCCAACAGTGCGAGAAAGCAGATTATATCTCAGAGGTGACAATGATCTACTTTGCGAGTAACAGAAGACTTTTTATCAACCACACCAACCACACAAAACCAAGTGTCTCTCATCACAGGCCCTGCCTTCAGACTCACTCCTCAGATGTTCACAAGCAGATCTTCAGACTTCCAGAACCTTATTTGACTATACAGTCTCTATCAGAGCATTATCAATGAGCAACATCATGTGTTGCTTATGAGTAATGAATAGCAAGCCATATGAACACACCAAAACTATTTAAATAATTCTAATGTGTAAGGTTTTAGAAATCATCTTGCTGAAAAACAGAAAAAAGAGCCATTGTTTGATAACGTAATCTTAAAGTACAAGCTGGCAATTAGCCTGTGACATCTTCCAGAAGGAAATGTTCTAAATCACAGGCTTATGTGTCTTTTAATTGTATGTTGTCTCAGACTCTTCTGAAATTGAACTAGTGATACATATGTACAATTAGTCAGGGTAGTGGGGACATTAGCTGCAGGGCAGGGGAAGGAAATTTAAAGGAAGATCTTGTTATATTTGCCACTAAGAAGTTCATGAACAGCTGTTCATAATTCTCCAGCAGAATGAGGCTTAAATGTTAGGATTATATCATTTCGATTATTAGGAAAATGCTTTTAGAATCCAAGAATGTTTGGACAATGGATTATAAAGTATGAGCAGTAGCGGAATCCATACTGAAGGTATGGAGTGGTATAAGAACATTGGGACTTGGTACTACTCTAGAATTAACCAAGAAATCAACTAGGCAAAGAAGAAATGAACCATTTTAGGGCCTAAATCCTATTACTATGATTGACTACAAGTAGACCTGAGAGCCAGGCCGTTATCACACTACATTGCTAGAATGCTATAGCAGTGGATTGTTAATGGTCCAGAGCTGTGCTTCTATATGACAATGTTGCTATCCAGTTGCTATCCCATCCCCAACCAGTACCAAATTGCCATATTCTATTTCCAGAAAAAATCCATTAAGAGTCTTCTATAGCACTTCAATCCCATCAGCCATTTTAGTGTGGTACTTTGTATTTTTTCAATACATTTTTAAACAGAACAGGGCAAAAGTGCAATAGTGTACTGGCATGTCATGCTGTTACAACATTGCTTCATTAGTACAGCTTCAAAAAACCAAAAAAAATCACCACCTGATCAGGGGCAATGGGTCAGCGTGAAAGCAAGGCATGGGAGTGGTCAAGGACTCTGCAATGCAGAAGGAACACCTGTGGCAATGCTGCTACCCATCCGCTTAAGAGCGAAGGGTGTGGAAAAGAACATCCTTAACCTGAAAGCATCACGCAAATGGAGATGCCACCATTATAATGGTATAACAAGCTAATGGCTTTTAGTTCAGAAATGACCCCAGAGTGGTGTAGTGGTTTGAATGTTGCATTCAAATCTCTGCTCAGCCATGCCAACCCACTGAGGGTTCAAATCCCTGCTCAGCCATGCCAACCCACTGAGTGACCTTGGGCATATCACATTCTGTCAGCCTGAGTGGAAGGCAAAGGTAAACACCCTCTAAACAAATCTTACCAAGAAAATTGTGTGATAGGTTTAGCATAGGGGTGTCATGTCAGAAATAACCTGAAGGCACAAGAAAGAGTAGACACATAGGAAAAGGCCCTTTTCTCATGGGGTACAGAAATCGTGCCACTATGATCCAGGCGGGTTTTCCCTTAATCCCTTCTAACACGGACTGAAATTTTAGGAGCATTCTCACGGCTCCATAGGAAAGAAGCTTAGGCAGCATCAATGCATTCACACAATATTACCATGGCCACTCCTGTAGGTGTCCTTTCCCTGCCCTGTCTGGCAGTGATTGGTTGTGCTCAATTTTTAAAAGAAACACTCTGGGCGTCATCACGGACGTCAGTACGCACGCGCGTCCCCTTACATCCTCCAACGAACCCCCCCACCCTGTCCCGCGCCTTTCTTTGGAGCCGCTATGGAGACGTTTTCCCCCCTCTGTCTTTTCGCTTACTTTCTGCTGTTTTGTGTATGGAGCACGAGCTGCTGACGAACATTGCTGAGGTGCTAGCCCCGCTAATGACGGTCCTTTCAGTCTTGATAGCAGCCTGGGGGCGGTCTTGTCACTTCTGCTGGCCACACCTAAATCCCTCCCTCTCTTGATCCCCCGCATGAATCAGTACGCACCGTCGCTTTTTCATGAAACGACGAGCGCGGATTGGAGGAAAAAAACCACATTTCTTCCGGTTTTTTAAAAGTGCGCGCGAATGCTGGATGGTGGCTTCCCCGCGCGGATTGAGGTGAGAATCAAAAAAGTTAAATGCGACCCGGTTCTCTCTAAGGTGAAAAAGGCCCCCGTTTGAGGTCGACCTGGGAAGATTTAATGACCCCGTAAGAAAAGGGCCTAAGTTGGATTTATGTGTGCTCACTCAACATTCAACAATTGATCCAATGATTCTTCTACTGACACTGACCAACCAGATTCTGGCCTATCTCAGACTCACCTATTTTAAAGGGTTGTTATGAAAATAAGGTATAAAGTCACCTAGTAAGTATTAGTATTGTGGTTGCTGTGTTGTTGTGTGCCCTCAATTCATTTCCAACTTATGGTGACCCTAAGTTGAACCTATTACAGGATTTTCTGGGTCTGACAGTGTGCAACACACCCAAGGTCACCCAGTGAGTTTTCATGGCTGAGCAAGGAAGTGAACTCTGGTCTCCGGAGTCATAGTCCAACACTCAATCACTACATTACAGAAAGGAAAAGGTGGACCCTCCCTACATATAGGCCTATTCTGCCTGAATATATACCAACAATAGTTTTCAGGTGCCTCTTCACATAGACTGGTGAAAGTGTAAGGCCTTGCTTTGAGGGGTCCCTAATATTAGTGTGGTTTGGATGGGCACCATACCTAATTGGCATCATATATAGCTGACAACACATTTATTGGCTTTGATATCAAATTCAAGCCTGAGAAGTGACAGAGGGGTCAAACCAAGTGAGGGAAAGAATTTGACTGTAAATGTGAGAAGCATAGATCAACTTGAAACTTCCTCCAGGTAAGACTGAGTCATTTGTCAGGCAAATACACACCATTCCTGTGGATAATAGGCTTAAATAGAAGCTGGAATTTTCCAGGGAATCCAACTGTGAGAAGTCCACCAGGACACTGATTGACAGATATCCATCCCTTGTACACCTGGATTCTTCCCTCTTTCCTCACAGTACCCACAATAGACAGCTATTACAACATCCATCATGTCTTTGTCAACCAAAGCACTAGGTCCATCAACAGGCAAAAGACCCATTGTCCACAACAGGTTCCCGTTTTCTTGCATCTTGAACTTTCACAGCCACAAGCCATTTTCAGGGTACAAATATTCCTGATTTGAGGATGCCCAGTGCAGTCTCTTGAAGGTCTACCCATCACTCTGTCCATCTGGCTCCTGAATGAGAACTGCCCTTAGGTCCTACCTAAGCCAAAATACATTTCTGCTCTTCACCACTCTTCTGGACTGGTAATTATAAATCTCCCAAAACCCTCAGCCTCTCTATAATTTTTCATTCCTTTCTCTTTCAGTAAGCTCTTGTGTAAATGTGTGATTGTGTGTATCTTGTGGGCATGCATGAGTGAATTCCCCTCAATAAAACACATTTTTAGCTTACTTCTGAATCTCTGGCTGATTCTTTTCCTGTGTGTGCCCGTAAACACTAGTAGAAAAGATTTCGCTAAGTTGCTCCCCTCTTGTAGCCTCCTGATTTTGAGCTAATTAATTCCCCACTTTTTCAAGGAGGTATTTGGCATTGTACAGTGGCCCTTGTGGCACTACCTTTTGGGGTAACAAAAGTCTGGCTTTCAAATTGCAGGCCAAGTTCTGGTTGTTAGGTAACTGCCTTGCATAGGCTAGGCCTTCTCGTGCCCTTGTACTGCATATTAGCAATGAGCATCCTGCTCCCATCCCATTCTCTTTTGTAGTTAACTTTCCTAATTCTAGACTGTAGCTATATTCAAAGGCATTGCCATCTTAGGCCTTTTTTGCATGACATTTTGGAAGCGAGAGGGCCCCTTGAGCATCGTGTAAATGTGAGGAGCAGTCTGCATGACACACTCACATTTACGTGACATTCAAGGGCCAGACGCAGAGCGGGCATGCATCTTTTCATTTTCAGCTTAAAGCCGAAAATGCTGCACTCTCACGCGTCGCTCCGGCACCCCACATGTCGCGCTTCCTGGGCAGTGCAGGCTGGGAAAGGTCCCGGGCTGCACTGCAAAAGGAAGAGGTGGGGCACTCGTGCAACCAGGAAACCGCTGCAGAGCCCAAGCAGCAGGAATGCAGGAACGTTCCTTCCAAGGCTTCTCACACGAGTACCCCAATCCAGCGGTGTGAACAAGTAACGTGCGAAAAGGGCCTTAGTCTGTATCAGCATAAGAAGACAAAAAGGAATTCTGTAACACCTTCATGACAAAATGAGAAAAAGAAATATCTAACCTAAGCTTTCATAGATTGTTGTTTTTATTTCACTACTTCAGTAATTAATGACAATAGTAATAGCAATAATATTAACAATAGCAACAGTCACAACGATGGTGATGATGCCATGGTATCATCATGAATGGCAATTTACCAAGGTATATGCAGGTGTATGTATGTATGTGGGTAGTGTGCACATGTAGATGTAGATATGTAGATAAAGCAATAATCTTGTGAGCTATTTTGTCTCCAGTCTCTAATAAAACAACTTAGAACGCCCATAAAATTGTACTGGGTTCCATGAGAGGAACAAGGGATAATAACTAGAATGCCTCTGAGAATAGGTATGGCTTGGTCATTCAATGCCTTTTAACTACCCAATAGGGAATGAAAATAAAAGGTGAGGGAGGAGCTGAATGATTAGAGATGGGAAAACCTAGGAAAGAGAGGGTGGAACAGACTTGGGCCAATTGGCTCCCAGGTTTTCTTATTTGTGCGGTTACCTAGTTATTGTAAAACATTGGTATGTGTTGTCACTGAGTAAGTACATTGCCCTAATTTACCACTCAGTGTAGACTTTGCATGACCTGCCTGACCCTTTATGATGAACTATTTTGTACAGGACTATAATCAACACTTTCTTTTCCTTGGATTTGCTGCAAGCCCAGTTATTTATACAGACTATTATCCAGCCAGGCACATGTAGGATAACATGTCTTACAGTGCATATATAGTTAACTGTAACTCACCAGCATGAGGCCACACTGGGAAGCCTGTACAAAACACACAATGTGTGTCTTCTGTACTGGCAACTAGATTAATAGGGGTTCTGTTCATGTCACCCATACAAATTCACACATGAATGCTCCTATTGTAGTGATCTTCATTCCTTTTAGAACTGCCCATGGAGAAATACCTAGTGGGTTAACAATAGGGACAAACACATCAGATGCACATAGGAGCTTGGTCACCACCTCCTAAAGGAGTAAGGTACAATTAAATGAGACATGCTAGTTTGACAGTAAATGTATAACCAGATGTTTCAGATGCCCATAATAAACTTAAACAGTTTTAATTCCCACTTTTGTATTTCTTTTCAGATCTTCCATGTCACTCTTTTCTCTTTTTAACTGTATTTTAAAATCAGCTAAATGTCTGGAATCCATCATCAGGCAGAATACTGACAAGGAGGTGCATGAGGAAAGACTGGTAGCTCCCTTTCTTGCTCCTCTGTATCCCAGTTTGACAGTTTCTGTACTAGGTACTGTGCTCAAGGCAACATTTGATGAATATAGACCTACTTATTTGCCTCACCCAAGGTGAGGATTAGTGAATTACCCCATCTCTCAGAAATGTTACTCTGTTTGCTATATGCCCTTAGATTCAGCTGTTCAGATTGTCAGGGAATGTGGGTGGAGCTAGTGAAAAGTGACATTAAATCAGCTTTCACTTGCTCTTGGTTCACCAAGGATTTTGACCTTCTGGGTTTGTCAATAGCAGGTGGCTCCTATGTGGAGCCAGGCATCTCAAGGGGTGTTTGGTCTCATGTTCTTCTTTTAGAAAATTCAGTGTATCATTCACTTGCTTTACCAGTAACTTCTTAGATATACTATTTAACAGTATAGCCATCTTGCACATGGAAAACTGCAGAAATTGACAGATAGAATTAACCACTTTTGCACCTTGTGGAAAGTCACTCTACAAGACCTAGAGGAGCAAGATGCTCATCTTAATTTCTGCATGCCAGGTGGTTGGGAGATGAGGTCTGGCTGGCTGAGTATACAGACAATAATGGTTGGCACCTAGAGCTCTGGTGCTTTGTCAAGGGGTGGGTAAGAGGGAGGTCAGATTGACCTCCTGCCTCAACCAGAACCTGCTTTAGGCTCCTAATCTCTACTGATCATTAAAATTCAAAGTTAAATATTTAAATAGTCAATAGTTAATACCCTTTAGTACTCAAATCTTGTTGAGTCTTGTTGTATCCTAGCTGATAAATAATGCACAAAAAGTTTTTTTTAAAAAAAAAATCTCTATATTCCTATGGGCAAGTTTCACATGAAAATATGAGGGATCTAAAATTTATTGTAAGAACATTTTCCCTTATGTCAGATATTTTGCAAGGCTTTACAGTTCCTACCATTGCTGTTTCACAGAGGATAGTGCTACGGACATGTGTGCTGGGCCCTCAATATCAGCTAGATTTTCTTTCCAGGAAGTCCCCTCATAGATATCAAAGTTTGTGGATGCTCAAGTCTTATTATATACAATGGTATAGTAAAATGGTGTCACTTACGTAAAATGGCACAAACAAAATTTGCTTTTCAGAGGGTTGTTTTTTTTTTTTTTTGTTTTGAGGGGGAGGTATTTTCAAGTTGTGTTTGGTTGAATCTGTGGATACAGAATTCATGGATATGGAGGGCTGACTGTATTGGATTTGAAGTCCTATAACAGTTGTCCCAGCTTGTACGCTCTTCTTTATAGTTAATTAAATAGTTAATTTCTAAAATTTCAGCAACCTTGGGACAAAAGTAACCTGGGACTGAACAGAAAACTATTTTTCACATCAGTACCACCACCATTCCTCCCATGCAATGGTGAGGAGATTTACCACATTGTCAGCCCTATCCCATCCCCACCACTCTCTCTTTGAGTCCATTTTGATAAAGGTTTCCCTAGAGAGCTAACAATCTTGACCAAGAAATCAAGAATTTCCCTCTATTCTTTCTGCAGCCCATCAAAATTGAGATCTAATTTTGTCCAGAGAAATGACCTCTTCCATAAGATCATTTGTTATTCTTGAATCTCACTGGACAAAAGAAAGGAGAACAAATTGATCATAAAAATCAGTTCTAATAATTCTCAAGTTTGTTTCCTTCTGAGATCAAAAACGGATTCAGAATGTATATATACATTTCTTTCACATACACTGAACATGAATGCTGAGAAGCAGGAAGAGAAATGAAAGGAACCCACGTATTCCCCACTGGCATTAATTCATATGCAGACACACAGGTGATACAATTTATGAGGATACAATTTCTCTGCCTGTCAGGTAATCTTTCATGATGCCTCATGGATCCTTTGGCAGGAAGAAGAGGTTTTGGTCTTTTTTTGGAACTGCAATCCTCTAACATTTGTTTAAACTTTTTCTTCTTCTTTATAAGTTTGTTAGAGAACATATACAATCCATTCCCTGGATGAAAAAAGGAATAAATCACCTATTTAAAATCTTATATTCCAATGGAATTATTGAATACAGTTATTTAGGAGGGGGAAACACAAACACATTAATAGAAGAATTGTTCTAGGGTGACATCTTCTGGCATAGAGACTAGTTGCAACCATTTGAAGTCCAGTTTTTCAGGTAGGAAACATATTGATTACATGGAGAAGTGTTGCAAACTCACTCCTTACACATAATGACTGCATATGGTACTGTGAGCTGGAAAGGGCATTGATTATCTCTGTGTAGGTGAAAGCAGCAAAGTTCTTAACATGGTCCATTCTGGAATGGTGTTTGGTTTTCTTTAGCTTTGTATTTTCTATTTTTGTTTTTACTATCAGGAGCAAATAATCATGCAACAGCTTTATACAAAGCTCATCATGACAAAAATGTTCAGAGACTGGAGTCCATTCTAACCCATGGAAGCTCGTTTCATATTAATATAAAATTTAAAAATCATTACCCATGAAGAAAGAAACAAAAAGGATTGTTAAATCTAGACACTTAACAGCAGATCTAAGTGGCTGCCAATAATAATGAGGATTGTTGCCTTTTTTTATAGCCAGATATAATAGATTGATGGCGGCAGACACATTTTTTTTAAAAAAAGGTGTGCTCTTCAGGATTGTTTCTTTATAACAGGAGATATGTCACTGTATACTTCTTCCTGTCATGGAGCTGTCAGAGGCACATAATCTCTCCCCAGAAAAAATGTGGCAACCCAAAAAATTATTACAACATTTTACTTATGTAGGGCTTAATCCAGCATTGGTTTTACCCACAGCTATAGAGAAATGACTACTTTTAATCATTCTATCAGACAATCTCTCAGTCACTTTGATTATATCACCTTTTCTGCAAGATTATTTTAATGCTTTGAAATTACCAAAAGGAGTGCTGGTATTTTTGAGCTGCCTGTATACCTCTTGCTGTGAATGTCCTCAGATCTCCCTTTAGATGACACAATGGATGTTTGGAATGAAAGTCCAAGGATATTGCCATGTACATGTGTTTCCAGTTTGGTGACTGGTTGGTTGGTCTGAGCATATGAAACCCAGCGTCCTAGCCATGGTCTATGGCTATCTCTACCATTGGTCAGAGTGAGGCATCTGCCTCAGACAGCAGATTTTGCTTGTTAAAAAAGTGAGGAGACAAGTTGTTAGCTATTCAATTTGTTGTTATTTCTCTTTTACCAACAGGGAAGAAGTACTCACAAAGACAGGCACTTGTGGGATTCTCTTCCATACACACAGAGACACACACACACGGACTCTAACTGAAGAGTGTGGGAACATGGTTTCTGTTTTTACTCGGACAGCAAAATGACTAGGGCAGTCCTGATTTGCTTAGCCAAGCAGCTCAGTTGGTAGCCTTGTGCAAACGACTGTCTCTCAGCATATATTTTTTTTGTTTTTTTGAAGGGGAGGGAGAGATCCAAAAACTATTGCTGTTGTTAACTGCTGTCAAGTCAACTTCAAGATGTCAAGCCTATGAATAAGAGACCCTGAATTCATCCTGTAATCAACAGTCTTGTTCAGGTTTTGAAGAGTCAGGGCTTTGGCCACATTGATTGGTCTATCTATCTGTAATGTGGTTTTCTCTTTCCCTAAGGACTTCTACTTTACCAAACATAATTGGCTTTTCTGGTGAGTCGTGTCTTCTTATGATACATCCAAAGTGTGACAGTTTAAATTTAGTCATCTTGGAAGTCTCCTTCAGCACCACATTTCAAAGAAGATGATTTTCTACAGCTTTCTTCACTGTTCAGCTTTCACAACCATACACAGAAATTGGAAATATGATGGCATGGACTATTTAAACCTTAGAATTCAATGATACATCTTTACACTTCAGGATCTTATCTAGTTCTTTTATACCTACTCTTCCAAGTCCAACTTTCTAATTTCTTCACTGCAGTCTCCATTCTAATTAATAACTGAGACAAGATATGGAAAATCTTAAACTATTTCAATATCTTCATCATCTACTTTAAAGTTATCTGTTACCCTGCTTACTGGGAGTCCATTGGGGGGATTCCCAACGCCTGTCAAAATTATCACTTGTGGGGAAGATTAGCTCTGAGCACCACTTTAGCAATGCAAAGAGGTCAGGGTAATTAAGGATCTTTAACCCAATGTTTACGGGGGTAGGCTGAGTCAGAAATCACACAAAAAGGTCCAATGAATGAATGTATTGAATAGTAATAGTTCACACACACATGCACACACATCCAAGGGCTAATAGAAATAAAAAGTGGAAATAAGATAGAGAGATTGTTGAGGGATTTGCAGCTTGGGTAATATACTGCACCTCTCCTGAAGTCCTTTGGTCCGTGAAGCAGTCAGCTCAGCAAAGAGACACTGAGGAGGGAGAGGGACTGGCCAGTTGGTAAGACCAGGAGGCATAATAATCATTGCATCACCTTACTCTCCTGTGTCTAACTAGCCCAAAAACAGGGACTATTTGTAGGAAAAATTTACTTTAAAAGCAAAACCTTTCCCAGAGAACACAAACAGAGACAGAATAAGAAAAACACCTCCACATCTTGGCATTTCTTGAAAGATAACAAAGTGTCATCTAAATAACAGGATCTTCCTCCACTTTGAGGCCGTGGTGTGTGCTTCTGGAGATGGATCTGATAAGGTTTTATTGCTTCTGGTGCCCAGTTTTCCAGGAACACTTTTAGTACCTTCAAGTGGACTCCTTAAAGGTTAAAGACCTTTTGTCCACCATGGGTTATCCCAACATGAGGTCTCCTGTCGCTACGTGACTGGGGATTTTACTGGTCTGATCTGGTTCTTTTGATCATACAACCATTATTGCCTACGTGCACATTTGAGTGACCTCTCAGGTGGGTTAGATTAATTTTAGTTCAAAGTTGTAGACCCCAGGACTGGGTTTACCAAGGAGACAACATATGGAAATCATCTGTGGTTGTTGTTGTTAATGTTCAACTGTAAATCTACCTTTCAACTGTTTTCCTCAACTGTATTCAGTAAACATTCCAAGACTTTGCTATTTTTTGCTAGTGGTATAATGTCATCTATGTAACTTAAACTGTTAATGTTCCTTCCTTCAGTTTTCATGCCTCCTCCCTCTGAGTCTAATCCTGCTTTATGTATGATATGTTCAGCACACAGTTTAAATAGATTGAGTAATAAAACGCAGCTCTGCCTGACCCCCTTGCCAATTGGAAACCCCTCCAGTTCTCCATATTCTGTCCTCACAGTAGCCTCTTGTCTGAGAACAGGTTACATATCAGGCTCCTCAACTGTTGTGGCACACCCATTTCTTTAAGAGTGATCCATAGTTTTCTCTGATTTACAAAATCAAAGCTTTTGCTGCAATCTATGAAGCACAGGGTGACTTATTTTGAAATTCTTTGGTGCACTCTATTATCCAACCTATATGTGCAATATGATCTCTAGTACTTCTTCCTGTCTTGAACCCAGCTTGGACATATGGCATTTCTTGCTCCATATATAGTAAAAAGACTTTGTTGTAGAATTTTGTGCATCACTGTGCTTGCATGGGAAATCAATGCAATTGTGCTTATTGGAAGTCCTGGTGTCCCTTTTCTTGTGGATTGGAATGTATATTGAGTTTCTGGTCTGTGGGTCATTCTTTTGTTTCACATATTTTTGAAGATTTCAGTTAGAAATAAAGATTCTGTCTCTGTAGCTTAAATCAGATCTATTGGTATGTCATATTTTCCTAGTGATTTATTTCTCCCAAGTGCTCTGAGTGCAGCTTCCACTTCACTTTCTAAAATTGTAGGTTCATCTTCCAATGGTTCTTTTTCAAATAACTCTGTCATCCTTTCATCTCTTTTATCTAGTTTGTCAGTGCATTCTTCACCTGAGTAGACCTTCACATATGATTAATAATAAATCCTGTTTTGGGGCATGATCAGCATCTTCCTAGAATCCAACAAAGAATCATTCAGTTTCTTCTTCTTCTGCTTCAGAAATTGGAACATAAACTTGCATTATAGTTATATTGATGGGCTTTCCTTGAAGTCTTATTGATATGATTCAATCAGATTTTCCATTATATCCTTTGACTGTGCTTGTGGTCATCTCCAGACTATCAATGCTACTCAATTTATTCTTACATTTTCATTTCCTGAATAAAACTCTGTGCAATTTTCTGACTCAAAATGTCACATTCCTGTCCATTTTAGATTGCTCATCTGAATTACTGCAGTTTTTACATGTTCTATTCAGAGGCATATCTAGCGTAAACAGCACCTAAGGCAATCCTCCTCCTCCTCCTCTTCCTCTGGGGCCACTACCTCCTCTGCCAACACCACTGCTACATCTTCCGGCATGCCCTTTTTGTGCCCCCCTTGGCATTTGCACCCAGGACACATACCCTAGTTGTCTCACCCTAGATACCCCTCTGGTTCTATTTCTAGATCCACTATATCTAGCTTTCCTTGATTCATCCTTCTCATATTCCATGTTCCTATAATATGTGTTGTGCAGCTTCAGACTTTTGTTTCACCTCTGAGCATGTCAGCAGCTAAACATCCTTTCAGATTGCCTACTTCTGCACAGTACAAACAGGAGTTAGCTATAGTGTCACTGCCATTGTCTCTAAGAGATCTTCCACCAATGTCACCCTCTCACTACTGCTGCTGCCCAGCAACTGTTTGGCACCTTTAGTCTGGCTCCTTAGCAAAAGCCTGTCTGACATGGGAGATCCTACTTGCAGCACTGTTGCTATCAGCATAGCCTCTTACTTCACAGATGCAAAGAATCCCACCACCTCAGATGGGTAGTGCTATTGGTGGGAACTCCAAAATATTAGTATAGGTTTTCAGAATTTGGAAATTGTGGGAGTAACATTCCAAGACCTTGATTTCTAGTAAAGTCTCTCTCCTGCTATAAAGTGTATTAAGTGAATTCATTGCAAATGTATGCTGTAGTATGCTATCTTACTTGAAATTATTTCCTTGGTCATAGAAACAGAACAACCATGCCAGATATAACTATATATTGTACCCCACAAAGGAATATGGATAGCACTTTCTTACATGTTCCAGTCATAGAATCATTCTGTGTAACCAGTAGAATTCTTGTCAGGAAGATTCAATCCAAGAAATACCACTGTTGAAAGACATCCCAAATGCAGCACTTGTGTTTGTCTGTGTGTGTGTGTAGAGAAATGAAAAACAAAGAAACCAAGCAATTTAGAGTCCTCATGGGACTTTGGGGAAGGGACTTACCTACTCCTTGTCTTTAGTAATCTTAGCAAGACTGCCTTAATTTGAATAGACCCACCTTGAGTTTTCTTTTTTAGTAATACCAAAATGGATGTGTGGTGAAAGAGAGAATGAATCAATGAACAAATTATTGGCATGCTCATGAAATATCTTCTCCAACTGATTTCACAGCAATAGGACTTTAAATAATCATATTATAACTACACTGAATTATACAGTATTTTGTATGTTTTAAAACAGCTTCCTATTCAATTGACTAACTGTAAGGTATAGGGCCTCACACACAATTCTGGTGCATTTCTGTTGTTGCTGGAGATGGTCCTGACTAAGAAGCTATTATTACTGTGACACAAATAGTGCTTCAATGATGTGCCTTAATCACTTTTAATAATCCTCAATTGCCATCTTACTTAATTTCTCCTCTAGGTTTCATCCATTTGCAAAATCAAACACCCCACTGAGATCAAAGAAAGCAACATAATTTACATTATTATTTCACTCATATCAGTTATCTAAATAAATTTATGGAAGATAATGATTGAAAAACAAATATCCATCAATTTCTATAAACCACTTCTTTCTTTTGGAATATATTGGCAGGGACATCAATTGAAAATAAGGGAAATCAGAATATGTATGGCATGCTGACAAGTTGTAGTTTGTCTATCAAGCCTATACAAATTTAGGGTTGCCTTATATACAGTATATGGTATACAGCTAACATTTAGACACAGAACTCTATTTCTGATGTATAGCTGGTGCTGAACAGTTTTCCTGTGAAAGTTTAATTCAGCATGAACTGAAATCTGAATATCTGCAGTGAAGGCAAATTTACCATATTTACAAGAATTTAGTGGATTGCCTTTGGATCTCTACCTCTTGGGGGCATTAAAAAATGTTTCCATTGTTATTCATACTAAGACTTTAGTTCACTTGGGATTAAGCAAGGATCCCATGAGAAAGGTGTGATTTTAAAGGGATGATATGGTATAGTTGAAAAACAAAGGGAGGAAAATAGTAGAGAGTGATTTACTTCACCATCTCATCATACAACGAGAGATGCTGTTTCTTATATGCTTCACGCAACCCTAGATGTTCTTTCACAGTCCCTTATTTTGAGACCAGACTTCTAAGGGCAATCTTCTCTTGAGACAGGATAGTTCTTGGTAATTATATTTCACTTTTGTGTCAAGTCTGTATACAGTGGAAAGGGCCAATTTACAGTACAGCTTTAACCTTCCCTTCTACTATGTTTTGGTGCTCCTAACTCTATACCATTCTGAGGGAAAAAGGAAGGGATTAGGGAAAAAGTAGGCTGTGCAGCAAAAAATCTGTTCATGACAAACACAGCTGCCACCTTTTTTTGTATAAGCTTCCTTGAAATCTCTCGCAAAGCCAAACTTATGGTAAAATATAAATCAGATGGGATTTCACACTTTAAAAGTACTTCACCAACATGAGTAAAATATTTAATTTTAAGCATTCATCACAACTTGTCAAAATAATAACATATACAGTATGCAATGGATATAAAATTTGCTGTAAATGTTTATGTTTACCTCATACAGTAGAACTATATCTGTATTTATGATTCCTAATTATTGTAGCTATTCTTTTTCTACTTCTAGTGCTAGCTTAGGTGTGAATTTCTATCTGAGTTTTAAAAAAATGTATTAACACCTTTTTATATTTTTATTATATAACATACTTTACATTCTCTCTTTCAGTGCTTCCATTCTGAAAGCACTTTTCAAAATGAACACAATAATATCACAGAGTTTAAACATATCCATATAATAAAAATAATTCTAACACATTGGAACAGCACAGTAATAAAAAGAAACAAGCTCCAGAAAAGAATGAAATATAAAACAATTTTAAAATATGCATTAAAAATACTTACTCTTTGTGTTACCCTGTTCTCTGGGGGTCCCGGGAGGGGCGCCCAAATAACCAAAATACAATAACACAAGTTGGGGAAATTAGCTGGAGCATTCACTAAAGCTAGCGAGAGGCAGGGTAACTTAGCAGGGATCTTGTAACCCAATGTCTACAGGGTCAGGTCAGTCAAGCAGTCAGACAGTTTCAAAACAACAAAAATGATACTTTTATTAAAAACAAACAAACAGTAAAGATACCACAACCACACAGCTAATGGAAGAACTAGAAATAAGGATTTTCGGGGGAAATGGGTGATACGACAACTTTTCGTGTAGTCCTGAAGAAGCTGAAGATGGTAGGGAAGAAACTCAGCATGGAGGCTGAGAGAAGCTCGCCAGACAAAGCGGCAGCAAGGTGGGATAGAAGTCCGAAGCGATCCGAGGTGCTCTCAGAATCGGGGGGTTTATATAGGGTGAATTGTGACTGCAGGCCATGCCATATTCGGTGAGAACAATGCAAGTTTGGAGCGGGACAAAGCTTTGGAAAAGGTCAAGTTTAACACAATCGGCTTAGCGCAGAATCAACAATAGTGTAGCCAGTATGCAAATACAAGGTGCTTAGCTTGGCTTTGTAAGACTATCGGCTCAGAGCCAGGTGCCTTTGTTAGTGTCACACTTAAGCAAAAAAGTGTTTGCAGGGAGGTCCCTGAAGGAACGGAGTGGCTTTATTTTGCCTGCCTAGGTGGAGAATGGAATGTCCAACAATTACCAGCCGCACCTGTTTACGTGCTTGTCCGGAGGCCTCACAAATGCGTGGAATGGTGTGGCAGAGGAAGGCCAAATTGTTTTGATATCAAAAAAGAGATATCTAGTGCTATCACCGGATAGGCCTGGGCCGAAGTAACATTGGCCATTTCCACACGGGGGTAAAACTCCACTTTGAGACGATCGGAGACGGAGGTCGTTCACACCGCAGGGCGATCTAGTGCTGTTGGAAAAGGTGAGTCTCCACACCTCCAACCACTCTAGTGCAGCCGTAAGGGTGGCGCTGAGAGTTTTTTAAAAACCACCTTCCCAGGTGGTTTTTATGAAACTCGCCCGCACTAATCCGTGGCTGCTCCCCATGTGAATCTGCAGAGACGCGTTAGTGTGTCTCTGCAGATCTGCCCGGGGGTGGGCTTCTTGCTGGCCCACTGCCCTGATTGGCGGAGCGCCGCCGGAAGCCGCCAGCCGCCATTTTGGGCGCCGCCAAACGCTGCCAAAATTTGGCGGCGTGTGGAGCGACAGAGCCGCGCTCCCCGCAGGGACGGAGCAGGGATGGAGCAAAACGCACACAGGTAATCTCCGCCCCTGTGTGCGCCGCCCCGTTTCGGCTCCCCCACGTGTGAAAAGGGCCAATGTCTAGACAAAAAGACATGAAAGTGTGTGAAAGATAATTCTTCTGGTAAGATCATGCCATAGATGACATGTTACAATCTGTATAGTCATTTTTATGTTCACCGCTTACCTAACCTTACCTGGAAAAGATGAAATGGGAGAAAAGCACATGTTAGCGTGGCTATCATTTTGTTTTGTGTTAACATATATCTGACCTCTCTACCTTTAAATATGCATAACTATGAACTATCAAATCTTTGTATGTTTCATTCTTTTATCATAAATCACACAATAATTGCCACAATGCAGCCAGTACATCTTGAACATCTGGTCCAAGTTCATATGACCATCATTTATATGTGTGTGTAAGAGATAATATATCTAATGGTTTCTTATCTATTAATACTTAGGAACAAAGACTGAACAAGATTGCTTTGTTCCTTACCTCTATCAGAAAAAAAAATATAATAGTTATCACAACTTGAACCAGTAATAAAAATATTTGAAATCCAAAGTCTGAAACCGATTCACTGACTACCTCTGAAGACAGAAACAAGCATGAAAACAGTGGTGTCAATAACAATGTAACAGAATCAGCTGCAACTGTTCTTCTTAAAGGCTTTACATCATTCTCTTCTGGTGAAGAAGAGAGGCATGTAGGCTATACAGTTTAGCTCTCTCCCAACCTAGACTGCTGCCCTCAGAAGTGGTAGCAGGTCCTTCCAATTGCCTATTCAAGTTGTCAAAAATTAAAAAAATTCAACTGTGTGCCCAGTCATTTTGAAGATGGAAGTGGGGGGGGGATTGGCTTGTCCTTCATCTAGGGCAGCAAACTGTCTTGGACTAGTCTTGACAATGTTGGCCCTATTTGTGCATGGGGGAGCATATGGGCTTCACACTGCAGCCTTATACTATCTCATTTGACAATAATCTGGAGCTGGAAAATATTTACCCCATAGCATGAGGCAAAAGGAATACTCCACTATATATCCCTATCATCTGCATCTCTCCAAGAGGATTCATCTTCTTTTCCCATCCAAATATTTATCTATTTATCCTACCTTTGTTCTAGGATGGGACCAAAGGTGGCAAAATTAAATGTGTCTCAGTTTGCCTACCATGCAGAGATGTGGAAAGACAAGTTGATACTCTACATTTCTGTCATCAAGTCCTCAACGTGACATACAGCAAGCTAATAAAATGGAAACAGTATTTCTCATCACTGTTAATGTGGCAGAACTCCATTGGATATTAAGGGCTCAGCAGAAATAGTCTCCAGAATTGAAAACAGTGAATGTTTCATTTCCTTAGTGTCTAAACTGAATGATCATTGTTAAAGTTGCATCAGTTGTTATCATTGGGGGTTGAATTATAGTGCTATGATGTATGTATTTATTCTTTGATGCAAAAATATTTAAAAAAAAAATCAGAACCAGGAAGAAGAAATGAGGAAACAAGTCAAACTGCTCAACTCCATACATTACATCCAGCCGGAGAAAAGAGCATCTAAATTCCACAGACATAGGCCCTTTTCGCACCTTACCTTTGTCATGGCAGTGGAGAGCAGTGCTCGTGTGAGCCGCTCACAACAGCTCTTCTGCCTCCCGCATCGGCTTCCTGGTAGCACGACCATCGCACTAGCACCCCACCCCTTCCTTCCACAGCGCAGTCTGGGAGTTGTAGGCTGTGCTGGGGGAAGGAAGTGTGACCGCCCCGGCTCACCAAAGCACCTCACGCAGGTAAGTGCGCAAGGGCGCCGTGAGCATTGCATGGGCGTGCAGTATTTTCAGCTTACAGCCGAAAATAAGAAAATGCATGCGCGCCCCACTTTAGTCTCGTGAGCGTCGCACTAGTGGGAGTGTGTCATATGGAGTGATGCTCCCACTCACGTGACGCTCAAGGGGTGCTCACGCAAAAAAAAAAAGCATGCGAAAAGGGCCATAGTTTATCCATGAAGGATTCAGACAGTGAAGTGTTTCTGGATTCCTGTTAACCTATGCAAATCTCTTTTTCCTGTTTCTCAGTTGGAAAACTGGACAAAAGCTGCTATTGTCTCTGATTTGAGACTGGGAATGCAGATGAAGTGAGTGAAGGATGCTCTAATTATCTCTTAGCCGAGTTCAGAGATCACAAACACATTCTCTGTGCACACAGTGGCATGACATTGCGTACCTCTCTCAGGGCTTTGTCAGAGGACAGAGAGGATCCACTCCCATAGAATCATCTGGTCTACTGGTTTTGGTCCCAGGTCCCATGACCTATTTAATCATTCCTGTGTCAGGGGAAGTATGCTGAGGAACATGAGAAGCTGCTATTGCATGCATAGAATCATGATTCAAGAGCATCTAGTCCAATTCCCCACGATGCAGAGATATACAATCAGAGCACTGTGTTGAAGAATCTTCAAAGAAGGAAAGTCCATGACCATTAATTTCACTGTTATATCCTATAGTGGGCACGTGATATGCATCTGCTTGACCACTGTATCAGCAAAATACTGGACTGTCTGGGAGATTCTTGTACGGTAAAGACAGCTTTCACTCTCGTCTAAAGGGATTCCCCTCCTCCTCCTCCTCCTCCTCCTCCTCCTCCTCCTCCTCCTCCTCCTCCTCCTCCTCCTCCTTCATTACTGAATGAGACTGAATGAGAAAATGCTTCCCCTAGTAAAAAGGAGAACAGTATTTGCTGATCCTTTTCATCCTCTCTGTCAAAAATGCAAGCGCGAAAGGCACCCAAGCCTCGCACTCAAGGCCTGCCCCGCCCGACAACACTTTGTGTTCAGGTCTGAACAGCCAGGGAGATCTCTGAATCAAGCCAGGACTAGGACAAACAGATCTCCTTCAGTTCTTCCTTCCTGAGAATGCAGTCCCTTCCTCACTCTTCTCCCCACTTGGCTTCCTCCTTCCAGGGTTATCCCCCTTTACTGCTCTCCTTAAATCTGCCCCTCTCCAGATATAAGGACCAGCAGTGATTTATCTTTTTAAAGACTGTGGTACCATTGGAACTATGGTAAAGATGGTACTATTGGTAGCGTGTATACTCCAGGATGCAGAATAAAACTCTGCAAGACTGTTATAAGGAAAACAGAAAGTCAAATGTTTATCTTAACACTGTTACTTAAATTTGTTTTGTATCTAAATGTTTATGAAACAGCACACCCTTCTTCTTCTTCTTCTCTCTCTCTCTGCTTAATTCATTGACTATCTCTCATACACCTTACTTCCCAGTTCTCTCTAAAACAGAGCTCTTCAACTCTCAAACATCCCCCCAAAACTCTCAACTTCTCAACTCCTCTTCCATCCACTCCTCAGACAGTTAAATTCCGTTATTCCTCTCTTTCCACCAGCCTGTCCCTTGGGCTATCCATTTCAACAGCCAATCAGTTTAAACATTCTCAGTTGCTAAGGAGGCTCTGTTGTCAAGCCTCCCTCCCAACAGGTTCGTCACACCCTCCAACCCTTCTTGTCCCCTGAAAGTCTGCCCCAGGCAGCTAAGCAGCCTTCCAGAACAGAATGGATCAAGGTACTGATGATTGTAGTGAAGTCTAATAACTAACATCTCCTTCACCTATTTTGTCAACAGGATTCCTTCAAAAAAAAAGATCATCTAAAGATGTCAGGTGATATCTATGTGCATACCCCTTTCTTTCAATAGAACACATTTTAACTTATTTTGGAATTTTTGGCTGGTTCTTTCCTGCTAGGACTCAATAAATATTGGTGTCAAAGATCTTGTTAGCTTTCCTCCCTCTCACAATCCTCCTAATTTGAGCTAATTAACCAACCATTGTCACGTGGAGGTACTGGCATCATGAGTGGACCTCTGAGTCACCAACATTTTGGGATAAAACTTAGTAATGGTGCAATGGTCAAGGCACAGAAGCCCCGGGCAGAAAGGAAGACAGAATATTTCATGAGATCACAGGGAGGGGTAGAAAATTTTCAGCCCCCCAAATGTTTTGACCTTCAGCTCCCAGAATCCCCAGCCAGCATGTCTATATTCAGGAGTTATGGGAGAAATAGTTCAAAAACATCTGGATGGCTGAATGCCCCCCCCTTTGCCATAAGGGATTCTCTCTTGGCAGAACATGTAATGATCACACTACAGCAGAGTAAAGAACACAAATAAAACACCACTGATGTCAGCTGCTTTGAAAGCACAAAGTCCAGGTTGTTGTGCCATACAAATAGCTGCATCATTAGGGACAGAATCAGGATATGGAGTCCTCAGCACACACGCCATCATCAAATATTATGGCAGCATTCTATGGCATTGTGAGGTTTGGAGTTTGGTGAGGCACAAGAGCTCCTAAGCTGAGAATTCTAAATACCTCTGTCTGAACTCCAGATCTTGGGCTTCCATAGGACTGAACAAATCTGAACAGTGGCAGTTAAAATGGAATCATAGCACTATAATTTTGTAGTGGGAAGGGACTTCATGTTTTGTTTGAAACTGTGGCTTTGTTTGTCTCCAACACTTCCATGAGCATGCCGGCTGACTAGCAGTGATGTAACCACTTACTTCCCCATACACATGGGATTGCTGCCACTACTTGCACTTGAACAAGTGCACTGTCCTAGATGCCCTGGGGTAACTAGGGATCCCAGAAATATGCAGACCATCCCTTTAATTCTCTCCCCTACCTTTTATATGGATAGGAATTCTACTTGTGTTGTACAATAAGGAAATAGGCATGTGAGTTGCCCAGTGTGGGAGATGCTATTAGTCTACCCAATTTTCTAGGAATTCTATTGAGCTGTATTATAATCTGCCACAGTTGTAGGGATTATTTGTAGGGAAAGTCTTGTCGTCTGTATGCTTTACATAGAGTTCCCATCAATGTACAGCTTTAAAGGATTCCAAAACAAATCCAACATGTGTGCACAAAAGAAGAAAGAAGCAAGCTAAAATCTTAACAGTTATGTGGCAGCATAATATCTCATTAACCTAATCTCTTTCTTACAGGCTGAACGCTAGACACCTAATATTTAAATAAACCTATAAATGGAGACGTTTACCTCTGTGGGTTATAGAACTTGCAATGAGGTATGTATTAAACTATTAGCATTCATACTTGAGACACTGGGGAAATCCCAGTTGTACTTAGTGCTTGTAGTAAACTGATAATAAATTAATCAACAGAGCCATGAAAGCTCAAATAGCAGGCATTTGAATTCCTAAGGCCAAGTGTAACTGTGTCTTTGGTGTTAATTTAAAAGTGATATTGCTCCTCAATGAATATTAACATTATTCATGAGGCATTAAATTAATGCATTTTGTCTAATACTTTTTCCTCTAATTTTCCCCCTTACTAGTTATAGCTCCTGGAATGATTCCACAACACAATTAAGGGGGGAAAAAAGGGAGGGGAGTAATCGGTAGACTGAGATGACTATATAAAGGACATTAAAGGATGAAAAAAGAATAAAACTATTCCGAAATAATTTATTTGGCTGACCTTGTCTCTGGCTGTGACATTCAATTCTGTGTGCTTTTTTGGCATGGAATTTAAAGGTGATAATGATTTGAAGCTAAGGTATTTTATCACAAGTAATAGAAGGACTAATTAATTCTGTTTAAATATTTACCTTGCATGATGGGATTGTTCTGTCTAGCAAAATAGGAATAAGAAATGTTTAAGTTTGTTTTTTAATGTTTTTTCAAGTCAATATTAATTTAATCCATGAGGAGGCATTCCATTCTCTGTGTTTACTACCTAGTGTGAGATTTTACACTAACACCTGTTTCAGGTGTTATACTTTACAAGTATACCTAAGACAATGTTTAAAATGTCTAAATAAAATAAGTATCTTCTTGCAAAAGTGAATGAAACAATTAAAATACACAGGGGAAAATAATTAAATATCCTATTAAGTAGAGGGCAAGCAAGTCACAAGGCAAGAATCCTGTTTGATTTTTCAGTACCTTTTTCTTTGTTTAAATGTGGGCTCAGAGAGAAGAAACAATTGTCCTGAAGGAGAAGGAGGAATGAACATTTTTTTTAAAAAAAAATATACAAATGAAATAGTTTAAAAATATGGAAACTAAAAATGCAGTATAACTTAAAAAACAAATGTAATATCACTAAAAACAGAAAAGTTATATAAGAAATGCAATGTTATAACTACACCATGAAATTGTTCTAGTACAAACCATAGCAGAAATGAGATCTCTATCTATCTATCTGTCTGTCTCCATTTAAAGTCAGATCCCTGTTAGAACGCTACACTAGTGTAAAAATATTGCACAAGTGATTTTACTTTTGCAGGGATTGTGCAAGTGTGGTCCTTTATCATGGACCTCATGGTTCCTAATTCCTAACACAGGCCTCTCTTTCACTTTTGACTTGACTCCTGAGGTTGCACAATGGGTGAGCATATGACTGGAATGCACAATTGAGTGTGCAGTGATAGGGGTCTAGCAGAAAACCATACATCACACACTAAAAGTGCACAGGATCATTGCCTAAGTTTTCTTTCATGGTATAGAATGGTTTTTTCCTGTAGTGACAAACAGCTAGATGTAACAGGGAAACAATCTCAGTATCTGTGGGACATCTGAAAAACAAACAGAAAAACAAACAAAACACAACGTGGTAAACATCAGTCTCTGGTTCCTTCTCAGATAAAGAAATTCTGAGTGAAAATAGCAACAACAATATTCAAGCCACTAGTAAAAATATCTTTCCAGATAAAATGAAGGGAAAGAATGAATATTGTTGAAAGTGCCTGTTAAAAAGTTCTGACAGTAAAACATTACGGTATATGCTAACAGTATCCTGAGAGATTAGCAGCTAGCAAAAGCCAGCAGCCACTGGCTGGGGGGGGGGAAACATAACAAAAACACAACTGAATTAAGGCCTCATATATGAGTAGAAAGAAAGCAAATATAACACATACTCCTATTGACTCTAACACAATATCTCTTAATGAGCCAATTTGAAAAACATTAATTCTAATGATGGAGTTTCCCAATATAAACAAGCAAAAAAATAGAAAACAAAACTTATATTGTAATTACATAAATACTCTTGACCAGTTGTATATTAATTATATGCAGAGATGATTGGGTATTATGTATACTTTCTCTCTCATTTCTTCTTTGTTTGCAGTACTATTAACAGTGTATTATTTTTTAGGACCAACATAGCTTTGACCTTTTCAGTGTTTGATTCTTCACTCATGAGGGTGAGCATCATTTCAGTACATTCTTGTACTGAATCAATTTAATTGATTTCTTCATGTGACAAGTTTTTTTTTGGGGGGGAGTTATAAATTTGACAAATTTCATTGAATTCTTCATGTACCAGTTGCTGTGACTATTTTTGAGTTATTGATAGTTGCTTGATCACCCATAGCAAAATATACTGTATGCACTGGAGAAGACTTTATGCAATATGCTTTTGATTTTTACCTTTCTACAAGACTTTTATAACTCTACCATGGTTTGTACCATAAACTTTTCATGATGTGATTATAACATCACATTTCTCATGTTGCTTTGCACTATTTTCACTAACAGTACTTTTTTATTGTCTAGATTTTCATGTTACTGAACTTGTATATTCTTTCAGGGTATTGTTTGTTCTGCTCTTTGTAATTTGCATCTCAATTTTTGGGGTAATTTTCTAGTCAGAATTTGATTGTTGTTGTTTTGTTTTGTAATAGGTAATACACTTTCTTTGTCCATAATAAATATCTGACTTAGGCATCAATTTTCTCACTTTTACTTTGAAAGCATATGTATACACACACACACGCGCGCGCATGTGTGCTCACACATAGACATAGACACACACACACTTATGAACAGACATTGAACCAGAATTCACTAACTTTATTTTCAAAGGAAGGAACAGTATTTTTTGTAATTTTATTCCTGTTGCTTAGTTTTCCAAGATTATTTGCAGTCTGGGACATATTATATGCATGCTTCACACATTTTTCTGCAGTAAACAAAAACAGTAAACATGCATGATATGCACAGAAAATAATATTCTCATTACAGAAAATGTGGCTTACTGCACAAAAAGCCACATGTGACTTTTATGCAGAATAAGTTTCAGAGTTGAAGCACATCACCATTCCAGGGTTCTCCTTGTCAAAATCTCTTCAAAAACAGAGAAAATAATTTTGATCACATCTTTTAATATTTCATATATTATTTCTACCACCACAAGAAGTTGCTACAGTGCAGTGTTCAAAGGACTTCCAAAGCAGCTATACTGTCCCCCTTCTTCTCCTTTCCATGGTAAGAAAATAGGAGGAAGAACAGAAGGGAGGGGGAGTAAAAATAATAAATATAGTGTGAAGTATGATCAAGGGAGGCTGATTGCTTCACTGTCAGTGGAGTGGGGGAAAAAACTTTGAATTTAATTTAAATTTTAGAGGAGTTATCTAAGTTGTTGAACTTATCTGGGGAAGCAGAGACAGTTCACCATCCCACAGACATCAGAACCAACAGCCTTCACTAATTCCCTATAAAATTCAGTGAAGAAAGCAGGACATATGTGATAAAATCCCCAACTGGAACCTCTCTTCATGTTTGATGACCACCCATGCAATGAACTTGCTTATTCTGCTGTCATATACT
The DNA here is from genome assembly GCA_948474755.1 of Ctenosaura bakeri. Classification (NCBI taxonomy): domain Eukaryota; kingdom Metazoa; phylum Chordata; class Lepidosauria; order Squamata; family Iguanidae; genus Ctenosaura; species Ctenosaura bakeri. The sequence goes on along the minus strand of CAOLHI010000636.1, from coordinate 368,886 downwards.
AGAAAAACTAATTTCAATTGTCTTCAAATGCATGAGATTACAAGAGTTTTTGTGCATTATTTATTTATTGCATTTCAGGACTTATTTTTGCAAGAAATGTGTTCATACAAAACCATCTTTTTGCACAAAAATGTGTTTTTGTGCGCGTGCAGAAAACAGTGTCAGTTACACAAAACACATAGTTTTCTATTTCAAAATATTTTTCCTGTAAAATATCCCAAGGATTGGGAGCAAATGAATTTTTCATATATCTTCAAAAATCTCAAAATACCAAACATATTTGCAGTTGACTTTTTTTTTTAAAGGAAAGTCCTGATGTATCAAGAAACCTTTTCTCATTGAGGATAGGAAAATTTACAAGTATTATTTGCAATCCTTTCTTCTCTGGCCTGTTTCATATTGGATGAGCACATTCTGGAGACAGTAGAGTGCCCCTGACCCAGTTTTTGGCTCTCTACACAGTCATTATGAACTATCTTGGTTATAATTTTGGGAAATTAGAAGCTATGGCACTTCACTTCTGGTTGCCTGTCAGGACAGTTTTGATGGAGGGATAGCAGTTTTAGTGTGGAGGTGCTCCCTCATTTACCACTGATCTTTACAAAAGATCCTTAGCATTTATGAACATTTTGTTGTCTTGAAAAAATAATATTTTGGATGAAAAATGGGGGATAATGCCTTGGCAGACTCCCAGTGGCTGCACTAGACCCCAAAAGGCCTGCATGTCCTGTTTTAGGTGTTTTAAGGGGATGATGAAGCATGTGCTCTAAATGATTTGGAGGACACCTTGATAGTGGAAGAAAGGAAGACAAGAAAATGAGAAAAGACAGTTAATAGAAGCTTACTTTTGTTCCAGTTGGGAATAATGACAAAACTCATAGCTATAAGGGAGAGAATGGTTTTAAAGGGACGACAGAGATATGTCACATGGGATTCTAGGATCAAATTCTTAAAGTCATGGCATACATATACCACTCATGTAGGACCAAAGTGAACAAATGGTGGTTAAGACTTGCTAGGTCCATTTAAATATTCAGAGAAAAGGGAATGGGAATAGACTTTGATCTTCAGAGGAAAGTCTATCCCTGGTAGTGTCACCAGCTCTGTTCATCGTCAGTTATGAACTGGACTGCAAATCTACCACAGACTGCGAGTTCTCATGTAAGTAAGCTCTCTCCTTTGTCCTTTTTAATCAAAGTTTTTTAAAACTGCCTCTTGTTCTGAACCACTACATCTTGCTGTGATTTAAAACTGTAACTTTGAAAAGTTTGAAAAGTGGCTCCTTGGGTAACTCCTTCATCTAGTTAACTGGGCTGTACCACTTCATAGTGAGCAGGTAGCAACCTGGATGATTGAAAGAGCTGCTTCATATAGAAATTTCTTTGCCTATAGAAAAAGTGCATACTGTGGAGGGATCACTCTCCATCATGTTCTTTCTTACCTGCAACACTAAAGAACAACCATAAGTATGCCCCCTCTAAGTTTCATCTTGGGGCTCCTCCAATGGTGTTGGACAGCAACTGTCGGTGTCCCTCGCCATGTGGCTATGCTGGTTAGAGCTACTAAGAGTTGGAACCTGTGAAGGAGGCAGACTGGCAGGCAGCCAATCAAGGCTTGAAGTGGCTATGAAAGGGAGCTGCAGGCGAATTGAATTGTATCAAAGGGAGAGACTCAGACAGGGTATGAAGGAGACAGGGTACAATAGGATTTTGAACTGGTATTGACAGAGTGAAGTTGAGCAAAAAACCTTTAAGCTGACAGAGACAGGATTGCAGATTGGAAAAGGAAGGGAGAACTATCCATTATTTTTGGGAGCTCGAAAGAATATATATTACTAGCATATTTGCTTTGCATTGTTCAGGATTTTTTTTCCTCATAGATAACATTTGTTAGAAATTACCTTACCTTAGGAATTAGATGCAGTTGAAATACACAGATTTGAGATCCTGCGTATTTATTTCCCCAAACTGTCCTATCCATCACCTGCAACCTTTCCCCATAGTCACCAATTCAATCTGTATTCAGAGTTGTTTACATACAGAGGTTGGGTTCCTGAGGGAAATACACTTGCCTTCCTTTTTGCTGGTAGGCCTCATCTCCATAACAACCAGCCTGAGCTCTCCGGCTGAGAATTCTAAAGGCCCCTCCCTGAACTGCCAACCCCAGGATTCCATAGAATCTTCACAGCCAGCCAATCATATGAGGTCTTCTCACCTCACACTGCCAATCATATGAGGTCTTTGCCTGCCTGACACAGACAGACAAACTCACTCACAAACTTTGACTTTTATATAGTAGACTAATGGTTATTATATCTTTTTTCTATGTTCAATAAGCATATCTTTATTGTTGTTTTGAACCTATCTCTGGCTCCTGATCAAACCTGAACTGGAGTCAGACTACACATACCAAAAATAATGAATACACACTGCCTCACATCACCCTGAGACCCAGGCCCTTTTCACACGGCATTTCTGATGTGAAATGGCCTCTTGAGCATTGTGAACATGTGAGGAGCAGTCCACATGATGCACTCACATTTACGCGATACTCAAGGGCCTGACATGGACCGTGCACACATTTTTTCATTTTCAGCTTGAAGCCGAAAATGCTGTGTGATTGCGCATCACTCCAGGGCCCCGCGTGCACTTACCTGGTGTGCAGAGCTTCAGGAGATGGGCTGGTCACGCTTCCTGTCTCAGTGTAGTCTTGGAGGTCCCAGGCTGCACTGAGAAAGGAAGAGGCAGGGCTCTCACATGAGCAGGAAGCTCATGCAGAGCTGAAGAAGCAGGGAAGCTAGAGCCTTTCTCCGGAGGCTGCTCGCACAAGCCCTGCACCCCAGCACCACAAAAAGGTAAGGTGCAAAAAGGGCCCCAGTAACCCAGCAAAGGAGCATTTGAGGAAACAAGGAGGGGGTGAGTGGTAGGAATCCTAGGGGTTGGAATTTTGGGACCAGAAGCCAGCTATTTGAAATACAAGTGCAACTTGATGGTGGGTTACTAGACAACAGGAGTAGTGCCTTAGGAGTGAAGTCCAGCATAGTGGTGTGAGGGAGAGAGGCTTATGGATGAGGTGGATTATATACAAGGCTGAGATTCTGTTTGAAAGAGAACCTTCGGTGAGATCTTGGCCATAGTGGGTGGCTGAGTGGTGTTTAAGCAACTAAGAAAAAGACACAGGGAACAGGTGTCTAAGACTGTGAGACTGTCAGAAGCTGAAACTGGTTAATGTAACAACAATGTAGGTTGTGTGAACTTTAACAAAATTCTTTATTTCTAATGTTACTGATGTTACTATAATAAAAGATTCAGTTTATTTTACAACGACTTGGTCGGCCTGAGTTATCCAAGGTCATTAATAATAATAAAAAGAACATGCTACAATAAATAAACTATTTAGTTCTGAGGGAACACTTAAGATTCTAAGCCATTTACACAAAGGTGGTTATTAAAGGGTAGAGTAAGGGCTAAGTGAAAGTATTAGGGTGCCTTATTAAGTTGGAAATGCAAAACCAATCTGAGGAGAAATCAGGGCCTGTCACACAATGGAACTCAGACCTACACAAGACAACCCTAAAATCCTAGGAGCCAAGAGATCAAACAAACACACTCTAGTGTAGACCCATAGGTAAAATGATGTTAAGTAGTAACAGTTGACAAAAGCTACGGGTGTTACCCCACTGGAAAACCCTGTCCCAGGGTCTACAATTTTGATATTTAAACATGATTCCATGTGCCTGAGAGGTCACCCGGATGGGCACGTAGGCAGCAATGGTCAAACTATCGGAAACCAGGTCAGGCCAGTAAAATCCCCAGTCACATAGCGCCAGGAGACCTCAAGCTGTGCAAACCCACAGAAGGCAAAGAGTCCTCAGCCCCTGAGAAGCCGACTTGAGAGGATTAGCGTGTTTGCCCCAAGTTGAGCAAAATCCTATCAGGCAAGGATCATTTACATGAAGTTACACCACAACCCAATGCAGCTGAAGATCCTGAGACTTTGGCAGCATCTTGTAATCTCATCACATAAAGGAAGTTACCATTGTGGAGCTTCTTTCTCATTGCAACACCCATTGTTCTCCCCAGGAAGGGATTAGCCCTCCAGGTACTTTTCCCCCTACAAATAGTCCTCATTTCTGAGAGTTTCTTTGGATCACTCCTGGTCATCCCAGCAGACTGTTTCTCCATCCATTGAGTAATCCCCTCAGCCCTCTCCATGCTAAACTCCACTTCTTTGTTGTTTTTCCCAGACTCAGGACTTCAGGAAAAGGTGCAGTATTGTACCAGCTACAACCCCTTCAATATTCTCCTATCCAATTTCCTCTCTTTTGCTTCTTAATAGGTCTTGAGTGAGTGTGTGAGTTATTGTGTTGGTGTGTGAGGCTTTTATTCAAATAAAATCATTTATTGGACATCTTTGTTTGGTTTTTGGCTTGGCCTGACCCAGTGAAAACTGGGTAAATAGACCCCACTAGGTTACCCTGCCTCTCACAATGCTATTGCTCATGCTGTGGCTAGTTTCCATTCCCCATCATGTGGAGCATATTGAGGTGTCCCCCAAGGGACCTCAGAAATCAGGGTAACAAGGGCTAAAAACAATTTCAAGGCAATGTGTAGGAAAAGGTACACAAATAATCAAAGTAAGGAGATGGTTTTATTTACTAGAAATGTGTTAAAAGGGACAGCTCTATAAAAATCAAAACAACACCTCAAAGTTTCATGCAAAAACAACAAAATATCAAAAGGCATAACTAAAATTCTACATACCAGACTGATCTTATTAAGAGAAGATCCAAGACCAGAAGAAGAAAAGCCTACATAGAGTATAGAGTGCTGGAAGATAGGAATCAACAGGGAGCAAACCTACTTTTATAGTAGAACACAATGGCATCTAAGATAGCTCCAACTGATCAATCAGGGGTTCTATAACCCAGAATCAAAGAGTGTGGAAATGTCCACATTCCCACACAATCTTACCTGGGGAAAATAAATCAACTGCAGCCTTGAGGAAACCAAATCATGTGATAGTGCTGGTATGGACAAAGAAGCCTGACAATGAATTAGAAGCTGCTAGAAACTCAGGAACAAAATGGATTTCATGACACTTTTTCACAGGTCACCTTTTCTGCAATCACCTAATTCAGGAGATAATAGTAAAATATGTGACCATTTACTTTCCTAAGCAAAATCAGCTTCCTGCATGCTCAGTCAATTTGTACAGTGATGTTAGATGGCTAATAGATGTCATGTGCAGGACAAATATATTTAAGTAGATTCTGAAACAAAAACACATCAGAAGTTGGATGGCCATCTGTCATGTGCACTTATATATTCCTGCCCAGCAGGTGGTTGTACTAGATGATCCTTGTTGTCCCTTTCAACTCTATGATTCTATATCTTTTTATGAGAGGCACAACCTGGACACAGTACATTCTCTATGCTCTTACAATATCCTAGATTAGATTATCATAATGAATGGTTGCCTAAAATGACTGTTCATAAATGTAAACTGATTACTATCACCATGAAGCTTTTCCCTAGAATTAGAATGTTTTCTAAAAAAAATTTGCTACAGAGAAATAATATCAGTTCTACCACTCTCTCATTGTCAGTATTAACCCTGATGATCAGCAACTAGCTTCTACTCTGTAATGTATAATTCAGCCAAAGACACAAATCTTCAAAAAAGCAAATAGAGTGACATGAAATAACACAAGAGATAATGTACAAGAAGAGAAAGGAAGAAAAAAAAACTGGAACGGTGAGTTCTGAATAACATGCTTTTGTGTTTTCTCATAAATCCTATGGGTAGAATACTAAGAGTAGAATCCTCTGCATGTTTATTTGGAAACAATTTCTATTAAAAGCTGCCTAGAATAAAACCCTGTTGAAATCAGTGGGGTTTACTTCTAAATAGACATGCATAATTATCTCACTGCAAAGTTATGCTAGTTAAAATATGCTTCATTGCAATACATTTGAAAATGGTTTCTTTCTTCCTAAAACACAACCAGGAGAAAAAAAACCCAGACATGCTTATTATGTGAGAAAGGGAAACATGCTGTAAAAGCTTGACCTTTCCAGCTTTTAATCAATAAAGCACTCCAGGAAGTGCTGTTGAAGAACAATATTAATAGACATCTCTGGCTGACTTTCATATGCATGCTGTTATTGAATAATCGGAGGCACCCTGGTATGTCTGAGTATAAATATGTCAAGAAGTATTTGGAAGAAATTAGCTTTAGTTTTTTTGTTTTTGTTTCCTGATTTATTTTTGTTATGCAATGGAACTAATCTCACATTATTTTAGTGTGCAGAAAGTGTGATTTCATAGTTACTGGGGTTGTCCCCTCCACACTTGTTTTACTTGAAGCATATGGAACCATCTTGCTCATTTTGTTGAGCAGGACCTCAAAGTCATACACAGATATCACACTTGAGGATAGGTCAGGTTGAAGTAGATCATCATGCTGGGTGCAGTGTAAGCACAATGGTACTTTTTGATAGTAGAGATGGAAAGAATATTAAAAATATTTTAAAAAATGATTGAAAAATATGTTTCTCAACTGTCAAGAAACTCTTATAAGAGGAATCCTGACCTGATGACAATCTTTGTAATCTAGAATTTATTCCACACTAAATTTGCATGTAGTAATTTTTCATGTGGTTGCTCTATATTCTGTACTGGAAATGTTGTTTTTAGTATGTGCAAAACAAATATGTGCAAATTTTGCACAGAATAAATCCCAAAATGTGAATAGGCATTGAATGAAGTGTAATTTTTGAAGTCTCTTACAATAGAAAAAAAAATCAGTAAAATTACTTGTTGCTTCCCTTGAGGAAAAAAAATCAATGAAGAATTATATCCCTATTATTATATCTGATAGCCACCTTGTTCATAAAACCCTCTCCAAAACACTGGCCTACAGCAATTCCTTCTGGGAATTGGGGGTCCAAGGTGGGTGGAGCAGACACACTTGCGGGTATAGGCATATGGGTTCTATCATTTTTAGGGAATTACAAGAGCTGGATGGATACACCAATTTAACTTTTTTTTTATTATTGTATTTATTGATTATAAAGAAAAGAACAGAACAAAAAAAACCCATATGATACAGCGAAAAAATAACAGTGAAAAAAAAAAGGAATTACAACAAACACAAGCTTACATTGTTATTTCTCTCCAATTCCATTACAATCATATACTTATTCAGCATATTCTATATCACACTGCTTATATACTTTGGTCACCTATATGCAGATCTCATTCTGATTATACTCATTGTTATTATAATAATAATCTATAAATTCAATTACATTTAATCTATTACTATTACTAAATATGATCTTATTATTAAACATATCAAACCATTCCTAAAAATAAACCCACTGGCAAGAACTAATTATGTTTCAACTTACTCCACCTTCCAGAATTGTAATTCTTGTGGATGTATGACGCCTTCCTCTTTTATTAAAACCTTTCCCACAAATATCTTCCATATTGCTTCAAAATCATTCCCCTTCATTATTCCCTTTTTGGTCTTAATTTGACATGTTAACTTATCATTAATCACAATTTTTCACACTTCTTTATACCAATCCTCTATTTGAAAATCTCTATGAATTTTCCATTTTCTTGATATAATTAACCTTGCTGCAGTTAATAAGTTTGTCATGAAATCCTTCATTGCCTGGGTACAATTAACCTTATCAAACATAGATAATAATGCTATACCTGGACACATCTGTAAATCAATTTCTGCTATCTCTTTTATGTCATTAAACATCCTTTGCCAAAATTTCTATACACCTTCACAATTCCACCACATATGAATATATGTACCAATCTCTTGACAACCCTTCCAATACAACCTTGAGTAGTTCTTATCTATATAATTTAACCTTACTGATGTTAGATACCATCTCCAAACAATTTATAATAGATCTCTTTTATCCTTACAGACCAATTTTTTAAATATCACTGATTCCAATTTTTCCCCCAGTCCTGAATATCTTTTTTTTTTGTGCTAATTCTTCCTCCCTTATTTTTCTAAGATATTCATCTTCATCTTCTAATTTTGCCAACATTTTGTATATTTCACTTGTTGTACCCTTCAATATTTCATTTTCCTCTGTATCTTCTCTTTGTATAATCATTTGTTCAAATTTAGTATATTCTCTGAAACCTTTTCCAGTTCCTTGTCCACTGCTCTAACTGTTTATAATTAAACCACGATATCTTAGTACCCTGTAATCTCGCCTTTATTTTATCTTTATTCTTCATTATATTCATCCAATCTTTTAACTTATTTATTCTCTGTTTCTTTAATTCCTTCCCTACTTTACCTCTTAAATTAACAGGAAATCTTGCCATCATAGCCACAGGAGTTAATGGTGAAGTAGCTGGCATTAATTTTTCCTTATTTTTCTTCCAAATTTCTAATATATTCAAAAAGGGGTTTTCTCTCTTTTCCATACCAATTTAACTTCTAAAGCTATGTTGGGAATTAGTATGTCTCATGACAGTATTACCAGCTTGTACACTGCCATACTTTGATATGGTTTAATTGGTGAAATATAATGTAATTGGCAAAATATATTAGTTGGCATAAATATATACTGCTAATAATAATAATAATAATAATAATAATAATAATAATAATAATAATAATAATAATATATTTATTTGTATCCCACCTCTTCACACGGGTCGAGGCGGCGACACGAATACATAGCCTGCTATGGCTGTATGGTCAAACTGAATAAGAGAAATAGGATGACCGAACGCATGCATTGTGAATTAGGTCAGAAATATAGCCAGGTCATAGCCAGGAAATGTCACAGACATTGGCTATCCATGCCAGGCAACAGAGTGCAGAGTCATCAGGAGGCCATTCACAATCAAACAGAGACACTGATAGTTAGTGCAGCATACGTGTTCACAGTGGGAAGAAATGTCGTCCAGAAACAATCCCAGGTCCAAGAATCTGGCGGGCAACATGGGTGAGACAGTCCGTAGTCAGAAAATACAGGCAGGCAATGAACAGGGAATCCAGAGAATGCAAGATAAGGGTTAGCAATCACAAGTTGCTTCTGATGTCAAGCTATTGACCTGTGCCTTCCTTAAGAAGGTTGGAGCCAGCTGGCTCTCATCCCAGCTTACTTGTATCTCTATGTCCTCCTCTGAGGCTGCTGTTCACTGGGAAGGCCAAGTCCTGGCCCATGACAGGAATCCCAAGATGACAGGAATCCCAAGATAATAGGCTTGCAATTAGCCTTAATGACTCAACCTTTTAGACAATATGTCTAGAAAATATGTCTAGAAGATTCCCACAAGACAACTGATTGTCTTAACTCCATTCCTTCTGACTTAACAACTTCCCTTTTGTCCTCAGACCTGTCTGTCAAGTACTGAGCTATCAGGATGACCATTAGCCCTTTGTCACCTAACAGTAAGACCATTATGTCAACGCCGAGGCGTGGCAGGCAGCCAAGAGTCGGCTAATAGGCCTTTTCCCAGATAAGGCAGACAGGCAATAAATCAAAGGGCTTTACTTCAGCAGTGGGTAGATAAGGCAGCAGTAAACTAAAGAGACTTTTGCAGCAAAGATATTCCCTGGCTGTTATGTCACAGCCAGGCAAAACAGCAAACAGAGTCCACGTACCACAGAGTTTGTTCCTCAGCTGGTCGGGCAGCGTTTCAGGAAGCAAGGCAAGGGTCCCCAATAGCCCAGCACACCCAAAATGGACAGTTGTGAGCTGACAAAGACCCAAGGCTGAGTGAGTGCTTTTATTAAGCAGGCCCTCACCCAGGTGCTACCTCAGCTGGAGCTTGATTGCTTGGTGTTTCCTATTTAAACGCTCTGACCTTCTGAGAGCACTCTTTTGCTCCCGTTGCTGCTGGTAAGTAGGCACCTGCTCTTGAATCTCTGGGTCTAAGGCAGCCCCTGGCTCCATTGTTGGGGCTACTGGGGCCAAGGGCTCTGTGTCCAGGGCAGCCTCTGGGGTGGGCTGTGCAGCAGGCTCCATGGCAGCCTCTGGGGTGGGCTCTGCTGGTGCAGCAGGCTCCATGGCTTTGAAGTCCTCTGGTTCAGACTCAGAGCTTGAGTCCTGGAGTGCTAGGGTCCTGACACATTAGCCCATTCTTGACTTCCTTGTCCACTCTGCAAACTCCATTGTTTACTCAGACAGAACGCCATTAACCCCATAAGCTTCAAGGCAAAATCAGGTATTTAAACCCCAGTTTTTAGCCAGTACACCTATTCCTGGTTGCCACTTCGCCATTCTGATTTCTGACTGTGTGCTGTCCTTAGACTCACATATAAGTCATTTTGTTTCTTTGTTTTTCTTCTGGTTTGGTAAATATCACCAACTTCACCCTGAAATTTCACTATCTAAAACTTTCATTCCTTTTCCTTCAGTTAGCCTTGTATGACTGCATGAGTGCTTGAATCTTTTATGTGCATGATTATTAATTCCCCCATTAAAATACAATTAAGTTTACTTTTTGGATCTCCGGCTGGTCCTTCCCTGCAGAAGTAATGATATATAGGTGTAAGAGATCCCATTAGTTTACCCCTTCTCACAACTCTCCTATTTTGAGCTAATATTCTCCACCTTTGCATGGAGGTAACTGGCATTATGGGTGGACCCTTGAGTCACCCACTTTCTTGGGTAATAATAGTCTCAAAGTAAGCAAAGGGATCAGAGATGATATAAGGGTATGGACAAGAGTTTACAAGAATGCAATGTGGTATCTTGATGGAACCATCTCACAGGTGAGGAACAATTTCCAGGTTCAATGCAATGCTTTTGGTGCACTGGATTTTTGGCATGGAGGGGATCAAATTGCATGTTGGGAACAGGCCCACAAAATTAATTGGTGCAAGTGCCATAAGACATTTGACCTTCCTAGTATTCTTTGCCATAGTTGTTAATGTTTGGATTTTTAATTCATCAATGTACCCATCATTTTCCAATGTAACATTGGAATGGTCCATGTTATCAACCCTGTCATCATAGTCCCAGTACTACAGGTCTTATCTAGACTTAAATGTTCTATTGCCTCCACCATAATATTTGCTGTATAGTCAGATATATAGCAGCATTGAGTAACATTCTGACAGATGCTGTATTGCATCAAAAGATCCAAAAACCATGCATCCTAATCTATGGAGGTTTTGGTGTGATAAAGTGGAGAAGGCTGTTACCTTGTTTACTGGGGGTCCTGGGAGGGACACCTATATGCACTCACAATTAAACAAGTTTGGGGAAATTAGCCAAGAGCACAAGCTAGCAATGCGAAAGGCAGGGCAACACAGTGGAATCTTTTACCCAATGTCTACGGGGTCAGACCCAGCCAAGAAGCACACCAAGTTATAAGAATAATTGTGATGTTTATTAAATACAGACACACAGTGTATGCAACACACTCACACAGATAATTATAGAAAAGAAAGGTTAGATAGGTATAGAGGGATTTTTGAGAGGGATTGTTGAATTGGGTGATACGACACCTGTCCTGAAGCCCAGCTAGTCTGAAGGTTGAGTTCGGAGATATGAAGTCTCAGTACGTGGGACTGAGGTGACAGCTCACCAAATAAAGTGGCAGCAAGGCGGGATGGAAGTTTGGAGTGATCCAAGGATGGTCTCGGAATCAGGGGTTCTTATAGAGAGAAATGTAACTGCAGGCTATTCCGTACTTGGGGAAAACAATGAGTTTCGGGTGTGAGACAACGCTTTGGAAAGGTCAGAATTTAGCACGATTGAGTTAGGTCCGAATTGACAAAGGAGTAGCCAGTATGCAAATGCAAAGTACTTGACAGTTGAGGATTCAGCTAGTCAAGTTGCCTGCTCGGGGCAGGGAGTTCCTTGGTAAACAGTGTGCATACATAATGAGGGTGTTTGCAGAGAGGTCTCCTAAAGCGGCGATCTGGCTATTTCTGGCCTGCCTGGGTGGGGAATGGAATGTCCAGCAATTAGTGGCCAAGCCCACTTCTGTGCTTGTCCGGGGGCCTCACAAACACATGGAGAGGGGTGGTAGAAGAAAGCCAAATTATTGATATCAAAATGATATCTGGCATTCCAAAATCTGGGCCAGCAAATGCAGTAACAAGGCACTTTACCTTAGCATTTGCACCTACCAGTACAGAAAATTACTCAGCAACAGGTAAAAAGTTTTGCCAGTGGGTGGTTTTGACAGAGCTCTGATCACTTTCTGATGTTCACCATATGATGTTCTTGTGTCCTTTCGGCAGCATGTGCTCTAAGTCCATCCAAGGCAAATTAGCTGCAATTTTCATCCAGATAAAAAGCCATGGTTTGCCAAGTTTTGGGGCGAGTTTCAATATTGCAAGACAATTGAGTGTTGATCTAGACAGCTAGGTAAGTGGTAAAGATGAAAGAGAGGCCCTATTATCTGATACATTTAAATGTCTGAAAGGTTTGGGAGATGCCATTTGATTCTCTATCTATGTAATGCTCTGGTTACATGCAACAGTCTCCTGTAATTGGCCACACTCTATATGGAAGGATAGTGGATCAAATGACTTGAAGGCCAGGATAGTGGGCAACAAGCATCCTGATAACATCCAGGGCTAGGAGAATAAGCATCCTCCCTTTAAAAACATCAAGATCATTCTCCCTTGAATAAATGAGTACCACCTGAAGACCAGAACTTATCCTGTTGTAAAATAGTGTAAGGAATGAAGCCACCTGTGCCATGTACTTTTGACCAATTCATTACATGATACCTCATCAGAAAAGCCTGAATGTAGTTCCATAAGTTCTGTTCTCACCTGACATGCAGCTACTACACCATACTGTGCCCACACACCACTGTCATGCATTGATGATCAAATGCCTAGGAGCCTATGGGGGGGGGAGTGAGACACCACACTACAAACACAAACACCAAATTTCTATTTATAGGATCTTATGAAACTTTAAAAAATGATAACTTTGAATGGATGATTGGACATAACCCAATGAAAATGCATTCTAAAGACCTGGGAACAAATTCCCTTATCTATTCAATCTAGACTGTCCAGGACCTAGTACTGATAAAACGTGAAAGGTGCCACTCCTTTCTGTACAAAGGACTTAGGGCCTTTCCACACTATACCATTATAGTGCCATTATTCCACTTTTTTTAAAAGATATTTTTTATTAAAGTTTATACTTGAAAATAACCCCCCTCCCCACTTCCAAGCTTGTTATCCAGTTGAATCTGCTTATTTCATGCCATTCATACATTGTTACTGAAAAGTCAAAGGAAAAGATGATCTTACGTTGTTACATCTTACATTATTACATTGTTGCTTTGTTACATTACCTTACTACATTGTTTCATTACATTACATACAATCTTACTTTATTCCTTTTTCTTTCTTATACTATGTCTTTATCTGGTTTAAAACTTCTCTCCATTCCCTTTCAAAGTTCTGGATAGGTTTATTTTTCAAAGAAAATCTTAACTTTTCTATCTCGACCATATCCAGGACTTTAAATTTCCATTCTTCTATATCAACATATTTCTTTTCTTTCCAATGTTGCACATATATCATTCTTGCAGCAGTTATCAGATATAACAATGTCTTCTGGTGACATCTTATTTCTCTTTTTTGCCCTATTATTCCCCTTTCAACATCCTATGGTATCCTGGGGTTTGCAGTTTAGGGAGAGGCCTTTAGAATTCTCAGCCAGAGAGCTCTTTGACCTCAGTAAACTACAAAACCCAGAATTCCATGGGATGTTGAAGGTGGAATAATAGCACTATAACAGTGTAATGTGCCCAGAGTTGTCTCTTCACTTTTTCTAACATAGCACTGTGGGGCATTGACAGGTGACAGTTCAAAATCAAAGCAGAGGCCAAAGACAAAAGTGAACATGATCTCCCATGAAGATGAAGATGAAGATGTCCCATCATCAAGGACTTGTCTGAATCCATTTCTCTTGGTTGCCAAAACTAAAATGGATGCTGAATGCTCCAAAGAAGGACACAACAGTGAACAAAAGGCACCTGTTTAAGGTGATTGGTTAGGTTATGTGGCCCACAGGCAGATAAGAGAAGACCCTTTGGGACCATTCTGGAATGGAGCTCCTCTTTGGATTTTGGGACCTGAAGGGGATGTTGACCTCTGGTAGTGTTCCTAGAGGGCATCCAGGAGAAAGGTAGTTTAATTAGATTTCCCCAGGGGGCAGAGCTGGTACACTGTTGGCATTGGTTGGGGAAGGTGCTAGGAATCCCAGCCCTATAGAATTAGATTACACTGACCCTTACAGATTGATGCAAATAGCTAAATAAATGGCCTAGTTATTCAGTTATTCAGGCCTTGTCTTGTCCTTTCATACTTGAGGGAGTTCCCCACCCTCTTGTTCATTTCAGTAGAGAACTTGGTTATATATAATTTTGGGCCTGGATAATGATTCCTGTTGCAGCCTGAAATAATACTTTTGAATTTGTAATACATTCTTACAAAAGAAAAAGGTAAAGAAAAAAAAAACTCAGATTATTGTCAATATATATGAACAAACTATTTAAAAAGGAAATACTTTGCATTGTAGCTATCTTTGTCTTAGGATGTCTGTTGTTTGTTTCTTTTTAAGATACACTAATTATGTAAACATGCACATGTTGCTCTTAAAGAAAAGATCCAAAACTAGGTCATATGTAAGTAGAGGGAAAAAGAGTTAATTGCCTTGGAGAAAAGCTTTGGAGGAAGGTCAGAACCAAGGCTGATAATCACAGGAACAAGACCTCTTTAAATGATAATAAGAAAGAAGATAAACATGAAATTTCATTACTAAAGTGATAAATGAGTTTAGATTGATTTACTTTTCACCACCCACACATTTGAAAATGTCACATTCACACTCAAATAACCTTTTGGGGAAACAGGGATTTGTATGTGTGTATAAATGTTTTGGTAAATGGTTTCCTGCTTCACTGAATTTTCCACACTTGAAATTCATTATTGTGTTAATTGAAATGACAATTGAAGCACAGTATCTTATACCTGCACAAAAATGTAAAAAAATTATAGTAACTTTCTTGTTGACAAGATGCAATGTAAAAATTATTCATATCTTTAAAAGACCATATTAAACAGTGATACCAAGACAGGCTGCATGAAATAAGAGGTAGGTGTGTGTGTGTGTGTGTGTGTATCTTATATTGTTAGGTAGATAGACATGAATTCTATAGGTAATCCAAATTAAAGCAGAACTTTGAAAACAATTGTTTGATGAATCAAAACTTAAGTAAATCTCGTTGATTCAATAGATCTACTATGATTAGGAGTACCAAATAAGAGTTAGCCTATAGTTCATGGTTGAGAATCATGGAGCTATTTGAATGCTGTTGCTTTGCAACTCTCAATATTCTATATCCTGATGGGGATTATAGACAACTGCATGTGCAGGATTTCCATCTCCACTCTAGTTAGTTATTAAGACATAGTAGCTTCTTACCTCAGACAATCTTTAATGCAGTGAATTAAAAGCCTTTGTAAAATTAATTTTTCCATCTCCAATAAAGGCTTCACAGATTGGGCCACTGTATATTTGAGAAGAGGTTCATTTGGATTCACTCTCAGATGTAAGCAACCACCACCATTACAATGGTGGAGGTTATTCTAGGTTCAGCAATATGAGTGCCTGGGAACAGCTTGAAATAAAGAAATAAGATGTCTTGTTGGCTTGGCCCACAGAAAAATGTGGTATCAAAAAAACAAAAAAAGTGACAAGACATGGGATTCCACTGTATCATAAGGAGTGTGTGTATGTGCATGTGTACATACACATTCATGCTGTATGGCATCTTCATATATGACCCCAGGTTTATATGACTAAAGCTCTACTTGCCAACCAGAAAGTACAATCTGTCAACCAACCATTATAAATCAGAGATGCCTCCAGCATTAGCTGGTTGTCTGATTGGGATCCCCACCCTAAATTGCTCAAAGGTGAATATTTTTTGTGCTCTCCTGTTGAAAGTGCTTTAGAAAAATCTACAGAAATTTGGTTTCCAGCATCAATAGAGGACAGAATCTAGCAAGATCTGCTAGATTGTCAACCTCTGAAGTGTCATGCCTGACGGGAGGCTTCCCTTGTCAAGCTAGTGGGCTCACCTAAGCTTTTCATATAGTTTTAGAACCTTCTTTAAAGAGACAGCTCTTCTTCTTTTTTTTCCTGATCACTACTGGAACTATATGGGAATCCAGTTAAAGTACTAATCTCTTCTTCTTTCTTCACTTACATTTGCTCTGGGATCTGATTCCTATATATATGTGTACGTATATATCTATATCTATATCTATATATATCTTTATATCTATCTATATCTATATCTATCTATATATATGGATTTTGACTTTGAACTTCTAAAGGACTTACTTTTTTCCTCAGATGCTTGACTGTCTGTGTGGCTTGGTTTATTAATTGGATTTTTCTCCTTTGGTCTTGGATCACATTTATATGGTTCCCATTAATATTTGAATAAGACTCTGTATTTTGTTACTAAAATTGTTGTGCTAGTTTTCACATCTCTGGGAAAGTTTACACAAAATTTCCTATTATCTATTGTTTTGGAACATAAGCCTTGTTTGACAATATGCCAAATATTGGATGGAAGTCATTGTGGCTCCAATTGTGGATTATCACATTCAAATTAAAAATGAGTTTGAAGAGGCTAAGAAAATACCTGAATATTTTCTGTGTTTTTGGCTGAGTTTAGACAAGTTAAAATATTGACCAAGAAAAAGTTTGATATATTTATATAACAATGTTACCCTACTTGATGGGGGCCCCTTAGGGGGATTCCCAACACCAGTCAAAATTATCACTTGTGGTATCACTATGAGCACCACTTTAGCAATGCAAAGAGGGTAGGGTAATTAAGGATCTTTTACCCAATATTTATGGGGTCAGGCTCAGTCAGAAATCACACAGAAAGGTCCAATGAATGACCTTATTGAGTAGTAATAGTTCGACACACGCATCCCAGGGCTAATAGAAATAAAGAGTGAAAATAAGATAGTGGGATTGTTGAGGGATCCGCAGCTTGGGTGATATCACACCTCTTCCTGAAGTCCTTGGTCAGGGAAGCAGCAATTGAACAGCAGCTCAGTGAAGAGATGCTGAGGAGATTGTGCAGCTGTCGGCAGGGGGGACAGGTCATTTGGTATGACCGGGAGGCATCATACTTCTCCTTGCCTCACCTTTCTCTCCTAACTAGCCCAAAAACAGGGACTATTTGTAGGAAAAATTTACTTTGAAGGCAAATCTTCTCTTGGGGAAAACAAACAGGGGCAGAAAAGAAAAAACAACTCCACACCTGGCATTTCTCTGATATCAGAAGATAACAAGGTGTCATCCCATCCAGATCTTCCTCCACTTTGAGGCTGCAGTGTGAGTTTCTGGAAATGGATTTGATAAGGTTTTATTGCTTCCAGTGTCCAACTTTCTGAGAACACTTTTACTCCCTTCAAGTGGACTCCTTAAAAGTTAAGGACCTTTTATCCACCATGGGTTATCACAACATGAGGTCTCCTGTGGCTACATGACTGGGGATTTTACTGGCCTGACCTGGTTCATTTGATCATATGACTGTTATTGCCTACGTGGACATTCGGGTGACCTCTCTAGGGGGTTAGATTAATTTTATAGCAAAGTTGTAGACCCCGGGACAGGGTTTACCAAGGGGGCAACAACAACTATCAAGAAAATTCAAAGATGGGTCAGGGGAAAATGAAGATATTAAAACTCAGCAGGTGACTGAAGTAATGGATGGACAATTAGAGGAGAAAGAGGATTTAACACAACCTTTCCAAAACTGACTCAAGATTTGGAAATCACGTCTATACATAAGGTTCTGGAATGGACTGATCATTTTACTTTGGGTAACAAAATATTCATGGGAGTCCTGACAACCTCTTAATGTCTTGGTTGAGTAATGTGAATGGGCAAGGTTTTAGTGGGCAAGGTACACAGCAGGGGTGCTTGCCTGCCACACCTGGACAGTTTTGTTGACTATTATATTCAGATGTTGGGTTGTTGATCGGATTACTGGAAGTCTATTTACTCCAGGCTTTCTCAGTTAACTCTTCTTGACCTTATGACCTGGCCATGCTGACCAAGCCGTTATGTACAACCAGAATCCTGTTTGTCACATGGTTCCTAGCCAGAAGTGTCCAATTTTTATATAATAATATTTCATGGCAATTAAATGATACTTCATCCCAATCATGCTATGTTGTAGGATAGGGATGTAAGACATGGTAACACTTTGGAATGAGAAGAGGAAAGTGGAGGAAACAACAAGTGAGAGGGAGGGAGGAAGTCTGACCAGAGAAACACTGAAATGGCCATGTTGTAACAACTGCTCCAAAATGTCATCATTAAAGTGGTCACATTGAACTGCCTGCTCTGAAATGGTTGTACTGAACTGGCCACTTTGAACTGGCAATGTTGAATCTTTGTAGCCCTTTCATATACACTGATATCATTGTAACACTTTTATGTAATAATGGAGCTCACCATGAGGCACGATAGTCTGAATCCTATTAATTAGTCATAAATTGAGTAAATCCATTGAATTAGTTGTTGAATGTTGAGTCAGTATGCAAGTACATCCCAGTGATTCAATAGATCTACTCTAGTTGGGATTAACAACAGGATTCAGTGGCTAGTCTTCTAGTGTCTAATAATCTGTGTCATTTTATCTTTTTCAGGTCTAGACCATTCTTAAGCTGTGCATGCAGACTTGAAAAAAAAATGAGGGCATTGTGGGTTTTCTAACTATTATCCCATCATACTGTCATCAACCCTCAAAAAATTCCACCCTTGTGGCCAAATATCAACTTTATCTTCCTTAACCCACCAAATGTGAAGACTTCCATACTGCTCACTGCAATCACCAAGAGCAAGGGCTTTCCCCATCTCTGCCACAAAGGACTTCCTCCTGTCTTCCTTGTTGACAGCAAATGCCCTCAAATTTCCTATGAGGATTTATGCAACTTCTATCTCCAATGGGCACCATCTCTCTTTAGCCAATGCTATCATCACAGATACCTTACATGAAACGTAACTTTCATTTAGATATCATTTCTGGAGGCCAAAAGTATATGTGTGTGTGTGTATACACACACCTTTATAACAACATAGAATAATTATTTATTACAAACAAAACACCACACACACACACTTCTCTCTAGCTAACTCAGACTTTCTTAAACCACTCATTTATTTGTAAACCTGAAGAAATCTTAATTGATTATGATTCTTAATCATAAATCTTCCACATCCTTTTACTCAGACCAACCATATCATTCCCCTCTTTATATCCAATGTCAAGAGATACACCACATTAAGAGTTTTGCCAACCTTACGAAAATATCCTGAAATATTCCACCAGTCAGCATTCACTCCAACTATCCATTCCCCTCGTTCAACAATTCTTTACTTTAAACTCTATTACGTGTGTGTGTGTGTGTGTGTGCTCACCTGCCTTCAAGTCACCTGTTGACTTATGGTGACCCCCATGGATTTCAAGGAATACTCAGAGGTGATATTGCCAGTTCATTCCTACAACACCTGGTATTCACTGGTGGTCTCCTAGTCGAGTACTAACCAGGACTGCCCAAGTTTAGCTTCCCCATGAATTTTATAGGGTTTCCTTAGGAGAGGAATAGTCAGAGGTGGTTGTGCCAGTACCTTCCTATGAAATAAAGCCTAAAACACCTGATATTCATTGGCAGTCTCCCATCCAAGTATTAATGATGGCTGACCCTGCTTAGCTTCCAAGATTAGACAGGATCTGGTGTCTTTCAAGCATTTAGAATATTTGATACTATATTATGCAACCAATAAATTAAACAACATTTCTCAATACATATCCAATACATCACAAGCATATTTTGAATATGCAAGTTCTTATTGTGTCAAGTTGTCATGTTTAGCAGGAAATCAATTTTAATCACAACAGTTCACACGTATTAACAGATTGATTCTTTCTTGAAAATGAGAAAAGCAATGAACAGTACTATAAAATAAACAATATTGCCTCCCACATATAGGGTCTTAATTAATTGTAGAAGTTTAATCTGGTTAATTAATATCAATACAATTTAATGTGCATAAATTAATAATTCTAATGAAAAGATTTTCTTTCTGTTATTTTTAGATGATGCACTGATTTGTGAAGGAACCATCTTAGAATGAAATTTCTCTTTTTCTAATATGTCACCTGCATATTTAGTTATTATTTGTATTTTTTTTAAAAAAGAGTACAGCCTGTTAATTTAAGCCAACATTTAATTACTGCAAGTTACAACAGACTAAGTAAATATCTAAATGTAGTCCTATATATGTTATTAATAATTTATCATCAGCCATTTCAGTTGGAATTCTCAGATACACATAGTCTTACTATATTGTTGTTGATCATAAGCATTTTGTGAAAATTCTGAAAAAAGTAGATATTTTGCAATACTAGTCCAATATATATATATTTTCAGCTTGAAGAAGACCAGCAAACAATACCCCCTTTATTCAAGCCAATAAATATGGTTGTAGAGTAGATCACTAAGAGTAGTAGCAAATTGTCTTGTTTTTCTTGAACAAGAGTGTCTTTTCACATTTAGATACCTTGCTGAGGAAGCTGTCAATTGCCATAAGAGTTATTATATGTCATCATTATTTCTTTAAAACAAAAACACTTGTTTCTGAAAATCTGAAAACAAATCTGAAAACATTGTTTCTGAACATTTTCTGAAAATAATGTTTTTCTTAGGAAACTACACTATGAGGGGGAAAAAACACAATGTTTTCTATGCTGTGTTGTCTATGTTTTCATGTATAAAATGTTTTCACGAGGATAGTCCCTAAAGTCAAAAATTGCCAAAAAAAAAAACCCCACAAAAACAGAAACAAAAAGCCCTGAGAAGAAAATTAACATGTGAGAGTTAAATATGTGGAAATCTATATCAGTAACTTAAAGCCAACTCAAAGTTTTTATTTGTTTGTTTGTTTGCTTCTGGTACACGCAACAAGAAAGCTGGCAAGTATCTCTCTGTCCTCAACAATAACTAACAAGATAATAAAATAAATGCATATCTGCTGTTCTTTCATGACCACCCAAAATCTTCAGTCAGAGACAGCCATCTATTCTACATAACAGCAGGGCTGGTCCTGGTATTTTACTAAAACACAGTTCCTTGAAATTCTACATGCTGTGCCATTTTTTTTAAAAAAAAATGTGGTTATTCCCTGTTAACTTATTTACACTGCATGGGTTTTGTTTTGCAAAGCTGTTAAAATGCTATAGAAACATCTATCAGTATAGTATCTGGATCAAATGTCAGCACTCCTGTGAGAGAGCCTAGTTCTTTCCCTCTCAGAGTGGTATGGCAGCTCCCCAATCTGATAAGACACCCTATCACTTCCACACACAGCTCTGCCTTTTCCCCTATGACACCACCTTTCTGTAAGCAGTGAGGTCTTTCAATGGTTACCAAGAACCCCTTTAAGTTCTATGCTAGTGTGAGTGGGGTAGAGCCGAAACTCCATTACAGATCTGCAGGGAGGCACATAATTCATGATCACAGGAAGCCCTAGCCCCCTCCCATGTGTGATGTGTTTGTCACATGACTACCTCACCTATGGTACCTCCCTTTACCTTATTAAAAAGTGATTTATGATTGGAGAAAACTCATGTTACCTGTCCTTCTCTGGACTTCTCCTTATATGGAAGGAAGCTACTGGACATATCCATATAGGGATAGGAGTATCTGGGGCATTACCTGAGAAGGGGCGGCTGGTCTGGGATTGGTGGAAAAATGCTGCAGTGGGCGTGAATGTTGTTCACCTGGATTAAAAAGACTTTGCCAAATCTTTACCTCTCATTCCTTCCTCCGGGTAAGGCACCCATCTGCAGATGAATTGTGTATTTTTATACTTTTGTACTGAATAAATCTGGCCTAGCCTTTTGAGCCAAGAAACGTCTAATTATCATTATTTGCCTGTTTCTCAGTAAAAGCTCACCTCTTTTAGGGCGTAGAAGGTGACACTAGTGTATTTTCTGTGTTTCTTTGAATACTGTATTCCACTCAGAGTCAGTATTCATAAAAATAAACTGCAATATTTGTAATATTTGTTAAAATTGTAATATTTATCAAAATAATATGCAGAACAAAGTAGTTCAGATGTAGGTCAAAGCTAATACAGTTCTTCAGAGTACTTTTAGTCCGCGTCCTCATATCTTTAATCTCTCATATAAGCAGAAATAACATAAACAGCCCTTTGGCTACACTCTCACCAAAGGCTCAACCCCCAAACTAAGTCACACTTTCTGACCAAATTCTTTAATGGTTTAATTGCTGTTCTGCCACTCTCTAGGTTTCCCTGAGAATTAAAACCTCCCTCTCCCGCCACACACAAAAACTTCCCTGGCTTTCTGAGGGACTTTATTTTAGAGCTTTCTCTGGTTGAAGGACTGACAAATGACAATCAGAGCTTGCCTTTTTTATATATCTTTTCCTCTCATCCACCAGCCTCTCCCTCACACTAATGAGCTTGGTGTCTCTCCTGAAAAGCTATTCTCATTGCCTGGCAACCTGTTGCTTGGCTGCTCTCTCACTCAGAAGAGTCACACTCCCAGAACTCTGTCACACCTCCATACACCAAGAAATAGCCTGCTTGCAGACCTGCATTGCTTACAATGATCAATTATAGGGCTTAGGTTTTGAACAAATTTGGTGCTATGGATAAAAATTCCTTCTTTGTAAGTGAAGGTGAATACAAGTGATGTTTCCAGATCTGTTTAGAAATCTATAAATTGTTATGATGTACTCTGGTCCAATAGATCTCTGTGGATTCCAGTAAACACGTTAAATACAGATCAAACATTTTTGTATGTATAAGTCATCTAGCAGCTTATCATATGTTGAGGCAATCCCCCAGTGGTAGCTGCACAATTGAAAACATTATTCTGTAAGCCATGGATGAAGCATTATAACTATATGTGTGTGTGTGTGTGTGTGTGTGTGTGTGTGCACATATATATTTGATCCAGAATTTTTTAAAGATATATTAAAAGTTACCAAAAGTTATAAAATTATAGGAAAGCAGAAGAGAAAGAAAAAGAAAGAAAAAGACGAAAAAAGCCCACCAGATATTTTTGAATTTCATCCAACAATCCTTCACAATTAGCTATTCTGAATAGGTTTGATGGTAGTTTTCAGCTATAAACATCTGGAGGGCCTTCATTGATCACCCTGTTCTAAACATTCACAGATGTTGTCTCTTTCAGATATGGCATTCAAGAAAGATTTCACCTGTTGATTTGGGTTTGTCATTCTGTTTGTGAAATACATCAGTGTCCCAGCAGTGGGATCTTAACTACAATATGGTGTTGGAGGTGGAATAATTTCCACAAACACTTCAAGGTGTGAAAGTCCTTAATGGAAATCTTGCAAAAGTATTGATTCTATATTATTCTCTCTCATAGGTTTCCTGAATATCAGAAAACTTTTTTTAGTTGTGAGACTTCCCATGTGGATAAAGGGGGAGATATTTTTAATTGGGGTGGTGAAAGTTCAGTTGGAATTTTTGGTAACCTGACCAAGCCCCAGAGGATCTACAAAACCCCAGACTCCGCCCCTCAATTTATAGCCCAGCTATAAAATCTGGCACAAAACTCCTCAACTATAATGGCTTTGCTTATCCCTCCTCCCCCAAATGCCCAAAACTCAGTGAAAACTGGAATTGATGTGATACCATTCCATTTTTTTAAAAAAAAGTTCTTGAGGCTTACTGGGATTGGGTGATGATGAAAATTGCCTCCTACATGCGGTTGTGCACCCTGTTCTGCCACTATGGTACACACGGTTTGATTCCTGCCAAGTTAGTCTGCTGTTTAGAAGGCAACGTGCACTTGCATTTCCATTTACCTTTTGTAGAGGAAAATCGTTAACTAATTATCTTTTGTATCCAAGTAATGTTGCCCCCCCTCCAGGCAGGAATGAAGAAAACTCAAAATTAGTTGCAATTTGGATTGCAAGTGACTACCTCCCAAGGGGTCTAGATAAAATTGTTCCATATTTACAATGTCTGGTGACATTTTAAAGGTTTCTTTCAATTACGGTAGACTGCAAAACTGGATATATGAAGTATCATTCACATTTGATTCATTTCATGAATTTTCTCAAAGAATAAATCCCAGTGATAAATTACATGCCATGAATTAGCACATAAAGTAATTGAAATTCCACTGCAGTCCAAGAAGGTACAAAATTGAATGTTTATCTTTGGAAGAAACAGATTGAAGTGAAACAGAGATTAGTTTTTCATCTAAATGCTATCACATGTTGTCCAACTGCATGTGTTCAAGAGTCAAAAGTGAAAGTGGCTTATATTTATGTTTATACAGAAATCCACCAAAAAAAAAAAAAAATTACTTTCTCATTTTCAAATGACCTCTTAGTAGTCTATGCTATAATTTCAAAACATTATTTTTTACTGTGGTTTGTTTTTCAAAATAATATGGTTAGATTTCAGCATCATAGCTTAAAATTTTCAGGACAGCATATATTGAAAACAGCAGTGTACTCACATGATCACAGACATTTCTCTTCAACTGATAGATTTCTGAGGTATTCTGAACATTAATATTGACTTATAGTTGCTTTAATTATTTAAATTTTGCATGCCTTTTCATCATTTGATACTTGACAGTGTTTAATAAATGACCTGTCACAATTGTCAAAATCTTACAGCAAACGAAATCAGTATTATTTTGCATTTGTCATTTCATATTGGATAAATAGCATTTGTCATTTCATATTGGATAACTATCATTTTTTAAAAAAAGAAAAGATAAGAGCATATCTAAAATAATTTCATATTCAGGCATAAAAATTAATATGGAAAATCCAAACTTGAGATCCCAATATGTTCTGTCCAGATTCCAAAATTTTGTATCCCAAATGTGGAAGTATGCCAAATTTCAATTGTTTGGTGTAAATTCAGCTTGCAATGTGATGTGACTTTTTGTGAATATGAAAGATTATACAATTGTTTTAGTTTCTTTTCTTTGCAAGAATGTCAGGTTGAAGGGCAAGGAGAAAGCAGCAAAGATACATATGAGTATGAAGATGGAATGACCAGACAGAGAGATAAATCACTCTTATTCGCTTTTTTAAAAATTGTTTCCCAGGATTTATATAACTGATTCATATGGTTGGTCATTCTCTAACTGCCCTAACATGGAGGCGAGGAATCAAAATGTCAAAAGCACACCTGAATATACTTAGTTGAATGATATTACTTCACTGTGAGCAAGTATTTGAAAAATTTCAAAGATGTTGTGTCAGACAATATGCTATGGGCCTTTTCAAAGAAAATATTACAGCTAAATCCAAAATCCTACTGGTGACCATAGCAGAACTTTCCTAATCTCTTCATTCCTATACACTAGAGTCTGAAAGGATTACTTTTTTTTTTTTTTTAGTCTACTGCACTCAGAATCCCACTGCTAGTGTGGCAATGGTCATACCAACAAAGGAATTCTGGCTGTTGTGGTCTCAAAAATATGTCCTTTAGGTTCTCCTCAGCACCAGCCCAAAACTAATTCTGGAAGGTTTCTTATTCTTATTCCTGTTCTAGGGAAAAATGCAGGGGAAAGGAAGGACTGACAGTAGAACGATACCATTGGATACCATCCTTAGTGACTCTTTCACCATTGCCTCTGAGGTTTGTGAACTAAAGCAACATGATAGTTTTCCCGTTTCTCCGGTATCTTAGAAGCTTTGAGCTACTTGGGAAGTATCCAGAGTGTGGCTTCTCCTCATATTAGGATTCTCTTGGTTCCTGGGAGATAAGTCACTGGTGTCAAAAGACCTATCACTTTCACATAATGTTGGAATTCTCACATTATAAATTAGGGAGAAGTACTCCAGTACCACTGAAGTAATTATAAATGGTCCTGAGAAGGATCCATAAGATGGAACATGCCGAATTGATATTAACTGTTGTGAAAATATTATATAGGTCACAAACAACCTGATGATCTCCATCTGTTTTCGACCCACGAGTGCAAGATAGCATGACCAATGAAAAAAAAATGATCCTGTTTCTAGACCAAAACATGGGAGACACAAGCTAGAAGAAGCTAATATAGCCTGTGATTAGAATTTGAGATGTTAAATGCTGTAAGGAAATTACTGATATCATTTCTTCCTTTTTACTACAAAAAATGGAAATTCACATATATGACCACAAGATGGTGCTCTGTCCATTTCTGAATTCCAAATCCTATGGAAACAACATAAACCCAATTAAACTTTTTGGGTCATAAATTATAGAGAAAACCTGTATAACAGGACCCAGTTTTGCTACTGAGTCTTTCACATTTACAAATAATTTGCATAACATTTCCACATGAGAGATTAGAAAATGTAACACTTCTCTGATAATCTCATATTTAATATAAACTACTATGTTGAAGTGATTGTAATCCATTATCTGCTGCCAGGAGGTTGTGCAAGTATTTGTTAAGATGGGGAAAATGTCATTTTTGGTTCGCCTAGTTACTGTGCTGATTTTTTTTTTTTTTAAAAAAAGCAGCATGAGATGAATTGTTCATAGTGATATAATTAATTTCTGAAATATTGTGGTCAAGTTTTTTTTAATCAGTTTATTGTAAATAATGCTCTATTTTATATCTGTTGTGTGTTCTATGTGCCCATTGTTATGAATACATTTGTTTTCAGCCATTATTATATCAAGTTGAACACAAAGCCTAGATATATAATGCATGACGAATGATGAACAGTAAAAATTATTAGTTTGAGCAAAACCTTAAATTCTTCCTCCCCCCACCTTTTTTTTTTTTAAAAAAAAAAACAAAACAATATCCTGGATGGAAAATAAAACTGTTCATAAAAATCAGAGAGTTAGCAAATACATAAACCTAATATTTCACAGCTACATCCTCACAGAAGACACAGAAGCAAGACAATCTGTAAAGACATGCATAGCTATTTACTGTTATCTGGATGCATGGTTACAGGCAACCCCAGAGATTTTCTAAAGATTTTTGAGAGCTCTTTGTGGATTATTTTAGTGTTGTGTGCTCCCCCAAAAGAAAGTAACTGGATATGTCTGTCTGCTTTCCCCACTCTCCACTGACATGGAAGAGATGTCTTGAGGGAGGGGAGAGGGTGGTACCACTTTGAAATGATGTGTTTTATTGGAGATTATGGTCATTTCATAGACAGAGCACAAGTCTGACTTTCTCAATAACCCCTCCTCTCCCCACCTCCCCCCAAAAAAAGAATTACAATGAAATAACTTGGACCTAGGCTATCATAGCATACTGAGAGGATGTCAGCCAAAGGGTGGATGTCCAGCCAATTCTTTTGTTTGTTCATTTGTTTTGCAGAGCATGTGACCCCTGGAGAGTCCTGGGGCAGAAATTTAATCCCCAGCCTACTACTGTCGACCACTCATGTTCTATAGCTAGCCATAGTAAGCTGGGTTTCAATCACATTATAGTCAGAGATGAATTAAAAACAGGAGCAGAAGTTTCCCAATTTCTCTTTGTTTGCTGCACCACATAAGGTGCAGGGAGGAGGCTTCCACAAGTCTACAAGAAGGCAGCTTCTCTCTGTCACAAGGAATAGGTCAGTAGCCTCAGCAAAATTTGGCACTCATTGCAAGAAAAATATACTGTGTGTTATCATGGCACATTCAGATATATTTCCCCTTCTTCATCAACCATCCCATTTTAATGGGGAACAAAGATTATATGAATTGGATGGCCTGTGTATATATTTGTTGTTGTGTGCCTTCAAGTCATTTCCAACTGATGATGACAACTCTAAAGTGAACCTATCCAAAGGTTTTCTGGGGCTGAGAGTGTCTGACATGCCCAAGGTCACCCAGTGGGTTTTCATTGCTGAGTGGGAATCAAACCCTGGTCTCCAGGGTCATGGTCCAATTCTCAAGACACTACACCATGGTGGTTGTCATGGATGTGCATAGGTGAGAGATCATATCATTGTTGCATCATGTTGTTTCATGCTGAATATACAACTGGTCCACTGTGTGCCTATTTGCCTGTCATTTGTTATGAAGAGCACTTAAACATACAAGTGATTGCAACTGATAAATTGCAAAATTCCCTTTGCTGAGCAACAAATAAAAAGAAATACATTTTTGCTCTTATCTAATTACAATAGGGTGCTTGTGTTCCCTTTGTTTTTAACGTTCCTGTAATTTATTCAAATCGGTGTAGTTAGACAATTAAATAAAATAAGTTCAGTTAATACATTTTTATTTCTAAACTTCATACCAGCATCAGTATTTAATAGGGCCATTTACACTAATGTGAAAAGCATTTAGTGGCATATACTGAGACTGTAGAACATAGTCTCAGCCTTTAATCTATCCCTCCCTCCCTCCCTCACACACAGAAAGAGACAGAAGGGCTCTCATGTGCAGTTTTCAAAATACAGTTTAAGATAATTAGTATTTCTAGATTTAACTGATTAATCAATTAAACAATTAAAAATTAAGGTCCACTACCTTCTCCATCATCTCCTCCCACTCCTGTCACCATAATGTCATGTTTTTTTCCAGACCAGGACTTCACTCAAGATTCATCTTCCAGTTGTTCTCTCATCTATTTAATAGTTTTTCAGCCTGGGGAAATGTTTAACAGTAGTTCCTTTCTCTTCTTAATATATATATATATTTTTTTACTCTTAGGGATGAGGAACATTGGGGTCCACCCACAATGCCAGTGCCTCTGTTAGTAGCTGTATGCCCCTACACTTTGATGTGAATTGATACACTGTTATGGCCAGAAGTTTTGGGGGCTAAGAGGTAAGTTGACTGGACATGTAAGCCAGGCCAAGAGACTCCTCACAAGCATAGCCAGGTTGTAGACAGTTAACTAGAGGCTTTCAGGTGCTAATGAGCTTCCAGCTAGCTTCTGCCAAGACAATTGGTCTCCAGTGTTCATACAGAAATGGTGATCATTTTGTTCCTGTTATCTCTCACCTTCAAAGTTTATCTCTTTATCCCGTGCCTGCCTGATAGCACAGAACTATCAAATCAGCCATTAATTCTTCATCACCTACGCGCTAAGGCCATCAGTCTATTCTCGACTTGGTTGTCCATGTTGCTGGATAGTTTTTAACATATTCACCCTCCAGGCAGAACAAGAGTACTTAAACACTTTCACTAGCTAAGATATAGTATATCAGCTGCTGAATATCACTCTGTCACTCTGAATTCCAATTTGTACTACCCTTAGACTCAAGTCTAAACCTTATTGCTTTTTCCTCACTTCTCTTCTGGATTGGTAAATATTGCCCATTCCCTGAAATCCTGCTGTCAACCTTTCCTCCCCTTCCTTTTGTTAGCTTTTGTGTGAGTATGTGAATGTCTGAATCTTGTGTGTATGCATGATTGAATTCCCCCAGTAAAACACATTTTAGTTTACTTTTGAATTCCTGACTGGTTCTTCCTGCAAGTTCCCCATAAACATTAGTGGAAAGATCTCACTGGGTTACACCACCTCCTTCAGACCTCCTAATTTGAGCTAATGAATTTTGCACCTTCTCACTGAGAAACAGGTACTGCTGGAGGACCTCAAAGCCCTTCAACTTTTAGTGTAATAGCTCCTTAGAATTTGGGGGAATTACAGCTCAAAGGAGGTTTGTGAGAGGAGAGTAACAGCAGGATATTTTCACCTTTGTATACCAGTGCTACCTGTAGAGACAATGCCAGTTAAAATTAAACAACGTATTTTATTTGAAGTGACAAACATACCAGAAATTAAGACACTCTTTAGAAACATAGAAGGCTATCAGAAAGTAAGGTGAGAAAGGCTGGTCACGGAGACACCCAGTTAGAGATGCAGATTATGACCCCTCTGTGACTGATCCAAGGAGTGATCACATAGTGACCATATCAAGCAGAAAGCTCAAAGGAATGTGGCTGCTCATTCATGAGGCACTGACGGGCAGCAACAGAAGCTGCTTTCTTAGGAATTTGGGGTTCAGGGTACATGCAAACACCCTCTGTGTAAGTACAAGCATGAGTGCTCTGTTTGTGGAGGCCCCTACTCCTATCAAATCTGACCAAAAGGGAATGTCCATCAAGATCCAATATTGATCAACAAGAAAGAAACAGGGATCAGGTGATACCTCCAACCTACCTATATCATCAAACTACAATATCAAAAAGGATGCAGTCCAATGTCTGGATCAGGTGGCAGCACACTATCTGAGCAAAGAGTTTAGAGTAGATTGTAGGATTCCATTTCACAGGATTAATTGTCTTTATTTGTCTAAGCATTTCAAATCAGTTATAAGTTTGTAACAAACATATTAATGGAAACAGCAGAACTCAAAAAAATTGATCTGGATAATGACAGCCATGCCATGATTTACTTGAGAAGCTTCTATTTTGAATTTGGAAATTGTGTAAAAAAAGAAAATTCTTACAAAATGAAAACCTGGTAAAACAACAATCAGTTTACTGAAAGCTAGCAATGATACATTGATTACTTAACCTGAACAAAATAACAGCACTTTAAAATAACTCTACAACCTGCTTGAACAGCACATGCAACATATTAGAAAAATATCTTGATTCTTTTCCAATTAATCTTATTTCTAGTAACTGTGAAAGCATTATCAATTCACTATCCATGACTCTGTGATTAAAACGATCATTAAAAAAAAAAACTTTAAAAGGTGAAATCACCTGGATATGATGGTTACACACGGGAATATGTGTGTGTATGAGAGGGAGAGAGAGAGAGAAATTATCTCTCTACCTGATGGAATTATACAACAGTATTCTACAAGGCAATAACATTTTAGAATCCTGGTAACTGACAACAATAATTACTATCCTGAAATTCAGGGGATGTTTACAGAAGTATGGGTCAATAGGATAAACACTTTCATAACAAACTGTGTCAACACATATTAGCACAGATTTATGTTGAGAAGACACTTATCTGAGGCAATAATGAAAACACTTGACATAATTCATGTAAATAGAACAAAAAGACAAAAAAAAATCATTGTATCTCTCAGTGCCTTTAAGGCATTTGACTGGCTTGAACTGACATATTTATTTGCACTATTGAGAAGAATAAATCTGATTGACTCATTTGTAATGATTATCAAAAGCTCTATGAAGAGGCTGAAGTTGAAGGAAGAAGATTCTACCCTTATTGGTGCATTTAGTGGGAATAGGACCTTTGCAATGGCTGTTTTCAGGCTTTGAAATTCTGTGGCACTCTCCTTGTTATCCTTTCACAGGTAGATAAAGACCTTTTGGTTCTGGCTGGGCCATAAAGGTTGATTGATCAGGCGAAATCACTTTTCATGTACTGTGTTGTTTACATTTGTTGTTCTTTAGTAGTTATTCTAACTCTTTTTTTAAATTTTATTGGCAGTTTGATTATATTTTAAACTTTCACAGAATACAATTTTTAAAGTGGTATCTGTTTTAATTTTTTAATCCACCTTGAGTCCTGGACTGAAAAAAAAAGTAGGACATAAATATAATCATAATAATCATAATTGCCGCCCAACCCATGAAATAACGAGACCACAGACAGAGCTTGGGTTGAACTAGGGCAATTTATTAATATGCCTATTTAACAAGGGGTGAACTTAAACTTGAACTTCAACTTGAACATGAACTTGCGTTTTATGATCTGAGGAGAAAAACGGGGGGGGGTACAGCATCCACGGACTAGGGTCAAGAGGCAGCTCCCGACCATCTCCCCTAGCCGTTGGGTGAAATACCAGGCCCCAAAGTCAACCGCTAAAGTTGCATGAAGACTTTTGGCCAGCCCTTGTCTGGAAGGAGAGCTCCAAGGCCCACCCCCCACTGCACAGCAAGTGGGGTGATCCCAGGGCCCTCCCCAAGAATAGGATTTATCCTACATCCCCACAATGGG
The DNA here is from genome assembly GCA_948474755.1 of Ctenosaura bakeri. Taxonomy (NCBI): domain Eukaryota; kingdom Metazoa; phylum Chordata; class Lepidosauria; order Squamata; family Iguanidae; genus Ctenosaura; species Ctenosaura bakeri. The sequence continues at coordinate 336,903 of CAOLHI010000636.1, read as the reverse complement.
GGGTGCCATAGGTACACACCGAACCTAAAGCCCCCCTTGCTGGCCAGCATAATTATATGTAAACAGTGACAACCTAATTAATACCAAATTAAGACACCACCCTGAAAAGCCAATTACCCTGCCCTAGGCGCAGTGTAGGGTAGGCGAAAAAAACCCCGTATAGAGAGGGAAAAATTCCTACCCGGCCCCAAAGCGACCAGCTATCTTACACTGAAACCATCGGGGGGGAGGGTGGGTCGCCTGGATCGATGAGAATGGCCGATGGGGAGGAGGGGCGGGCTCCAAATACTGAGCCCCGCCCCTCCTCCTCCTGTCGGCCAATGCAGCGTGATCTCGTGGCGTGGGAGGGCGGCAAAGGCCGTCCCCCCCACCATAGCAAGCTAGGCAGCGTGGGACGAATAAGCTATAGTGTCAGTCAATGGGTATCCTGTTTCAGTCCAGGCAGCCAGCGAAGATTGCAGCTATACAACTGATAACACAGCTAAAGTAGCAAACAAAGAACCAGAACAGCTCAAAAATCTATCACTTAAAGTAAGCAAAAGTTCATACGCATAAACAGAGTCCAACAGAATTTGAATAAGAGCAAATAAGTCCAGAGTCAGTCAATATAATCCAAAGGAATGCAACCAGTAGCCAAGGAGGGCAGATAATCTCCAACAACTTCTGAAGGGGAAAGACTGTGTATATATTGGTCAGCAGCTTAACACAGCTGCTACCTAACTAATGGCTGTCTACATTCAGCGAATGTAGGTATAGGTAAATTGTCTTTGGTATCTGAAGGGATAGAACTTTCTGATGGAACTGGTGCTGCACACTATCCTGTTTCTGGGATTTGTGGCTGTGTAACCTAGAAGGACTGAACCTAGTTCAGCAGTCCTGAAATGTCCACTGTTTCAGTCTCTGAGTCAGAGTCCATTTCCATGTTCTAGAAGCAAGGCATGACAATGAATGTGACATGCATAATTTCAATGTTTATTAAGGAACCTGAAAAAAAAAATCTTTCATCACTACTTTTTCATTGGGCCTAGAACCCCACCATAGCTGCAATTAGAAACTGTACAAATAATTTTTTCTTCTTCTTATCCTTCAACCATTGTTCCCAGAAGAACTGGGCTGGGCAAGAAGGACAACCCTTTTCACTTCCAGAACACAGTTCTCTCCTCTCCTGATTTGAAGATGTGTATTAGATCAAATCCATGTAATCTACTAATCCCCCAAACTGCTCATTTCTTTGACCTAGAAGCAAAGAAACATGAATGAGGATTAATGCAGCAATTTATCACTGTATATTCAGAAATGAACCTCTTTTTTCATTAAGTGTAATGGGATGTAACAATGAAAATGTAGACTAACACACCTTTATCCCCATAGTGGTAGCTGAAGCTAAGAAGAGAAACTGGGACTTGCCATCAAAGGGGTGTCATGATGCACTTTGTGGGGGAAAATGCCTCAGAGATATGTGAGATTTATTGAGCTTGATGGAACATAGCGTGTTAAAATGCTGAGAATCCATTTAACACATTCCAGAAATAGTCTACAGTTGTATCTAGGAGAAGTGTGGTGAGGGAGAAGGATGACTGTTTTGGTTTCCAACAATAATACAGAAGACCACTACATCTTGGTATTGCCTGCCCCCACCCTATCCATTTAGATAGGCCTACCAAACCAAATCAATGAAGTCAGTGGTATTTATTGAGACTAATTGGTCTTACTATATTAAAAACCTGAAACACAGAGGGGGAGACAAGGAAGATGATGACTGTAGCTGGAGAAGTGGGGATTGAAAGGAATCAACAACATATTGGCATAGCCCCTCCCCTTGAGAGACATCTACCAAAGGTGTGTATTTAAAACTGAACAGCTACTTTTTTGGAGGGGGCATACAGTGGAGATTAGCAGAACTGGAATGCCTTCTCTGAAGTTACTGCAATTGTTTAATATTTCCCTTTATCCTCTTCTGTGACAGAACTGCTCAGGAGAAAATAGGTTTCAAAAATAAAAAAAAATAGCTTGATGAAATAGTTACTTTTTAATATATATATATATGTGGAACACTATATATGTGTGTGTGTGTGTATATATGTATGTATGTATATATAGTGTTCCACACATACAGTGAATGAAAGGTGCCATGATTCCAAATGCTGACACATTACTTTTTATGTAAATGTTTTCCATGAGCAGTGTTGCTTCTGTGATTTGCTATGGAATCTCTACAGTTTCATTGACATCTATTTTGCTCATCTATTCTTTATTTTTTTTAAGAGGGCTTATTTATTCTTGTGGCTTTGTTGGGAAATTTAGGAATGGAATTAATCTTCCTGCAAAGTATTCCCAATCTCTTGTGGATCACTTGTGAGTACTCGTTAAATCTCTCTTATTTATTACTTCTAAAATGTTTTTAAGAGTAATTTGTGATTGTGGAACATTGCTAGTTTTTTTAAAAAATAGTTAAAGAGTAACATAGTACTGTGAAAAATAATACTAAGCAGTATCCAATGCATCATCACTATATATATATATATATATATATATAGTGCTCCAAGCTCTAATAGGAAATGAAGGCAAAGATGTTTAGTAAATCAAGCTAGTGCTTTCACAGCATTTATGAAAAACCTGTGCTTTCTCACAAACGGAATGTATACAGGTGATCAATTGTTAGGTGATAACCTTTAGGCAGACAAGTAGATAATTATTATAATCTTGCCAAATGGAAGTAAAGTGATACCCCTTCTACACTTTCCTAGATTTCTTATTGGACATCAAGAAATATGGTCATATACAAATTTCTGTTTTCCCTAGATTCCCAACTGGATATAGATGTCCATAGAAATATTCTAATCCCTCCTTTCCAAACAACAATGACAACAAACCATGTCTAAGATAGTTAATGAAACAACAGAACACTAATTGTTTGAGAGTTCTTTTGTCATCAGTGTGGCAAAGCGGTATATAAAGTATGCCAGATTGAGAGAAAGGGACCTGTGAAGTTTCATAGCTGAGTAGAGTCTTGAACCAGAGCATTCAAAGTCCCAGTTAAACTATTTTTCCTGCAAAGGAAGCTGTAAAATTCAATCAGTTTTCTTCTTATTGGTGGATGTCTTAAAACAAAAATCATAAAGTATCCACAGATGGGAAGACAGTACATGATATGGGGTGGGGGATTATTAAAGATCCTTCTGAGTCTGGCTTCATCCCTACACTCCTGATTGGTAGGTGAGGGGAGAACTGAGGAAGTATAATGGAAGGCAACCCTCTCTTGGCTCCCCCACAACTATAACTTTGGGAGAATGAGTGGGAACTTGGAGAGAATCCAGGAGGCTATAGACTTCCACAACCCTCCCTTGACTTTAACTCCCTATTCCCATGGAAGAGTGGAAGAGCAAATGAGAAACTATACATCTATTGGGAAGGCAATAGGATCTTCTACTGACTGTCAGCAAAATGTCACACCCAAAATATAGCAGAGGTTGCTCCCACAGCTTTGGAAGCATGCCCAGCAGCAGAGAATAACTTAGCAGCAATGACTATAGCCAGGAAAAACTCACCCACACCAATTGTTCTCTTCCATCAAGGAAGCAATTTATTCTTGAGTTACAATGTGTACATACAAGAATCTCCAGGAGGCATTCCAGCATCCCTCTGCTTGCTCTTTCTGACAGAGCCTCCAACAGACACATCAGGCACCATATGCAACTTGTTGGCTAGTTCTCAGCTACATTTATACTCACACTAACTGATGCAATCCTGCCAGCGTTTGCAATCTCCCCACACCTGATGCAACCTTCTCCCCTGATTGCTCATCAGCATGACTCAGCTAAAGTCACATGGCTTTTCACAGGTGTACTTAATTACCCACATCACAAAGTATTTTCTACAGGTTTGGTCCAATCTTTTCTTGACATACTCACCTGTCACCTCATGGGACATCAAGATGACGTAGGCTGGACAAGGATTAGAGCAGTTTTAGTTTTCCAGGAATCAATTTTGGCTTCCCCCATGTGGTGATGGGAAGGTCTGAGGAGATGAACAAATGCTGGGGATGCTATTGCCTCATCACTTGTCTTCTGTTAGCTTGTTCATGACGATGTGGATGCCATCACTGTGAGAAGGCTATTGTAACAACACCTGGGCTCACCTTGCTGGGATGCCCTTCTCCCACCTCTGGTTGACAGGAAATATGTGAGTTTCTGGTGGGTTATCTGAAACACAAAATGTTTTTAAAAATCATCAATAATATTGATTTTTTTGGGGGGAGGGGTTCTTATGGTTTATCTCAATAGGGAGAAAACTTTGTTGTATTTTTGATGTGAGAATGAAGCAAGTGAATATATACACACACCTACTCTATACAGTTCTTAATGATACAGTTAGTGAGATGGCCAGGGTAGACAAAGATAATGGATATTTGTCCTAAGCTGAAGAAAAGAGTGAGTTGAGGAAAATGCTTGAGATACTACATGCTGATACATGAATATATGAATGGACTGTTTCTTGTAACCCAGCATGTGCCAGATGTAGTGATAAGATTGTCTCTTATCTTAATTTGATTGTGTATATCTTAAAAGAACTCTAAGGGTGGGTAGATCTGCTTTAAGGAATACAACTGAGGCTAATAAGTGAAGAAAACATCTGGCAGTTGCAGTCATACAGGGTAGCTCTAGGTTAAATCTAAAAGAGAAGAACACATTAGATGATCAGAGCTTGATGGCTGAATTTGGAGAGATTGTTTATGATGGCTGGTTTTGTAGCTCTTGTTGGCAGTCCATGGCACACTCCTACCAGCTGTCCTTTTTCACTTGAACTAGAACTCCATCTGTTTCACCTGCTTTGTTGGGTAAGGTCTACATGATGATGTGATTCCTTGGCTAACTGCACTTTCCTGAAAGGCCACAAGAGATTAGGATAACTGGCAGGGATATTCCAAGCACCAGGTGGCAGAGTGGACCATTATAATAATGGACACATGAGGAAAAAAACTACTTTATTTGTTAGCTTGCTCTAGGATTCTTGGGTCATCTGACAAATGGTGGGAGAAATATTCTTTTTTAAGGACAGAAAACCATAACAGAATTATCATGACAGGGTATAGGTGGCAGTAAAGAATAAAGTAAGTTTTCATATGCTTTGTGGACATGAATGTCTACAGTGCATATTTGATTTCAAGAATGTGGAAAATTTATATTGTTCTTGTATTCAGTGATCAGAATAATAGCCTGGTTCATAACTCTGTTCTGTGGCATGAGTCACTAATGTGGCAAGATGAAAAGTTTTATTTACATATCCTTATGTAACTCATTACACAGTAGGATAGTAGGACACACTTGTCAGAAGTTGTTTTGCTGTGCCTTACTTATGTGTTTTAGATATCTTGTACAAGATGTATTACACAGACTGAGCATGTTATACAAAGTATGCTGCATACAAACAAACAATGCAGTATACATAGGTCCACCTTCACGTAGCCTAAAGCTACTAAAATTAATGTTCCTCTGTAACATGAAGATCACAAGGTAGCTTGTGTGCATAACTATTTTCCATTATTATATAACATAGCTAGGACAAAACATGACTTGTCCCTCTACTTTGGAGCCTGGGTTCATAAATATGAACAACTAAAATTCATCTTCTAAATTTGAGAAGAAGAGAAAGAGAATAGTGGCAATTTCTATATTGGTATGGACAAATGATTATACTTATCCTTAAATTATATATATTTATAATTATTATAAATTAATTCATTTTAAAAAATGGATACCAATTTTGAACAAAGTCTCCAAGTATTTTTGATATCAATAATCTCTGTCTTAAATTCTTCATTTATTTGGAGTTACAACAAGTTCTCTGTGCAAGCTTAATGGCTCAGACCACCATAAAAGAGAGGGTTAGCCTCTAAAGATACTGTTGGAAGTACAAATTAAGCTGACTTATTTCAAAAACTTGTTCATGTTTCCTTTTGCAAGTAGAAAGTTAAGGCAAGAACATTCTGCTAAGTCTTTATATTAACTTACACATACACACAAGCAAACACACACACCATTAGAATGTCCCGAGAGCAGTATTATCCGGCTATCATCAACATATTTATTCACAAGTTTTGAGGATTTTGAAAGCATCTTTGAAAATTTCTTTCCTGGAATAAATTCCAGGGTTAGGCTTATTGTGCTATATGTTTTTAAAGGGTTTAGAGTCTCCTTTTCTGAGGTGTGGAATAATCAGTAGATGACATGACAGAGAAGTGAGGAGCACAAGTCATTTGAAACATATTCTTTAAAAAACCTAAGAAACTGCAAGAGAGGATTAGAGTAGGGGAAAGAAATCTGTGTTGCATATGGCTGAATTCAAGATAGCTTGGATAATTCTATTCATGTTTATTATGTTATGCAACAGAGTTGTCTGAATTCTGTATTCTGGAGAAAATATGGGGCAATTTTTCCCCAAATGTACCTGTTTCAGGTAGGATAATCTAATGGTCTGATTGAGTTCTAAAATGGGACATTGTAGTCTAGAGTAAATCAGACCAATTTGGGAATTCAGAAATCAGCAAATAAGCAGATAATGACAGTGTGTCTTAAAAACAACTGTTCAAGAAAAATGCCAAGTTGGTGTGATGGGAAGAAGAGAGCTTTACCCACTGACAACTCTGATGTAAAATCTGGAGCAAGAACATCACTAGCAGTATCCAATCACAGTACTAGAGGAGAGGGAATTGTGTAAATCTCACTGAAGTGATGAAGCCAATAATCTACGTCTCCTCATTTATTTGATGGATTGAGCTATAAGCATCAGATTGTTGAAGGAGCTGTGATGAAGGTTTGGGTGATTTGTGACTGTCATCTGGGCTTGATGTCCTTGAGTGTCTGTATTTCCCAATGTTTTGCCTTATTGAGTAGTCAACTGTAGCCTGATGTAGCCAGGCTACAGTTTTTCTTGTTTAATAGTTAACTGAAGTAGTGCTATATTTGTGAGTCTCTGTATATTTTGAGTGGTGGCTGCTGTAACCTAGTATTGGAAACATGTGACCTTCCATATGTTGGGATGCACCTCCTATCCTATCTTTCCATTAACTATGCTAGCATGGACTGCTATCAGCTAAAATCTGGAGGGTCACTTATTCTCTGCTTCTGCAGTAACCCTTCACTTTCCAAAAATAAAATAAAAAATAAAAAATGAAAGACTCCTATTGACAATACAGATGTAAATGGAATGACTTACATGTCAATTCTTTTATTATACTTCACCAAAATAAACAGCTTACATGTCTGAATGATCTGAAAGCATGCAATAATCAATCTCATTTGATGGAACAGACATATATTGTACATGTCAGTATCTTTTTCTCAACCTGTTACTGTAGACAAATCATCTGTGATACCAGCCAACCAGAGAATGACACACACCATATTCCCTAGATGCAATCTGATGATTCACATGTACAAAAAAAAATTAAAGGCACCATGTAATCTCATAAGAACAAAGAATGTTCATCTGAGTTTGTCATGTTGGATTTATAATTCAGCGAACAAGCTATAAACTATTAGGTGGGAGAGAAGTATTAGTTCATCTAGCACTATTATTAACACATCAAGAAGGACCAATACTTTTGTGAGAGAACCACTCTTACTCATCTAATTCTATTGTTATGAATATACTAATGAATGTTAACTGAGGAACTGCAAACTTTTCATGAAAATTCTTCCACATTAATTGAAATAATGTTCTGTTCCCTCAAAATTCCACATATGCTTCACTTTAAAAACTTCCAAGTTTGCTTCAGATTTCCTGGGTGGACCAAAACAACAGTCTCCAAGACTTCATCCCAAACATATGTGACAAACTAAGGGGAATTACCTCAGTTCACCCTTTACCCCTTTTCTTTTTTCAAAAGTCTGTTCCCTCTCTGTTCCCAGTGTGGCAAGTACAACAGCTGTGTAACTCCTACAGTATTTGCCACCATACTACCACCTTAGCTGTGAAGAAAAGAAGAATGGACACATTCATTCTGCCCTGAACCAAGGATGACAAATGCAAAACAATTAAAAAAAAATTGGGGAGGGAAGAAGAAGTTTCTTCTGCATGGTGAAATTCAAAGTGTTTTCACTCAGGAATCATTTTGGCCCTTATTGAAACATTTTGTTTTAGATTTTGAGCAGAAATCCTACCTCATATTCCATTGAATCAATGCTAAGTAGAATGAGATCTCAGAGAAAAAGACCACTCCAGTTCTGGAAAATGAAACTGGAAGGAGCCATTTTGAAACCTATTATCTGAGAGAGAATAGATTAGTCAACCGCTTCATTTCTTTTTCCTGCCAAGCCACCATATTGTTGAATTTCTGTCACTATAATTGACAGCAACTATATTGACAGACTAGACAACACTTTTCATTCACACAATGCTCCAGGCATAGCCTTCCAGGGCTTTGAGAGTGAGAAAGTGTAGTTGATAGATGCACATACCATTTTGGAAGATATATTTATAATAATACTCTGCCAAATGGTGCACTTTTATGGAGGGAAAAGGTGTCACGTCTGGATGTAGTCTGAAGTGTTCTCTAATTACTTGCACATCTTTCAGACTGTTTTTCTGTGCTTTGCTTTCATTTGATCACTGTCACGTACTATGTATTACCAATGAGGTAATACCCATTATCCTCATTACATAGATCTTTAGCTGAGTATAAGGGTATGAGATTTCTCAGAACTGTTGTAGGAGGGAAGCTTAGCATATAAATTCCAATATTATAGGCCAGAGAGGTTTTCTTTAAACAAAAAATAGATGGTCTTTGGTGGGGAGTAGCCTATTATTTTGAGTCAGCATCATGAATAAATATCCTATTCATTCATTGCAAACTAAACTGGGAGGGAAACATATTTCAGGGGAAAAAATAGCAGATGTGATAGCAATGTTTGCTCTACAACTGCCAGCTGAAATTTGGATTTTGCCTGTGTTGGAGTTCTGTGTGTATTTCTAATAGTTGCTACAGAATAATATTCTACAGTGCTACAAGGAAGATTGTAGAGGTATTAAACCATAATATATGTAGTGCAGTTATATGCATGTTCATCCATTTGACTCACTTCTGGATGAGTATGATTAGGACTGCAGCCTAAACATGTAGAAGCAACTCATGATAAAATTTAACTTCAGAGGACAAATTACTCATTGCTATCTTTAAGAAGAAATTATCTCCAAGCCACTCAGGGACGCAAACTTAAGGTTGTGACTCCCTTGATTGAATCAATCCACTAGTAATGCAATGTACTTCATTTCCTAGTGTTTTCTATTTTGACTAGTATTACCATCTTTTGCAGTGAATCAAGACTTCTCATGCTATCTCCAAAGTACCCCCCAGCTTTAATTTAGTTATGTTGGCTTCTAGTGAGAGTTCAGGCCTGATTCACTTTAGGAATTGTTACTCCACCGGAAAAACTCTATCCCGGGGTCAACTATTTTGATATTAAATGTGATTCTGTGTGCCTAGAAGGTCGCCCGGATGGGGACGTAGGCAGCCATGGTCAAACAATCGAAAACCAGGTCAGACCAGTAAAATTCCCAGTCACATAGCCCCAGGAGACCTCAAGCTGTGCAAACCCACAGAAGACAAAGGGTCCTCAGCCCCTGAAAAGCCGACTTGAGGGGATTAGCGTGTTTGCCCCAAGTTGAGCAAAATCCTATTAGGCAAGGGTCATACCAAAACTCAATGCAGCTGAAGATCCTGAGACTTTGGCAGCATCTTGTAATCTCATCACTCAAAGGAAGTTACCATTGTGGAACTTCTTTTTGTTGCAATGCCCATTGTTCTCCCCGGGAAAGGATTAGCCCTCCAAGTACTTTTTCCTTTACAAATAGTCCCTGTTTTTGAGTGTTTCTTTGGATCACTCCTTGTCATCCCAGCTTACCGTTTCTCTGTCTGTTGAGTAATCTCCTCAGCCCTCTTCATGCTGAGCTCCACTTCTTCGCTGTCTTTCCCAGATCAAGGACTTCAGGAAAAGGTGTAGTATTACCCCAGCTCCAATCCATTCAATATTCCCCTATCCAGTTTCCTCTCTTTCGCTTCTTAATAGGGCTTGAGTGAGTGTGTGAGTGATTGCATTGCTGCATGAGACTTTCATTCAATAAAATCATTTATTAGATGTTTTTGTTTAGTTTTTGGCTTGGTCTGACCCCGTAAAAACTGGGTAAAAAGATCCCGCTAGGTTACCCTGCCTCTCACATTGCTATTGCTTGTGCTCTGGCTAGTTTCCATTCCTCATCACATGGAACACATTGGGGTATCCCCCAAGAGACCCTAGAAATCAGGGTAAAAGAATAATTCATTTATCTTTTTGGCAGTCCATTGTGTCCATAGAATATTCCTCCAGCACCACATTTCAAAAGTGCTGATTTTTCCCCCCTGTCAGTTTTCTTCACTGTCCAGTCTTCACAACCATATACAGAAAGTGGAACATACTATGTCATGGATAATGTCGATGTTGAAAGATCCTTGAGCAGATCATTAAGCAGTCAGTTTCTAATCACTTAGAAAGCAACATGGTAATCACGAGAAGTCAACATGGATTTCTCAAAAATAAGTCATGCCAGACTAATCTTATCTCTTTTTATGACAGAGTAACTAGCTTGATAGATGAAGGGAATGCTGTGGATGTAGCATATCTTGATTTCAGTAAGGCCTTTGACAAAGTTCCCCATGACATTCTTTCAAAGAAGCTAGTAAAATGCGGACAGGACAGGGCTACTGTTAGTTGGATTTGTAATTGTTTGACTGACCGAACCCAAAGGGTGATTACAAATGGTTGCTTTTCATCCTGGAGAGACGTGAATAGTGGGGTGCCACAGGGTTCCGTCCTGGGCCCAGTTCTGTTCAATATTTTTATCAACGACTTGGATGAAGGAAAAGAGGGCATGCTCATCAAATTTGCAAATGACACCAAATTGGGAGGGGTTGCTAATATGCCAGAGGACAGGATCAAAATTCAAAATGACCTTGAAAGATTGGAGAGCTGGGCCAAGGCTAACAAAATGAAATTCAACAGAGAGAAGTGTAAGGTCCTACACTTAGGTAGAAAAAATGGAATACAGAAACATAGGATGGGGGACACGTGGCTGGATAGCAGTATGTGTGAAAAGGATCTAGGAGTCTTAATAGACCACAAGCTGAACATGAATCAGCAGTGTGATGTGGCAGCCAAGAAAGCCAATGCAATTCTTGGCTGCATCAATAGGAGTATAGTGTCTAGATTGAAGGAGGTACTGGTACCACTCTACTCTGCTTTGGTTAGACCTCATCTTGAATACTGTGTCCAGTTCTGGGCACCCCAATTCAAGAAGGATATTGACAAGCTGGAGCAAGTCCAGAGGAGGGCGACCAAAATGGTGAGGGGTCTGGAAGCCATGCCCTATGAGGATAGACTTAGAGAGCTGGGTATGTTTAGTCTGCAGAAGAGAAGGTTAAGAGGGGACATGATAGCCATGTTTAAATATCTGAAGAGATGCCATGTAGAGGAAGGAGAGGGCTTGTTTTCTGCTGCTTCAGAGACCAGGACAAGGAGCAATGGATTCAAGCTGCAGGAAAGGAGATTCCACCTGAACCTCAGGAAGAACTTCCTGACGGTCAGGGCTGTCCGGCAGTGGAATATGCTGCCTCAGAGTGTAGTGGAGTCTCCTTCCTTGGAGGTTTTTAAGCAGAAGCTTGATGGCCATCTGTCAGGATTGCTTTGAGGATGTTCCTGCATGGCAGGGGGTTGGACGGGATGGCCTGTGTGGTCTTTTCCAACTCTAGATTTCTATGATTCTATGATATCTACTGATGTGTTTTTACACTTGAAAATCTCATCTTATTCCTTTGCAGCTGCTCTTCCAAGTCTTGGTCTTCTGATTTCTTGACTCCAGTCTCCATTTTGATTAATGACTGAGCCCAGACATAAAATCCTGATCTATTTCCATCTCTTCATTATCCAGTTTAAAGTTACGTAAACCATCTGTTGTCATTTTTTCTTTCTTTCTTAAGGTTTAGCTGTTACCCTGCTTTCAGACTTTTTCCTTTTATCAATAGTTTTTTTCCCCCTTTTATCAATAGTTATCCAATATGTTTTAAAATCATAAACAGCTAAAATGCATGTAAAGTAAAATAATATGTACAAACATGATTTGGGAAATGGGAAAATGTCCACAAACATCTAAACATTATGAAAAGTTCCAATATAAATACTTACATTATTGAAAATGTGTACAAATTTCTACATAGTGAAAAAACATTTTGCTTCCCAATGTAGACAAAGGTTGTGACCAAAGTGTCCGAAAGATCTGGGTAACAGACACACACAACCACACACACAGTGAAATAGAGACTAAGGGCATTTTTCCCCATAAATCTCTACTTTCAGTTGTACTTTGAGAAAGAAAATAAGCAGAAAAGGGAAAGGGTGGGAAGAATAAAATGATGCTAAAAAATGGTTAGGTAAGCTTGGTCCACTGCCTCTTCACCAGCTCTAGGTTGTACCTGTTATGAGCAGATGTAAAGACAACTTATGGAAAACATATAAATCAATCTGCTTGGATTGTATTCATGTGTATGTCAGCCTGTCCAAATCAGAGGACCTTATTCCTGATATCATTGCTCATGTTCTGGCACTTAACAGGCTGTGAGTTGTACTGGACTAATCTAATATATGTACTTCAAAAAATTAGGTGGACTAGGGAAATCAAACTGCCATGCTGATTTGGTAGAATATGGATGAACTTGAGTTACTATAAGAGTGTAAGAGACTTTGAGTAAACTGCACATCAGCCATGGGAATTAACTTATTCCAGTCAGTATACCAAAGGCCTTGCTGCAGCTGTTAGTTGCTTCTGTCTGCTGATCATGTGATTTTTCCAAAGAGTCTTTCTTCTCCCAGCTGTACGCAGAAAAAAAAAATCATGTGGCATCATTTCCTGGTGGATAAAATAGTAATTTACAAAGGATAATCAGGAGGCACCTGAAGAGCGACTGATGGAGAAAATTATTTATCACAGCCTTAATATGTGTCTGAAGTCTCTACCTCATTCCCCAGCATCTGGAAATATTAGTCTGACACTTGAGGTTCCTCGTCCTTTGACAGCTTGGTGTCTCTTTCTGCATAGTAAGTCCTTCTTCTGTAAGAAGAAAACTCAGCATGCAGCATGATTTGCTTCCTCAGAGATCTATTTTGCCCCTCTTTCCATAAAAAGTAACACTTATTTAACGTTTGTGAACTAGGTCTGTGAGGATACTGCAATAGTGCATAATGAAGGAGAAGTTCTCCTACCTCCAGAGATGGTTCAATAACAGGTTATTGATATATAGATTATGACAGATGCTAATGCTGAATCAGAAATTGTTGATGAAGTATAGCATTGAAAAATAAAAATCAGTAGAGAGAATGATGGACAAACCATAGGAGAATGTATGGAAAAGTTTATTCCAGTGTTTGTTAAGCATATGTCAGTGAAAGATGTATTAAAATAATATAGTGTAAAATCACTATACCTAAAATGAACACAGAAAGCAACACAAAAGATATGTCCCACTGGTGTACTTATGAGGATGACTACAATGGTAGAGGAAGCACCAACATTATGCTGATCATTCAAATCATGGTGACCAACAATGTGTCACATCCTAACTGGCCTTTTAAGTTGGACTACTGTGTTACAGGTAAATGGGGAGCTATTTACAAAAGACAGAATGGGATATTTTCTTACACAAACATATCAATAGTACAATAACTAGTACAACCAGAAAGTTTACTTGAGTGATTCCTGCCACAATATTTCCAAATTGTCATAACAAAGAGAAATTCCTATAAGATAAAGAAAATATAGTTTTCAAAACCACTAAACTGAACTTGGACTGAATCAGGATAGAAAGAAATTTGATTAGACCTGCCAGTTCTAATGAAAGTCATATTTAAGGGAATGTAACAATGAAAGTAATTTCCTGAGACTTGCAAAAAAGTGTAAAACTGACTTTGACCGTTTGTACATTTGCTAGTTTTATTGGACATTTTGAAGTAAAATACTGGAATCATGTTAGTGGATCAACCTTATGGCTATGTATGTCCTTTTTTTGGTCAATGCTGAGGTTCCTCCTTCTGCACAGCTCACCCTACCTTAGAGCTAATGCAGGCCCAACATAAATGGTCATTCCATGTGTGGTGGAAAGCACAGTGGGATCACAGACACATCTGGCTATGTCCCCATAGGAAATATGAGGACCCCAGCATATGATATACAGTAATAATTTCACATCTGGCTAGAGTGAGACAGTCAGATGTTTTTCTAATAGCCCATCAGCAGACACAGAATAACCATGGATGCACAGAGTAAAGTGACTCCTCTACAGTAAGTCTAGGGGCAGTGAATGGCTAGCGGTGGTGCAGTTTCACATGTAGAACTACTATGCTATGTTGAGACATAGAGGATGCCAGCTAAAGTGTGCAGGAGCAATGAACAAGTTTTAAAATGTGGAAGGCTACATGTACTTATTTGAAAAGAATATGGAGAAAGACACTCCAGTCAATGGAAGCAAGTATGCTAACTAATTAAATTGCACCAATAAATGTGTCTATTAGGGAAAATGTATTAAAAATGTGTCCATCTTGCAGCAGGAAGAAAACAAAGTCTGCAACCTCATTCTGAACAAGGACTGGAATAAAATCCAAGTGGGATTTGGAGAAACCCAATGAAATTGAGACTGAGATATTTACATAATCCCAGTCAGAATAGGTACTGCTCTAATGTGAAGTTTTTGTAACTACTAGTATCCCTCAGGTATCTAGAAATCCATACTTCATACAAAAGAGCAATTCTTATAAGTAATAGCTTAAGCATGGGTTAAATGATGTAGGGAGAGCTGGCATGGTGTAGTGGTATGAATGCTGGACTAGGACTTCGGGGAACTGGGGTTCAAATTCCCACTTTGCTATAGAAACACGTTGGCAAGTTATTCTCTCTATGGCTTAGAGGAAGGACATTGAAAACATACTATAAATAAATCTTGTAAAGAAAGTCCTAGGAAGGTTAGAAACGACTTGAAGACATCTAAAACAACAATAACAGCAACAAGAGCAGTGATGTGCAATTGGGGAATGAACTGATGTTTTGCCACTGGGTTCCTATATCTGTCAAAACTGTAGAAGGCTACCAGAACAAACTTTTCCACCATACAGTTTCCCAGTGTGCCCAGGATAGTGTCTTCTTTTCTCTCTCTTTAGTGTAGAAAAAAAAAAAAAACCTGGACAGTGCACCAACCAACAGAGAAAAGGTGCATCCTGATATATAATCCATCAATGATTTGTGGTGTGATTGT
Organism: Ctenosaura bakeri; assembly: GCA_948474755.1. Classification (NCBI taxonomy): domain Eukaryota; kingdom Metazoa; phylum Chordata; class Lepidosauria; order Squamata; family Iguanidae; genus Ctenosaura; species Ctenosaura bakeri. The sequence goes on along the minus strand of CAOLHI010000636.1, from coordinate 321,572 downwards.
ACTGCCTGAAAAGAGGAGGACAGGACCACAATGATGTTGTGCATAAGCAACATCACAGTTCTGTCCTTCTCCACCTTCAACATCCCATGGAATTATCTGGCTGAGAATTCTAAAGGCCCCTCCCTAAACTGCAAACCACAGGATTCCATAGGATGTTGAAAGTGGAATAGTAGCACTATAACAGTCTAGTGCAGAAATGGCCTAAGAGTTCTATGTATACCCTGGACTGCTAAAATAACAAATGAGTGGGTCCTAGAGCAAATCAAGCCTGAACCATTCACAAAAGTCAAAACGACTAATCTGAGTTGGTCATACTTTGGCCATATTATGAGAAGACATGACTTACTAGAAAAAATAATAATACTTGGTCAGGTAGAAAGCTGCAGGAAAAACAGAAGACCACATTACAGATGGGTAGACTTAATCAAAGTGTTTACCTCAAAAGATGTGTGACTCAGAGGTCTACCTGCACTGCCAATGCCTCTGTGGAATAGTGGGGAATTACAGCTCAAAAAGGGAGGCCTGCGAGAGAAGGGTAAACTTAAAGGATCTTTCTACCTGTGTATACAATTACTAATGTAGGGACACCAATTGGAGGTGAAAAGAATGTTTGGTTTTGTTTTTTGTTTTTTGTGAGGGGTAGAAAAACCTAAACACATGAAAGATTCAAGAAATCTCTCACAACTTTACAAGGCTAACCAAAAGAAAGAAAGGAAAATTGGATAGTGAGGAGTTGGGGTAAAGTGGACAATATTTACCTATCCCAAAGAGAAGAGACTAAGCTCAGCCTACAGGAATGGGAATCTGAGAAGCAGAGTGATGGCCTACATCCAGTGTACTATGGACTGTGTGGCTTGACATAGGGTTTAAATACCCTTTTTTTCTGCTATGAAGGGAAAGGTTTTAATGGCCCTCTGGCAGAACAAAAATGAAGTCCAGAATGGGCTAATGGTCTTAGTATTAGGTGAAAAAGCATCAGTAGGAATCATGATAGCTTCTTAATGTCTGAGCAAGTGAGGAAGCAAAGGCAAATTTCAGTGGGAGGAAATAGATTGATGGCCATCAGTTGCTCTATTGAGACAGTTTTGTTTGCTATTGTGTTTGAAGGTTGAGTCATTTAGGGGATTATCACAAGCTCATGAGGACAAGAGCTTGCTGACTGATCCCTTGAATTTATGACCTGATCATGCCCTGAGGTTCCATCTGACCTACTTTCACACATGTTCAGCCAGTCCTCCTTGTCATCTTGGCTTTTCAGCCATAAATATATGATTTATATTTTGTGCCAATTAAATAATGTTCATTGCCAATCATATCATGAAGTAGAGGTATACAACATGGTAACAAAAGAAGATATGTCCTTGAATCTGCAAGACCTGAACAAGACAAGATGATAAGGCGACTTGGAGGTCTCTATTCCATGGGGTTGGCATGGGTCAAAGTCGACTTGACGGCAGTTAACAACAAACACTGGGGTATTTTGGTATTTGTATTCTTCCACAGCTACTATTTGAAGCTCTACACTGATCTGCACTTCCTAACTGGACTATCAAGTGTGGTAAAAATGGTATGCTACTGCCAGTTATCAACTGTGCAAAGTGGAAGATGGGGGCAGCAGGTCATGTTCCTTGCAATGGATCTAATCCACACTTGATACAATTGCATCTAGTCTGCACTTGATACAATTGCATCTAGTCTGCACTTGGAACCAGCATTTTCCCCAAATGGGTATCTCTGCCTGAGTGCAAGTCTGTTGGCAGTCTTGAACACATCCAGACAGCTCCATGGCAGCACTGGAGCTGTCAGCTAGTGTGAACTCACCCACAGGGTATTTTGAATATCATTTGTCCAGGGACTTTTAATGAAGAAAATTAAATTCCATTAAAATGACATAGCCATTAAACTGTCTTTGGGAAAAAATGAATAATGGATATTTTCATATATAAACACCTTTTCTCAATAAATACAAATGTTCATATCCTGTAATATCTAGCCCGTTTGCCTCCACTCAAATAATCTCTTTGTTCAAGTGACAATTTATTATGTCTTTTTAAAACATTGACATTTTAAATCTCTTGAAATCAAAGCAATAAAAAGATATGTTTCCATTTTTATGTGTAAAATACATGCAAGAAGAGAGGATGTTATGAATCCAGGCAGTTGGAAACCAGGAGATAATGAGATCTTGGGTAGAAGCAACTAGAGCTAAAGGGAATTCATGCAGCTCAGAGTATGAAATTAATCCTGTTGCAGAGAAATTCAGAGACAATCACTGCAAAATAAACCAAGGGTAATTGACTTAAACTAGAAAGGTCTCAAACTTTGCTACAGCAAGAATCCCCAGATTATTTATTTTTATATATATATATATATATATAGCAAAAGCCCTTTTTCTGTGCCATTTGTAAATACAAAAGCAAAACAACAGCAATGTATTTTGCCAGATTTAATCTGTTACTAGGATTGTAGCCAGAATATTTAATGGAAGAAGGGGTAAGCAGTCCTTAAAGCTGTCAAGCTGGACTATAAACTCAGAAAAGGAGGGAAGTAGACAAAACAATGATACAAAAACAATTTCTATCGCAATGGATGAAGGAATAATGTTAACTCCCTGTGTCTTCTGAACAGCAAGCCATATAGCTAAAGTAGAAAAGAAAGTTGTTTTTACTTCAAACATACAAAGCATACCATTTCTCAAGTGGAGAAAAGACTGTATTATGACCTGATTCTTTAAGATCAGATGTATGGGGTCAGCACATGATAACAAATGGTGAAGATCAGTGTGTGATCACTTTGTACTTTTTTTCAGTATTACACAAGGTTCACCTGAACCAGAATATGGAAAAATTACTTTTCTGACTACATTTTCCAGAATTCACTATTCAGCACAGTTTCTGGCCCTAATTAGCTGGGAAGTTGCCATATTGGCTGGGTAGTTCACATTATTTGAGCTCAGATCTGAATCCCTCCACATCATGAAACTAATATCAAATGCCAGTTCACATGTGTAAAACAGTCATATGAAATCAAAATGTTAATTTCAATTTTAGAACATAGACTGCTTAGTAACCAGTACTATATATGGTGGTGCAATGCCCCTAGCACCCCCAAAAACCATGTCCTAAGGAACCTAATTATTTTATATCAAACATAGTGAGCCATAGAGATATACTGGAAGGACATGTAGGCAGGAGAGTTCTGTTTTCTGTCATGCATCCTGGGTTTATCTGGCAAATGGCTCAACAGATCACTTGAATGGATTTTCAGCAGTGATCAGGAAGACAATTACTCTCTGAAAAAATAAACAATGCAAAACAGCCTGGAATTTGACTCCTTGAGGCATGCATCTCCAGAGAGATATTGATCTTGCAGGAAACTACAAGAATGTTTGGTTGTATTTTCTTTGAACTACAAAGATGAAATCCATCTTAATAAAAAAACTGCAACCATGTGGTTTCACAGGACATTGTTCAGCTATAACTAGGTGTATTTTCTGATTCTTTTCAGAGTTTGAGAGATTCTTTTTGGAGAGTTAGGAGTTCTCTCAGATCTGCAAAACAATGAAGCTGTTGAGCTCCCTCAGCCCCTAAAGGTGTGGTTGAGATTGTTTTGTCTCCCAGATGAAAACTTCTGAATTGGTATAGTATTGAATCAAACCCTTTATGTCTCTCTCTCTCTCTCTCTCTCTCTCTCTCTCTCTCTTAATTTTCATCTCTTTCTAACTTTCTATAGTCTTGTATGCTTGTTGGAGTATGTGTGAAGCTGAGTGATTGTATGAACTTTAACTTTCTATAGTCTTGTATACTTGTTGCAGCTGAGTGATTGTAGGGACTTTACACCTGTGTCAATAAAATACTTACATTTGAACAATTTGTGTGATTTTTGACTGGGCCTGACCCCGTAAAAATTGGGTTAAAGATCCTAAATACCCTGTCCTCTTTGCATGGCTAAAGGAGTGCTCAGAGCTAATTTTTCCCCACAAGAGACGATTTTGACAGCTTTTGGGAATCCTTTAAAAGGAATCCTAAGCAAGCAGGGTAACAGTGGTTTGTGGGGGGAAATGCTCTTGTAAAGTAATGTATAGTGTATTAGTACTATATCTTTCTCCCTTTGAAAACAGGTTAGGTGATATGATCTTTGAATGAAGAACTGCATTATAATCTTGGGTTGGACAAACCTGTCTAGTTCCTGGCCATGGCACTTTGCCCCAATCCTCCTCCATTATCACATTTCTGTGAGAATTTTTTTTAAATCCAAAATGTATTTTCATGGTTGTAAACCATTTAGGGGGGGGGCTAAACATTTAAATGAAGAAATACGTTCATAAATTATTTTTTAAATGATCCATGGGGGGAAAAAAAATCTAAATATGTATTTTTCTCCCAGAATATACTGAAATCCATGCTTTCATAAGAACATTTTGCTAAGAACTATGCTACAACATACTCATACAGCATTACATGGCTCAGGCTATCTGGGGAACTGCATTCTCCAATATCAACATGCCTGAGGCCATTTTCTCATAGCATTTGCAATGTGAAAGGGCCCCTCGAACATTGCACAAATGTGAGAAGTGGCCTACACAACACACAATCGTGTGATGCCCCTGGGGCTGGCAGATGCCAACCACACACTTTTTCATTTTCGGCCGTGAGCTGAAAATGGTTCACCATCGTGTATCACTCTGGGGCCCTGCGTGCACTTGCCATACGTGCAGAGCTCCGGAGCTGTGGTGCTCATGCTTCCTGCCCCAGCGCAGCCTGGGAAACTCCCAGGCTGCACTGTCAAGAAAGGGTTGGACCAAACCTGTAGAAAATACTTTGTGATGTGGGTCGTTAAGTGCACCTGTGGAAAGTCATATGACTTTAGCTGAGTCATGCTGATGAGCAATCAGAGGAGAAGATTGCATCAGTTGTGGGGAGAATGTAAAGACTGACAGGATTGCATCAGCTAGTGTGAGTATAAATGTAGCTGAGAGCTAGCCAGCAAGTTGCACATGGTGCCTGATGGGTCTGCTGGAGGATCTGTCAGAAAGAGCAAGCAGAGGGATGCTGGAATGCCTTCTGGAGATTCTTGTAAATATGTACACATTGTAACTGAAGAATAAATTGCCTCCTTGATGGAAGAAAACAATTGATGTGGGTGAGTTTTTCCTGGCTACAGTGCATTGCTGCTAAGTTATTCTCTGCTGCTGGGCATGCTTCCAAAGCTGTGGGAGCAATCTCTCCTATATTTTGGGCATGACATGCACTGCGGAAGGAAGAAGAGGGGCTCTCACACAAGCAGGTGGCAGCTGCAGAGCTGAAGGAACTGGGATGTGAGACCCTCTTGCTAGAGGCTGCTTGTGTGATCCCCACACCCCAGTTCTGCAAAAAGGTGTGTTGTGGAAAGGGCGTGAGTTTTGATATCTTTTGGGAAGGAAGACTTCTATTCCCCCACCCTCAAAAATACCTCTGATGGGAATACAGGAAAGAGTCTTATCCATGGCTTCTTCCCAAAGAGGCTAGACTATCCCTACATTGTCTTTTCAGTGGCAGGTGAAGAAACGTTTATTTCAACATTTAACTTTTGTTAACTGACTATTTATGAATACAGGACTTTTAATAATGTGCTATATTTTCCATACGTGCTGCTTTTTAATTGGTATGCTTGCAAATTGGTTTTGATTCTATTGATAGTTGAATTATATTTCAACTTTTTTATTTTTGTTTTCAGTGATGCAAACTTTTATTTTTATGTGCTAGAAAGGTAGGAAGCAGGTATATAGATAGATGAGAGAAGATGGAGAGATAAAAGAGAGACAGACATGTTTTCAGAAATGCAAGATGCATAGCTATGCTTTAAGGTGCACTACAAGGTGTGGATTAGTTCATTTTGCACAGGAATTCACAAAACTTAAATTTCTCATGCATCCCTTGGTGAAGATCCTTACCCAGTGCCCTTGAAAACTGACATGGAAATCAAGCTGAGATTTAACTCTGAAATAAATAAAAAAAGATGTTCTGGGTTTGCATACCACATTGTATTCAATTACCTCAGTGTTAATGTGAGTTGTGGTGTTATAAATAGACTAACAAAGAATTCCGAACATTTTGATGCTATTACAAGCATTGTGATTGGATTTAGGCCCAACTGTCTGTGAAGCCTCGATTCAGAAACAGTATTACAAATACCAATGGAAAACTTATTCTTTCAGTGTGAGTCATAGAGATATGATCCTCTGGACTGTGCCATCCAGAGTTTGCTGGATTGCAGCTCTCAGCATTTTTCATCATTCATGATGCTAAGCTAAAGGTGATGAGAAAGCAAACTAGCCAACTCATTTGAAATGTGCTGTTGGAAGAAAGTCCTGTTGCCAAAATACCAATAAATGGTTTCAAAAGCAAGTCTGAACTCTTCTGAAAGGCTATCATACTTTGGGCATCGCATGATATAATATGTTGCATTAAAGGAGACAATAATGATTTGCAAAGCAGGAGGAAGAAGGAAGGGAGGAAGATCACATTACAGGTAGATAGATTCAAGAAAACTGTGACCTGGAATATACAAGACTTGAGCAAGAATTTTAATGGTGGGGGTTTCTTAATGTTTTCTCATTCATAAGGTCACCATAGGTAAGAAATGACCTGATGACAATTAACAACAGCAAACACTGATGAGACTTTCAGTCTAACAATATACGGTGGGCCACACAAAACACCATGGAAGGTTCAAAAAGGAAGCATCACCTATCCTGGGACACATCAAAGCTTCTCTTTTAGGCATAAGCATTTGTTTGGAGTAAAACCTAGACAGGAGCCACTGAAATAAATGAATGAGTACAGCATGTTGGTTGATCGTTGGAGGAAAATGGATGTTATCAAGAAAAGGGCATGCCTATCTGGCTGAAATGCTGAATGGGAATATAACTCATAAAAGCACCGGTCTCACTTTATACTTCGTATTTTTTTCATCTTTAATAGCATTTGTAAATGGAAGTAAGACTTATCTTAGGCTTCATATCTAAAATAACCATCTGGAATATATCATCTGGAATATATATATATATATATATATATATATATATATAGGAATATATATAATATGCATATATATTGGAATATACACACACACACATTCTTGGAATATATATATTCAAATAGTCTTTCCATCCTCTTGAAACCTGGAATTCTATCCTGAGCGTGTACTCCAGATTTAATGTTGTGAGGGACATTCTGAAAAATGAACAGAATATTCACGGTCAATTTAAACCAATTTAATCATAACTACTAATATCAATTACTGTTACTTTTAACATACATTTTCGATGGAGAAAACTGATATTTTCTATTGTGAGAAATCATACTAAGGAAACAGAAGCCTAAATCCAAGTGCTAGTCTGAAGTAGGGTAGACCATTGAAGTAATCACTGAATGATCTTTCAGCACTTTTGCAAATTCTATTGAAGCAGTGGCTTAATGTTAAAGGACAACTGTGTTTAGATTAGATGCTTGTATACATTAGCCCATATTTCATAATAAACCACTACTTTCAAGTTTTTAATTCTAAAGTATCATGGTTATAACTCAAAGTATGGGGAGTTACCTAGATATTAATGTAGTAAATAGGATGATGAATGGACCCACATTGGACCCACATTGCAGAGGAAGGTTTATATGATAAACAGAATTTTCCCCACTTGCAACATATGCTGAAGTTTTAATTAGTGTTTGAATAATACGTGTAAATATTTCTTTTGTTCTACTTTCAGTAACTTTTTATGGAAGAAAAATGTTACAATATCTGTCATTTTAGTATCTGTTCTCTATCAGTATTTTTCCTTGGGTGACATTTATTTGCCTTTGTTATTTGTATCTCCTTCTTTGCTAGAAGAAATCATGAATTCCAGTAAAATTTTGACCTCTGAATCATCCTGAACATAAAATATCTAGCAATACTGGACATAAAAACAAGCCCTCTTAGTTCTTCAACCACTTACTTCAGTCTTATCCATTGGCTATTATCATATCACTTCATATCGTATCATTTCTCATCTATTAGAGCTGCATCGTATTTTTCAACCTTATGCCAGAGTTCTTATCTAATACAATTTAAATGAATTTATTTCAAAATCCACCTTATTTCAATTTCCTTCCAGCTCATGCCAAAATTAGTGTTTGCTGTCATGTTTTGGTTTTTAGAATATTGGGTTCTGTTTTGCTGAGGGCACTACAGCAGCTATTATAGCTAATAGTGGAAGAGCTTTCTTATTAATTCTAAGATGTCCCCATTACATTTCCTAGATATTTAAAATGTATCAGGGGATTATATTATGCAAACAGAACTCCTAGTTACTCAGGTGATAGTTCTTTGAATTAGATATTTGAATTTTGTTTGGGGAGTTGAATAATATGTCTTATCCATCTAATTACATACCAATAAATCAAGCTTGGCAGAGACTCAGTTCTTGTCTTGTCAGAAACAATTCTGGAAAACATTGAAGAAGAAAGGCAAGTATCTTGGCTCTGCTTTAGTGGTTTAGAAAGAATGAAAACAAACTGCACTTCTTCACTTCATGTTGTTCTTAATATGTCATACTCTCATTGCTGTTCATCAGTTTAGGGCATAAACCCTGATGTTCAGTCATGTGCTGTGCTGTCATATCCCAACCATTCACACTAATACAGGCAGTTATCTGCCACAAATTACAGGCATGCTTGAGATCACGACAATGCTGCCATGGTTCAGTTAATTTTTGACAGAAAATTAATTGATTGATGCACCAACATACAACAGAATGCTGGAATGTTTACATCCTAGCTATTGATACTTTTCCTTATACTGGTGTCAGCTAGGAATACAAATCTTTACTTACTTTTTCCCTATGGGACAGTAAAAACGTTTTAATACTTTTCTCCCTCTGGGAAAGATAGCAAGTGTTTTTGCATATTTTTAAAGGATTTTTCATATCTGAGGACTTGTGATCTTTGTGCAAAACACTTGTGTGAACAAAACACAATGTTTTTGTTGTTGCTGCTGTTCATAAAAAAAAGTTGGTCTTTTTACTTTCACACAGGGCAAAAATTCTTACAGTAGTTAACCGGTTTACTAATGGGGTGTTTCAGTGCCATAAATATAAGAAACTTTACTAATATCCTTTACATTCTTAGTCATTGTTCCAAATAGCATAAAAATATCATAGGGTGGTTTTTTTTGTTTTTTTTTTGTTAGATTCCTTCCTTCCTTCCTTCCTTCCTTCCTTCCTTCCTCCCTTCCTTCCTTCCTTCCTTCCTTCCTTCCTTCCTTCCACTAAGCCAGAGGTAGGTCACTATAGCTGGGCTGGACACCATTTGCTTGGTCGGTCAAATGTTGGAAAGCTGAAGTTTTGCTTTGACTTTTCTGTTTCTTTATATTAAGTGTATGTACCTTTTTTGTTAGAATGTACTTAGAGATGCCGAGTGATTACAGGTTGCTGGACATAGTGTTCTCTCTCCCCAAAATTCATTGATCTAGTCAGAACTCTTTTGATGTTATCTGTGGAACAACTTTCAAATTCACTTTGAATTCTTTTTTTTCCTTATAAAATTTCAAATATAGTGTCATTTCTCTTCTCATTTTTGTGACCAAGGCTTTGCTTTCAGTAATCTATATATCTTGCTCTTCATGTGTCTCCCTATCTATCTTGGATATGAGATGTATCCAAAATGGTTCTAAGACAAGGTTTGGAAAATATGTTGGGCCCCAGAAGTTGCTGTATTATGCCTGCCACCAGTCCTAGCCAACATAGCCAATGTATGAATGAGGTTGTTATCCAGCAACATTTGGAAGGTCCCATGTAACCCAACCTTGCTGTAAGTGAAAACCAGTATGCATTGTAGTTCAGCTTCTGTGGGTCCATTAATGTATAGCTCAGGGGGAGGCTGCATGATAGAGGCAGGAAAGGAAACATCATGATGTCCATCATGACAGTGATAGGTGGGACATCAGCTTATTTAAACATGATCATATCTTTCCTACTTTATCTTCTTGATTCTGCTTCGGTGTAGAGCTCTTGTCAGCTGAAGAAGAAGGAGGTGGCATATGGAGTGGTTAGGCTATCTTATCTCCCCATAGGTATAGCCAAGTGGTTGATGGGGGAACAAACACTTTCAACAGCTATCTAATGGGAATACCTCTGGTAGAAGAAATGGTGCTAAGGGAGAGATCTGCCCTGAGAAGTGATTCTGGCAGTGATTACTGGTTAGGATGAAACTCCAGCAGAGGAAATTTCCTCTCAGGCAGAGGGGGGATTGTATGTCGCATGCTATATTTTATGGAATATGAAAACAATTATACTAAGTCACGGAATGAAATTTTTAAAAAATTGCAAAGATGAGAGAATTTAAATGTCTCTATGCTGGTGAGAAATTCTATTGTAAAAAATAAATGTGGTACCTTGAATGTTGTTCCTTTTCCAGACAATTTTGATTCTTTCAAAAGATATATATATTTTCTGAGCAATGGCAGAAGGATCTATCAAGATTCATTTGGCAATAGAAGAAACCAGGACTGAAGCTCGTTTCAAGATGCTAAACAACAAGGAGGTTTGGGACTTCCAAATATGAAGCTATACTTTGCCACTTGTTATTTAATGCGTTTCAAGGAGTGAATAAATGTTGAGAAATAAAAGACCCTTAGAATTAGAAGGCAATGTTTTAAGGTTTGGGTGAATGTAAAATTTAATTTGCAAATGAGATGTGTCTTACTGAGAATATGGAGGAGATTTAAACCCAAGTTATGTGAGAAAATGCACTATGGGTTGCAGCTCAAGAAGCTTTTTACAGAAAAAAAAATAATTGGTGACAAAAACTGATTAAGGTATTAAGATATGATGGAGAACTGCTAAGGAGAGTACAATACAAAAATGAAAGAACACTTACCAAAGGAAGGATATGAATTTCAGTGGCTCTCTTACAGGCAACTTTTTGATGGATTTAAATAAGATTTTTTAAAAATGGTTTTGAAATGTCTAAATTCAGAATCTCAAATTCAGTTGTGTACAAATGATGAACAGATAATTGGTAAAATATATAAGCTTTTATTAAAGGTTGAGATAGAAGATGAACAAGTGAAGGAATGTGTGAGAAAACAGGCTAAATTATCTAACATGTATTTCTTTGAATGTATGTTGGAAATGTAACAAGCAGGTCTTGAGAAAAAGCTAAACAAATACATATTATGATGCCAAGGATTTCAAAGTCAAATATTTAATTAAAATCTGAACTCTTTCTTTTGGGATTGATGGAAAAGAGAAAAGAGTTGTGAAAGATTACTCCAATATATGGGAATAGCAGTGAGGATATTATCTAGAAGAAATAGAAGAACAACCTAGTTCCTACCAAAAAAAGATTGGTTGCTAAATGATTTAGTGGAAATGGGCAAACTGACTACAATGTGCCTGTGGAGAAGGAGAAGAGAGGAGAAGGAGGAAGAGCATGAGCCCATATCAATGTAAGTGAGTGCTCACCACACCAATTGACTATCATAGGACATGACACTTTGTCATGTGTGTGGAAGTTGTGACAAAGAAGGGACCACTGCATTTTGGTAAAAGAAAAAAATGCTAACAAAGTTTTTAAAAGACTTGAGACCATTGATTGGTTTTTTGAAAAGTAATGAGAGTGATTTGATGACTGTTGGTTTTGCTTAATGAATATGAGTTAAATATACAGAAGAAGTGTAACTTGAAGATAGACACAAGTAATTTTTAAGAGTTAAAATATATCTGCAGAAAGGGTTGTTGGCAGTGAGTTTATTGTAGTTTTTGGGACAAGTTCAAGTAGTAGGCAGGAGGAGTTTGGTCTAATGGGATAAGTTTTGTGTTAGGTTTTTTTGGTAGTTTGTAGTTGTTTTTTGTTGCATGTGTTATTCAATTTTTATTCTATTCTATGTAGCTTTTATTCAATAAAAATGATTAAGTGAAAAAAGAAAAAAGTGTCCAATGGGAAGAGGCTTTTTATAGTTGTGGCTGCCAGTTCCCATTGGTCCACAACCATCTTTTTTTTTTTTCAGTCCACTTTTACAGGTTCAACCCTTTGTTTCTTTGGACATAGTCTTTTTTTTTCCTCCCCAGTGGCTCGAATGCTTGTACCCTCGGTGTGTTTGACCACATGACTAATTTTCCCTGCTTGATTTATATTTGTTAGGCCATGTGCGGCATGTATTGTGGTCTGTTAAACCTTTGGTCCTAGGCACTGACTCTTTCCCAGGGTCACCATTTGAGAGAGGCTTTTTCCACAGCTAACTTTTTGGCAAATCCCTACCAGGGTTGGCTCTGCTGGGATAAGAGTGTGACAGAAGCGCTCCCCTCTGCACTGTCTGCCTGGTGGAAGGGAGAAGCATTAAGACTCTTCCTCTTCCTTCCACAGTGCAGCCCAGCACTTACTCAGGCTGTTCTGGGGAAGGAAGCAGAGCCATTGTGCTTTCTGACCCACTGCACAGCAGGTAAATGTGGGAGGGCAGTGGAAGGGATGTGCAATCATGGTTCATTGACAGGAAAAACCTGTCTGCAATTCGGATTGCAACGAGTGGCCACAAGATTGCAATGAGATTGCGATGGGATCATGATAACATCATGCAGAACCATTGCCACAGCCCCATCACAATCCTGTCACCATTGTGGGTTGGGGGAGGGCTGTGGAAAGGGCCAGAGTCTATCAGGCTTACATAGCTGCAGGCCTAGATGGAATTGGACATTGCTTTCAATTTGCCATGCCCACTAATAATGAAGCAAGAATTCATTAATTGTGATCCAAGAAGCTACAGGCCATTTTTATTTCCAGACTTTGTGTTAGGCTTTTTATTTTCTAGTGTTACTGTAACCTAACCTGGTGAATTCATATGACTTCTTATTCTTATTCTTTTCTTTGCAGGGAAGAGTGATGATAGTATCCACAGGGAATTAATTGAATTCAGCTGTTTGACCTAACTCCTTTTCAGTCTTACTCCAGCCCTTACTCCAGCCTTAAATTTCTTAGTTTTATAGAAGCATGGCAGGGTTTACCTTATGTTTGAGTGTTGAACTGGGTCTAGTAGTTAGAGATCAGTTATAGCTTGCACTCTCTTTACTTTAATAGTTATTATTTATGAGGGATATGTAAATGTTAGTAGTTCTGCATAGCTTTAGTACAATTAAACTTCAAAATATGGGATGCCATCACCACAATCCTCTGGGAGGTCAAGATGCAGCCACAGTTTTGGATGCAAATCATGACACCAACTGGGTCCATTCAGGGAGATCGACTAGATAGTGGCTACTCAGTTAACAAGGGAGCCTATAGTATGCTCATTCATACCCTTGAGTGTTAAAAGACAGGTCATTTCTGCACTCCACTGTTATAGTGCTATTATTGCCCTTTCAACATCCTGTGGAATTCTGGGGTTTGTAGTTTATTGAGGCCAAAGAGCCCTCTGGCTGAGAATTCTGACTGTCCTTCCCTAAACTGCAATTCCCAGAATTCCACAGGAGTTAAAAATGGAATAATAGCACTATAACTAGTGCTGAGGCAGAAATAACCCCAGTCCTGCCTGTTGTGCTGGGACTTAGAATCATAGAATCATAGAAATGTAGAGTTGGAAGAGACCACACAGGCCATCCAGTCCAACCCCCTGCTATGCAGGAACATCCTCAAAGCACTCCCGATAGATGGCCATCTAGCCTCTGCTTAAAAACCTCCAAAGAAGGAGACTCCACTACACTCTAAGGCAGCATATTCCACTGCCGGACAGCCCAGACCGTCAGGAAGTTCTTCCTGAGGTTCAGGTGGAATCTCCTTTCCTGCAGCTTGAATCCATTGCTCCTTGTCCTGGTCTCTGGAGCAGCAGTAAACAAGCCCTTCCCTCTTCTATATGGCATCACTTCAGATATTTAAACATGGCTATCATGTCCCCTCTTAAACTTCTCTTCTGCAGACTAAACATACCCAGCTCTCTAAGTCTATCCTCATAGGGCATGGCTTCCAGGCCCTCACCATTTTGGTCGCCCTCCTCTGGACTTGCTCCAGCTTGACCATGTCCTTCTTGAATTGGGGTGCCCAGAACTGGACACAGTACTCAAGATAAGGTCTAACCAAAGCAGAGTAGAGTGGTACCACTATCCTATATTTCTGTGTTCCACTTTTTCTACCTACGTGTAGGACCTTACACTTCTCTCTGTTGAATTTCATTTTGTTAGCCTTGGCCCAGCTCTCCAATCTTTCAAGGTCATTTTGAATTTTGATCCTGTCCTCTGGCATATTAGCAACCCCTCCCAATTTGGTATCATCTGCAAATTTGATGAGCATGCCCTCTATTCCTTCATCCAACTCGTTGATGAAGATATTGAACAGCACTGGGCCCAGGACAGAACTCTGTGGCACCCCACTAGTCACTTCTCTCCAGGATGAAAAGCAGCCATTTGTAATCACCCTTTGGGTTCGGTCAGTCAAACAATTACAAATGCAACTAACAGTAGCCCTGTCCAGCCCTCATTTACTAGCTTCTTTGAAAGAATGTCATGGGGAATTTTGTCGAAGGCCTTACTTTAATCAAGATATGCTACATCCACAGCATTCCCTTCATCTATCAAGCTAGTAACTCTATCATAAAAAGAAATGAGATTAGTCTGGCATGACTTATTTTTGAGAAATCCATGTTGACTTCTCGTGATTACCTCATTGCTTTCTAACTGGTTAGAAACTGACTGCTTAATGATCTGCTCCAAGATCTTTCCTGGTACTGATGTCAGGCTGACTGGATGATAATTATTTGACTCCTCTTTTTTTTCCCTTCTTGAAGATGGGGACAACATTTGCCCTCTTCCAGTCTTCTGGAACTTCTCCTGTCCTGCAAGATTTCTCAAAGATTATAGCAAGTGGTTCCGAAATGATCTCTGTCAACTCTTTTAATATCCTAGGATGCAATTCATCTGGCCCTGGAGACTCGAATTCATCCAGTGTGGCCAGGTATTCCTGTACCACCACTCTACCTATTATGTGCCTCATTTCCCCAGCTTCCTCACCTGCTCCCCAACTGCCAGATTGAGTGCCTGTATCCTTCTGGGAAAAAACTGAGGCAAAGAAGGTGTTAAGTAGTTCTGCCTTTTCTCTTCCCCCTGTTAGTAATTCACCATCTTCTCTGTGCAGCAACCCTATTGTCTCCTTCTTTTTCCTTTTGCAGTGGACATATTTAAAAAAGCCCTTTATATTGTTTTTAATGTCTCTGGCCAGCCTACGTTCGTTCTGTGCTTTAGCCTTTCTGACCTCCTCTCTACATCTCCTGGGTATTTGCTTAAATTCTTCTTTGATGGTTTCCCCCTTCTTCCACTTCCTATACATGTTTCTCTTAACACTCAGCTCAGCTGAGAGTTCTTTAGTCAACCATTCTGGTTTCTTCAGATGCCTTCCATTTTTCCTCCTTATTGGCACAGTTTTAGACTGTGCCTTCAGTATCTCCTTTTTAAGGAACTCCCATGCCTCCTGAATTCCTTTCCCTTTCACTATTCTTGACCACGGAATTCCAGCCAGCAGCTCCCTAAGTTTACAGATGTCTGCTTTTTTAAAATCTAAGATGAGTGTCTGGTTACACTTATCTTCTCCTTCCCACTGAATGCCAAATTCCAATAGGGCACGGTCACTCCCCGCTAAAGATCCAACCACTTCTACCTCATTCACAAGGTCATCCCTGTTGGTCAGGATCAGATCTAGAATATTTGATCCCCTTGTAGCCTCTTCCACCTTCTGGACCATGAAATTGTCTGCAAGACTAGCAAGAAACTTGCTGGACCTTGCTGTCTTGGCAGAGTTTGACTGCCAACATATATCCGGGTAATGGAAATTTCCTATTATAACTGCATCTCTCCTTTTTGAATATGCAGTCATTTGGTTGAGGAAGGCATCATCAAAGTCCTCAGTCTGGGTTGGAGGTCTGTAGTAAATCCCCACCAGAATATCCCTATTGTTTCTCGCTCCCTTAATTCTTACCCAGATGCTCTCGACCTGGCTTTCTGAGTTTAAGTCCTGGATCTCTTCACAGGTGAAAACATCCTTGACATACAAGGCTACTCCTCCTCCTTTCTTGTTTGGTGTATTTTTACAAAATAGGCTATACCCCTCTATTCCTACATTCTGATCATGAGACTCATCCCACCATGTCTCAGTGATGCCCATCAAATAGTATTTATTTTGTTGTACTAGGAGTTCAAGTTCATCTTGCTTGTTTCCCATACTCTGTGCATTAGTGTAGAGACACTTAAATCCCAGGGCCCTTCCTGCAAGTCCTGTACAATAGTTTCTAATCCTCCCGCCATTGGCCGCTTGTACTCCTTGTCCTATATCATTTGGGCCTTTTCCCCTTGCACTCGCTGAGTCCTTGCCCTGAATAATATTGTCTCCCTCCCCAGCGGAACTTAGTTTAAAGACCTCTTACTCCTCCTTGTGAGACTGCAAAAACATTCCTGCCAAGTTTTGTGAGGTGCAGCCCATCCCCTGCCAGAAGCCCACGTTCATGGAAATTCAAGCCATGTTCCAAAAACCGAAACTGTTGCTGGTGGCACCATGTGTGGAGCCAGTTGTTGACCTCTGCTATTGCCCTTTCCCTTCGTGCACCATATCCTTGAACAGGGAGGAGAGACAAAGTGACCACCTGCGTACCAAGGTCCTTAAGCTTTGTCCTCATAAGCTCATAGTCCTTTGCAATGTGGTAAAAACTGCGCCACACAGTATCATTGGTTCCGACATGAACCACAATGAGGGGCTTATGGTCAGCGGACTTGACCAGCCTGGTTAGTCTCTCCATTATGTGGTTGATCTTGGCCCCAGGAAGACAGCAGATCTCTCGAATGAGCTTGTCCGGTTTGCAAATTGCCTTTTCAGTTCCTCTGAGCAAGGAGTCCCCAACAACCAGAACTTGCCTCCTCTCAGGCTTGTTCTGGGCTCCTCGATGAGCATGTTCTTCTAGGGCTTCCTGGGCATTCTGTGTAGGTTGGGAGTGCTGATCTAGTTAACATTCTGTTCCCTCCTCCTGGTGCTTCTCAACTTTTGTAAGGCATACAAACGATGGGGTACAGTGTTTATGGAGCAGGCATCATTACAAAAACAAACTCATTTACTCCATTTATACAAGGCCACGTGCATTTATGGCCTGCACAAATGGGAGTAGTCATAGTGGAAATCCTTGGAAGCAGGGTGGAGCAAGGAAAGGATTCACTTTTTCTTCCTTCATGAGGGGTGCCACAGAATTAATTCTGAAGTTTTGTTACAGGTACTGAAAGACTATCCTAGGTGACATAATGTCATTTATTCACATAACTGTTTTCTGTTTGGCTTACAAATCCCTTTTCAGGAAAAATATTGTGCTCTATTTGTGGGGATGGCCTTAGGTAGATCCCCTCTTTTGACTCTTGAGGCTCAGAGGGAGTATCATACTTGGACAGGTTTCCTAGAGGATAGCCAGGGAAGAGCTTTCCCCTCGTGTCAGGAGTGGCTTACTCACAAAATGGGTGAGGTATCCTATAGTACTCCAGCCCAGGGCAAATACATTTTTTTTAACCATCCCCCCTTGCAGATAAGTGTAGAAATGCAATAGTGTCCTATCTCCTCTTGCAAGTAGAAGGGAGGAGGTTCTTCATAAAATTTGGATGCTAATTTATGTCATTTATTCCTGTTAGGTTTCTGTTTGACATAATGCTTACTATAGCTAGAAAGGAACTTTTATTGAGAGGAACTTTAATCAATATGTAATCGTTTTAAAAACATCTTCGCAGCTTGTACTTGTAACTGTTCCCTTCTAGTTTCTGTGCATGCCAGACATTTATGCATTTTTTAAAAATGTGTGTCTTACATTCTTTTCTCCCAAAAAGAATGACCACACAAGAAATATACTGAACATTCTGCCAGTTGGGGGAGTATCTTAAGTAATGACTTCCAGATAATCACTTGATGTTTGTCAATCTACAGACCATGTAAGAGAACCAGCATGGTGTAGTTGTTTGAGCATTGGATTACAGTTCTGGAAACTGGTTTCAGATCTCTATTCAGCCATGAAAACCCATTGGGTGACCTTGGAGAAGTGACATTTTCTCAGCCCCAGCGAAATGCAAAGTCAATCCTCTTCTGAACAAACTGGATGATGATGGTGATGGTGATATTTGCTTTATGTGCACTACAACAAAACACTGCTGAAAAGCCCTAGCAACAGGAAGGCAGTTTCTGCTCCTTCACTTCCATGGTGTGACATAACTAAGAAAGTGTCCATTTATTTTAGGGGGTAAAAATTGAACAGAAGCCATTTAAATAGCATAGATTGAGGCAGGCACCTTGACATTAAAAAATGCCTATAACTTATTGTGTTTAATACCATGGACATCATTCAAATGAAATCTCAAGATAAACAGAGATCAATATGTAATTGTTTAGTATCCATGAAGGGCTGAAGAATTAATTTAATGGTGAAAGGTAACAGAACTTCAATTGATTTCATGAAGAAATATTGGAAGGATTTGTGAAACATAGCAACAGAGTTATGCATTTTGGATTACAGGTTATCATAAAAGTGTGCCTTTTGCAGACATTTAGAAGCTAAACCAGCATAACTGTAAAGCCCTATGCAGACATTACCCATCATACTTTCTTCAAAAGGGCATCTGGGGAGCTCCTGTCCTTGCCTGCCATCACAACTTTCCTCATGTTCCTTACACATACAGTGACATTTCTGAAAAGTAGAGATTCCTGTTTGCGTGGAAGCTCTTCACACAAGTAAGAATCCTGGTCAATCAGAGATTTCAATCACTCATTAATGGGAAACTCTCTTCTTGAATGCATTGCTATTCATGTAAAGAAAGCAACAATGGGGTGGGGGAAGTTAGTCGCTACCTTTTTTTCCACTTTGAAGAAAAAACAGTGAGTGATGCTTGAATGGGACTTATGTATTATCTTCCAGCTTCTCTTGAAATTCCTCAGATGTTTCACCTGAAGAGGAATAATAGAACTGAGTTAGACTCCCTTACAAATCTATAGCTGTAAAACACAATACAGGAACCTTGGATGCACTGCCAAAACAACTATTAACCTGAGAAGAATTAATATAGAAAAATGTACCAGCAGTTTACAGAGAATCCTCTGGAGCAGCGGGAGCTGGTGCCTTGTAGAATGGGAGAGGAGTACAGGGAAGGTGAGCAGAAGATGGACCAAGGATGGGTCACAAAGCCAGGACACAAGCAAAAAAAAAAAAATCTCCATATGCTTTTCATTAACATCATATCATAAGTTCACAGAGATACATAGGAAGGGATCCCAAAGACTGTTTAGTCTAATATTCTGATGATGATGGGGGCATCTCTGTGATTCAATCTCTATTGTTAATTTTAATAAAAGTAATACAAAGTAATGAAAAAAAAATCACAGTAATGGCTAATGTACTCTCTGAGAAGTAACTTTTCTGTAATGGGTTACTTCTTAACTCTGACCCAGTGTGAGGTCTGAATATAAATTATCTACTTGTTGTAGTTGCTATATTCTTGTATGTTTTCAAAGATTAAAAGTTACTCAACAACTTCAAGGTGTTGTTAACAAAATTGAAATCTGAAAACCTATGGGGAAAAGAAAACATTCTTACAAAATGGGAGTATAGTGATTTATATATAGAGAGAAAATGTATAGCTGAGCTATTCATAAGAGTGAGATTTTATGGAGAAGAAGTAATACAGGATCAGAAGGCTGGAAAGCCAATTAGAGAATCCAAGGGTAAAAAGCCAAATCTTGAAGAAAGAAGTGATAATCTTAGCTAGTGAAAGGATTAGCATGGAGAGGTGATAATAACAGTTTTGTGGTTGAGAGCAGAAGAAACGAGATGATGGGAAAAGAAAGAAAAAAAACTAAAAAGTCATGTTTAGAAAAATAAAAAAGCAGAAGATTGAAAAAGGTGTTAACATTATATTCAGTTTTAATTATTGAGTTAGTGAAGTATTCAGAAGAACCCCTGGCTTTTATATTGACTTGATTCATCATCATTTTCTCAAAAAGAAGAATTGCAGTTGTGAATTGGGGCCTCAGATCCATCCTCTAAGCCACTTATTCCTGTCATATTTGAGGGTGGCAGAAATCCCACTGTAAACTCTTTTATCTTTCTTTCTTTTTTTTCGTAGGCACATTGAAGGAAGACATGTTCCCATGAGTTCTCCAGTATGTTTTGTCCCATTTGTCCCATAGAGACCTCTGAATCAGTCCTAATCCTGTTTTCTTTTTGAATAGCTGTAGGTCTGTGGTCGAGTCCATCCTTTACAAATGTACAAAGGTAGGCTAAATGTGCTGCCCATCTACCTCAAGCCCTGAGGCTTCCTTTTCCTACACACACACACACACACACATGTAATTATGGAGCATACTACTCCTAGAAACTCCAGTAATCACAATTTTCCTTCAGAAAATACTGTGAAGTACACATGTACTATATTTTAGTCAAAATAACTTTTTAAAACAGCAATAACCCATTTGGAAGTAGATGTCCTCCCTTCTGGTTTTGTCAAAATGGGTTGGTGAACCCTGTTGTTGCCAATCCAGGGGCAGGTCAACTTTGGTTCCCAGACTGAACAAAGTTGTCCTTCTTGCTTTTCACAAAGACTCCTGCAATTTTGTCCTTCACTTCTCCAGGTAAAAGGAAGAAAGGCTGTGGCCCTTTCTGCTTTCATGTGTCATCCCATCACAATCCTGGCCATGCGTCTGCCAGGATGGAAGTGTGTCCCAGTGCTTCCCTCTGCACCTGACCAGCTGTCTACTGAAGGGAGTGCGAGGGACACATCTCTTTTTTCTACACCACACCTGGCTTTCTTCACATGCTGCATTGGGGGAGAAAGCATGTGATCATGTTTCTGGCCCTTGTACATGGTTGGCAGCAATGAAAGGCTTACACGATTAAGGATCTTTGATGGAGTTTTTCCATCAGTGGTATAAGCCATGCTCACACCAACTAGCAATGCAAGAAAGGCAGGACCACAGTGACATCATGCAGAAGTGTTGTTACAATCTCGATCCTCTCACCCCTCATGCCAGGACACTGCTGTCTTGTGGAAAGGGCCTAAAAAAAGTCTGAGGTATTGTAGGGCCTTTCTACACTACACTGCTATAGTGCTATTATTCCACTTTCAACATCCTATGGAATCCTGGAGTTTGCAGTTTAAGGAGGGGCATTCAGAATTCTCAGCCAGAGAGCTCTTTGGCCTCAGTAAACTAAAAACCCCAGAATTCCACAGGTTGTTGAAAGTGGAATAATAGCACTATAACAGTGTAGCATGGAAAGGTCCATAGAGCTACTGCCAATAAGACTAGGCTGTGTTAAATGAGAAGGACCAATGGCCTAGTGCAGTATAAAGCCATTTCATTTATATGTTGGTACCGCGAAGCAAATATAAAGACTGCACAGATGCTAATGCCAGGACCCTAGCAATGATAGCTGTTTATTCTATCTATTTCAACAACTTTTTTGTTTTGCTTTATTTTGCAGTAGTTGACCTGGCACAGAAATGTGCTCAGTATCTATAAGCTGAGAATAAAATAGATTGAGTCTGTTATCCTATGGGGCTTTGTTTCTCTGCCTGATTTCAAAATCATCCAGTTTGCAGCCCCACAATTTGGCTACTGGAATTCTTCCTCATTAACAGCATTGTCACATTGTAAATAGCCTATGTGATTCAGCTTTTGCATTGGCATGAAATGGTCATAATTATATTGCAGCTTTTCCCAGATATAACATTCTACTTATATTTTAATCAATGCAGTGTCCTTTCCAGACCATACAGTAGCACCAACATTATGAGTGTGCAATCTGTAAGAGATTCAGTCACAGAACACACTATTGGCATCACTTAATTAAGACCATCTAAAATAAAGTAGGATTAAATATGATATCTAATTTCATGTTCTTTAAATGGCCAGTTACTCTTCCACAATATAAAATGTCCAGAAGTGCGTTGAAATTAGTATGCTTATCACTTTTGGATAGTCTACCTAGAGTAGTGACTAGGTAGGCAGCTTGGAAGGATATTTTGTGGTACTGAGTTCTTTCTATGGGGTGGAAAAGCCTCCTCTTCCCCCTGATTTTCATTGGAAATTAAGAATGCATAGGACTTTTGAAATACCTCTCAATTATACATGGATTTAGGCTCTTAATTAATCAGCATTTCCCCCAGGGTTTCTTGATATAATTGTGTTCTTATGATAGCTGAAGACTCAATTGCATATAGAAAGAGCTGAATTCATAAACTGTCATCATAAAAGAACTGTGGTTCTGTGACTGTTTTATGCTAAATACACTGCAATGATGCCACATGCATTAATTCATTGTGGTAGTGCTACACACAAGTAGTTCCTTGCTGTTGGCTTATCATTCTAAAATGGTGGCAGCTCTGACCATGATCCAGCCAAAGATAAGCTGTTTTCAGGTCCTTTTTTTTTATTTCCAGTAGCATAAAAATTTAAGAGTATGTCCAGTTAGGCAGAAAACTTGCCCAATGGGTGCAGGGGACAGCATGTGTGGATTGATACTAATAAGTTGATGACAGTCCAAAATATCTCTTTTTTTCTGCACTACAACAAGCCATTCTGTACCAGTGATATAAAATAAACCAGACACACCAAGTAAAAGCAGCAGGAGTTCGGAATTAGCTAGGACGATGACATTAACCCCTGCCACATGCACAAACTTTTTCTACCTCCCTCCCTCCACATTTATCTGCAACCTAGTAAGTGAACAGAGAAATAATTGATTTTCCCAGCAATAGTACTATGTCATGAACATCCCCTCCTGTAAGGTAAAGTATATGGGGATGACTTCATCTTGGCATGTCTTGAACTAAGATTAAGACCCATTAGTACTACAGGAATCTCTTCCTGATGATGGTGGAAACTCAAAATTTCAAATTACAAATCTACAGCACTTGCCTGTTTAGAGCTACATGTCAGCAAGTTTCATTTTTTGTCAAAGTTAAACTTTATTTTTAAAAAAAAATCCTAAAAAACAACAACAACAAAACTTTTAAATGAGATGTATATTTGTGTAGTCAAATAAATAATTATGCTGATAACAGTTTGGTTGGATCCTGTTTTCTCTCATTTATTCATAGTAGGTAATAGTAATTTAAAACATTTTCCTTAATTAAATCACTTTTATTATTCAGTAGAAATGGTATCCCAGAACTCCTTCTCATTCTTTTCATCACAGGTAGGACTAACTGTTTCCATTGTGTTCTGATATATGAGTCTTTTTTTTCAAAGGTGCCTTAAAAGATAACCTCATAGAAACTAAAGTGCCAGGAGAAATAATATCCTTATATCTAAGTGCCTCCCAAGAGTATAACATTAATGCGTTTCAGGCATCTCTACATTCAAAATTAAACCATCTATTGGATACCACTTTATTAGGATTAAATTGTTTGTTACAGATCAAATTAGGTCTAAGAGTCACAATGGTTTGATAAGCATACCAAATAGCTAAATCAGAGTCTAAAATGACTTGAAGAGATTTTTGTTTGTTTGTTTGTTTTCCTCTTTATAATATTTTTATTAAAACAACTGTTATTCACATTACATACTTGTATTGTCATATTTTCAAATTAAAAAAAAACAAGCTTATTTACCATGTTATCATACAATCTATCCATTTCTCTTATAACTTCCCCTCACCTCTTGATAGAACCTCTATTTAAGTAACTTATCGTGATCTCAATAAACATAAATTCTCTAATGTAGACTGGCTTCTTTAAATTACATATTATAGTATACGTATTACCTATTATAGTATACAGATCTATTTCTCATCATATCCATATACAATTATCCAGCTATTCAACTCCTTTAATATCTATATCCAGTTTTTTTCTATTACTGTCTTAATTGATCTCAAATCATCAAGTTTTTTGGTCTGCTTTTTATCCCGCAGATTAAGTGTAAGGTCTTCTAAAATAATAAATTCTAAAACCTTCTGTATCCATTCTTGTATCTCCGGTATTTCCTCTTTTTTCCAATATCTAGCATATACAATCCTGGCAGCCGAAACCATATACAGAATTATATATTCATATCTATTTTATTTCTTATCAATCTGATGCAACATATTTAAAAGATATATTTCAGGTGTCATAGGCAACTCTATTTGTAAAATTTCTGTCATTGACTTGTGAATATTTCTCCAATAAACCTTAGCTTTACAACACTTCCACCACATGTGATAAAAGGTTCCGTTTTCTTGTGAACATTTCCAACATGCTTTATTTTCCAACTTGTATATATTTGCAAGTTTTGATGGATCTAGGTACCATCTATGAAGCATTTTTATGTAATTTTCTTTTAAATTCTGAGCTAATGTAAATTTTTGTGTATTAGCCCAGCTTTTTTCCCAATGTTCCAGGTTTATCGTATGCCCAATATTCTGTGCCCAGACGATCATAGATTCTTTTATTCTCTCAGTTTCTAATTCCATATCCAGTAAATATTTATATAAGTGTGATGTTAAATGTTCCTTTTTCTCAAATACTATTTTCGTTCAGTTGAGGGTTTGTCTCAATTCCTTCTAATTTAAGATCCATTTTAAATTTTTCCTTTAGTTGTATATGTAGGAACCATTGACAATCCCAACCTTCTTCTGCCAATTCTTCTCTTGATTTGATTCTTTGATTTCCTTTGGAATCTGTAATTATCAAATCTCTATATGTAAGCCATCTATCAAATGGTTGTTTTGTTCTTCCCATCAAAGCTTCTTGGAGAGACTTGAAGAGATTTAAAGGTAGTACTCTCAAATATATGAGAAACAGACGCACCCTGGTTGATTGATCATTATAGTCTCTGTTCTTCCACATGAATTTCATTTTTTTATATATATATTTTAGGAAGGACAGAAAGGAAGAAATGTTTCAAAATAAAATAGCAGTGAGAGAGAGAAAAATATTGCTTTTGACTTTGTTAACTTCAATTATATGAATGTCAGGGAGCAGTTTGGCAAAGACTGCTATATATATAACCAATTGTGCTAGCTCTCTGTTATGGGTTCATGCACACATACACATCCAGGTTTGATGTGGTTTAATTGGCAAAATATAATTTAAGTGGCAAAATACATTAATCAGTGTTGATATAAAGTGGAACCTGAGGTGACTGGAAGGTCGAGCTGGGCAGAGGAAAATTACTGACTGAACATGTGTAATTGCACAACAGGTTAGGAAACCCTCTCTACGCACAGCAAAGATCATCATCCAGTGGATTACCAGGTAGCTCCAGAGATACTAGGCTTATGCTGAAGCTGTAACATCTCTGGTAGCATACAATGGCAAAGGAAAGTTTCCACCAAAATACTGATTGTTTCAGCCCTGATTCCTTGTACCTGGATGTTTCCCTGCATTGTTCCTGTATCTGTCTACAATTACAGAGCTATTACAACAACCATTAACTGTTTGTCACCTAACACTAAGACTATTAATTCTGTCTAGACCCCATTGCCCATTTATCAACCTCCATTGTTTGGTCAGCCAGAGAGCCATTTGCACTTGTGATCTCAAGATAGATTTTGGGTATACCCCCCCCATTTTGAGCAGTTCAATGCAGTATCTCAGTTGCTGAACACCATGCTGTCTCTCCAATTTCCAAATGAGTGGTGTCCTTGGGCGCAAGTCTAAGTCACACCACTGTTTTCTTTACTGCTCTCCAGATTTGTAATTATTGCCCATTCCCTAAAACTCTGCTATCAACAACTTTCCTCCTTTTATCCATTGTTTAGCTCTTGTGTGAGTGTGTGAGTATTTGGATCTTTTGAGTGTGTGTGTCTGATCTTCCAATAAGACATTATTTAGCTTATTTTGGAATCTCTGGCTGGTTCTTTCCTGCAAGACCCTGTAAATCTTGGTGGAAAGATCTCATTAGGTTACCCACCTCTCACAGGCCTCTTAATTTGAACTAATTAGTTCCTCATTGCCACATGGAGGTATTGGAATCATGGGTGGACTCCTGAGTCACTCACATTTTGAGCTAACATCCCCTGTTCGCGATGTAGGTGTAGGCAGCCAGTACTATGTCATTAAGACATTGCAAATGGTGCAAGAAGAGGATATGGAAAAGCCTCAGACCTGGCTTGTTTATACATATAACTTGGGACATGCTAGCAAGAGGAATATCTTGAGGGTCTTGTCCAAAATTAGTACCCTCCACTTGTTTCAAACTGGTCTCAACAATAGTGTTAAAATCTCCATATAAGAATAAGCCTTGTGGAGGGATATTAACATTCCAGGTTTCAGATAAATTATTCCAGATGCTATTAGACCTACTTTTTTGATAAGGTAGTGGAAAATAAACATTTACACAAATAAGAGAACCACAATAGTTGCTTTTAAGGAAGAGGGTCTGTATACATTGTGGAAAGGAACTAACCAATGGTTGAATGTCAGCATTCAAAAGTGTAGTAAGGTTGCCACTACCACAGCCTCTGTTACAAATTTTGATAGCTGAAACAGAAAATGATCAAAGTCCATGGAGCAATAGTCAATTAGTTTCAGGGGCCCATGTCTCCTGCTAACAAGGAATTTTTATTGTTTCCAAAAAAATTCTGCAAAATCTGCATCATGGAATTTGTTTGTCCAGCCCATAATATTCCAAGATAGTAAGTGTAATTGTCATACTGGTGTAATCAGGTCTGCATCATCACAAGTGACCAAGGATTCTGTTTGAACAGGAACTTTTTGTTTGGCAGACAATTCAAGCAAAAATGGTATATTATTAACTCTCTTTGGCTCCAAAGGTTGTGCTGGAATTGCAGTTATCAAAACATCCTCATTCATTGCTAATAAAGTGTCAATAGAGCCCCCATCCAGATCCCTCTCAGCATGGGGGAGCTCATTAGCAGATAATATGTTCACCAGTGGTTTAGCCAAGTCATTGATGATAGATAGCATGTTCTTGAGATCCTCCAATCTAGAGGCATTTTTATTTCATTTTTTACTTTTTTATTTATTTTATTTATTTATTTTCCTCTTCATTGGTAATTAATTAATGGAGGCCTATAAGCTGCTTCTTTATTATAATGTTAGATGTTTTGGTTGGACTAGACTACTGCATGGTCTTTCTGGAAGTTTATTTGAAGATGGACAAACAAGTACTCCTGTCCTTTATAGGTACCTCACTACTATCCACATAAATAATTAGAGGGTTATAGCTAAGTGTTGGAAAACCTGCATTGGTATTATTTGAAAACTAGACAGAAAAGGTTTCATTTTCATCAACATAAGTGGGAGTGTAGACTATTCAAATGTTACAATAATTCTCTTATATGCCACAATACTAGGAAGCTATTCTATAGCAAACAAGCCAACTCAAAGAGGATGTGGATGTATGACTGTATGGTTAATGGAATATATTTTGTCTGATTGATGGCAGATATTTTCATATCCCTTTTGCTCATTGTTTATTTATTTGTGAGGCCACAGAAATTGAGGATGTGCTTCACTATTTGTTCTTTTATCCACTATATTCTGATTCAAGAACAAAATTTATGGGATTTATTCTGTTATGTTTACATATGAATATTCTTTCAGAAAAGATTTTCTCTCTCATGTCCAATACTGACTCTATGGTAACCCACAAGGTTTTCTTTTTGCCCTGGCAACAATGAAAATTAGGGTAAGATTTATTACTGAAATTGCAGTTAATTGCTCTGGGGATGCTCTTCTCTAATTTTAGAATTGCTATTCATATTTAATGTGTTTTAGTTGTATTGTATGTCTTCTTTTTATATATAATATGTAAGATTTATTTGCTGTTTATTTTATGTTGTATTTTTATACTGTTGCATTTTTGTTACTCCAAACGCTGGGGCACTTTGATGTTCTCCAGCAACACTAGCATCTCCTTAGAAATGTGGAAAATTAAAGTTCAATGGAGGCCTGTGAAAAGGGGATAGTCACAGGACCTTTTCACCTGTGTATACCAATACTAACTGTGAGACATCAGTTCAGAGTCAAAATAATTATTTTATTGAGGGATTCACAAGCAATCAAGTTGTCTCAAGTTGTCTCACAAATCATACAAGGCTAGTGAAGGGAAGGGAAAGAAGTGTTGGATAGCAAGAAATTTTGGGGGTGACATGGGTGACAGTTACCATTTCAGAAGCAGAAGATTGAAGAAGGATGGCTCAAACAAGAGTTTGAGGGTAGCATAGAGCATGAGAACCTGGAAGTCAATGAACAGAGTGACACCAACATGCATCCAAGGTACTACATATTGTTGGACTTAGGGCTGGAGTTTAAGTATCCTGTTTCCCACCCTGAAGGAAAATGTGTTAACTATTATCAGGCAAAGCAAACAAAAGGGTATAGAATAGATCAATGGTCTTAACTTCAGATGACAGAGCATTGACTGGAGTTGTGACAGTCTCTTAATGCCTAGTCAGTTGAGGGAACAAAGGAGAGTTTCCGTGGGAAGATGTTACAGGATGTTGACCAGTGGTTGCTTCATCAGTGCAGTCTTGTTTGTTATTGTATTTGAAGGTTGCTATTGAGAAGATTATCACAAGCCCATCAGTGCCAGAGGTTTCCTATCTAATCCTTTTGAACTTGTGATCTGGCCACGCAGAAGTCATTTGTATGTGACTTCCAACTAGAGTCCTTTTCTGCATGCCTTCCAGCCCAAAGTGTATGATTTTTATATTAGAAATGATATCTATCACTAATGAAATGATATTTCTCAACAATTATGCTGTATCATGGAATGAGTGTATACAGCATGATAACAATTTACTTTGTATGTGAATGCCCTGGTCAAACTATTAATAAATTACTGTTACTAATTTTATCATTCAGAAACACTAAAGCAAGACAGAAAACCATCCATTCCAGAATTCCATCTGCCAATCAATAATACTGGAATAATTTTTATCAATAGTTGTAAAAATATTTACTTAGTGATTTTATGCAAAATAGAATTGTTCTTTTAAAAAAAGTAGTATGGAAACTCATATACATTTAAAAAGAAGAAGAAGTCCATTGCATGCTAAATTGTTCTGAATTCATACCATACGAGGTTTCATCTCCATTAGCCACATATGTCAGGCTTTATACCCTGGTTGGGCCTACAAAAAATAGCAAGCAGAAACACTCGCCTCTCTAACTGGCAGTATATATCTGTCTTTGTACACAAACAGAATCTGTCTTTGAATTTCTTACATTGCTACTCTAATAGAACACCTGGATAACTTAGTCTTCATTCTAAAACCCTATTCAAGTGTTCTGGAATCTAGTTCAAGTCAAGGTGGGAAAAGACCCACTCTTCAGTCACTCTCTTCAGATGGGATATGACAGTGTGAAGAGAAGGACCTCTTCTATATGTGGAGATTCTTCAAGCTAATCAAGAACACCACAGTTACTAAAAAAGGCAGGGCTTTCATATTCAGACTGTCATTCTGCAAACATAGAAACAATGATGAATGGGCCAGGACTAGCACATTACCCTCCTTGTGCATTTATTTGAACTAGAATGTAGAGCACCTGAATGGGTGATGTATATTCCAGACTTCTGTCTAGAATGCAAGCATTGGTCCATAATACCTATTATATGCTATACCCACATGACAAAATCTGTTCATTTAATGTGTTAAGTGCCATTTTTTCAAATTATCTTTGGTACAGATATGGACAACTTTGCAATATAAAATGAAATAAGCCAGTTCATATTTCCTGGATTAATCTGTGTGTATCAGAACATAGTTATCCTTCAGACTGTATGCTTCTCCAATGTTGTGGCAACAGCTCAAATGGTGCATATAAAGCTAGGTACGGATGTATATATTAGAGAAAATGTCTTCAAATATGTGCTGTTTTAGGGGGAAATTTGGCTGTCAGGGTAGTTCAGAGAAAGAGGGATAGAAAGAAAGAGAGAGAGAGAGAACATTTGCCTTTTTTTAAAAAAGTAACAATAGCCGCTACTACTATGACAACTCACAGACTGACATGAAAATAGAATGGAACAGATTCATGATTGAATATTTGTCCAATTGACATGAATTTTACCATATCTTAGGATGAGAAAGTTTTTGCATTTTGGTTGTATGAACTGTAGCAGAAAGGCTGATTAAAAGAAGCAAAAATAATTTATGAAATGTACTGGGAACTTCCATTGAACTGGAAGTTTTGCTTTCACGCTTTGAACAGTTTAGTCGATGCAACACAGCAATCCTGAATGACCAGTATCCATTTGGAATGTGATTTGTTCTTAACCCAAAGAGAAAAGTTTAGAACTGCCACAATAGATTAGTGTCTGATTACTACGTACTTAAATTTTAAGTAATAAATTCCATCATCCAAAGGCAATTGAAGTTAAGATTACTTGAAGCTTTGATTTCATAGGGAATCCAGATAGAAAATGAGTGAATGCCTGTAGCTCCCCTCCTCCCATTTCCATTTGTTAAATTGCCTATTCCCATCATATTTGGTCTAATAATCAAAATAATAAAGCTTTCTTCTCTAGAGTCTCTTTTACTTAGCTGACTGCAATTGTGTAGCCACTACCTCTGACTCATTAATCTATAACTCAAATGAAATATGTTTACAAGGCTGTTATTCAGGTATTAACTAATGGATGCATGCTATCATACCACATCAATTTATTTCTGCAGAAAATTATTTAGCAGCAGGGTGGGGCTGGGTGTTTCATGCTTGGCCTAACATTGATGAAATTTCATGCAATACAAAGTAATGAAGAAATTTGCATCAGAAGCAGAGTCACTTAGAAATGTTATGGGAGAAGCAGCAATGCTAATATGTGCCATTTTCCTCTGCTTCCAAAAGGCAGCTGAGGAAAGCTGTATCCTAGTGCAGCTCTATTAATGTGGAACATTTTCTCTTGATCTGTAACTACTTCTTAAAAATAGAAAAGGCAAAATGGAAACTTCAGTTATCACTGAACACAAAGAACCTCCATTCATCTTTTGAAAGAAGTAATGAGCAGAAGGCAGCCGTTAGTCATCCGCTGCAGATTTCCAGTAGAGAGACTCTGATAATTTGATTGCTCATTTTGAAATAGAATTTCTCCCTCTGTCCCTGGAAGGTTTTTCTTTTTCTTGGCAGCTTTGATAGGTAGTTGGTTTCACAGGAAGGCAATGAATAATGACTTACAAAATTCTTCCTGTCAGGTTTGGCATGTTCACAGTCTCCCCCTCTTTCATCTACAGAGAGGTCCAAACCCCCATATCTGTAGAACATTCAAGACAAAGCATAGGTAGCAATCCTGCTCTCCCTAAATATTTTTCAGTCTCCAAAATGGAGGTGGCTGTGCTCAACAGCAACCAACGTAGCCTCAGGAAGCCACAGGTGCAGTAGGATATGTGAAGCTTGCTAAAGAATCTTTCTTCTTTTAACATTTATCTATTGTTTGGAAAACCCAAAATGTGCTGGCAAACTAAAGCTGAATGGAGTTCTGGTAGCATGACTGAAATCTATAGCTTCCCTTAAACTTCTCTTCATGCTTTCCCTAGACTGAAGCTTTTTTTTTTTTTTTTAAATTTTACTTCAAGCATGAATGAGGGTTTAATTTTCTCACTAAATGAAGTGTGTGGGTGATGTGAGCCAAAGTAACTCTTTCCTCTTAAGCAGACATTCAGATGTCAAGCTTGCCATGCAGTGTAAACAACACTGACCTAGATGAACCAAATATTTGGTTCAGTATTAAACAGCTTCCTATCAGCATTTTTTAAAAAAGGAGTCTTTTCTTACAATTTACATTTAAACTCTTTTCCTATGCAAAATTGTTGTTTTGGAACAAGATTTCAGAGTCATGCTGTGTGAGAATCATAGATATCTTTTGCAAATAATATCAAAGTCAAGTATTTAGTATCATATTATTACAGAAGCATTTGAAATCTGGTCAGGCAGCTATGCCCTTGGACTAGCAATCACTATGTGTTGAGTCTACATATTTATAAAAAATGTGCCTGATATGATTCTCCTGGAGCTGTATCACTTCAGAATGCAGAGGTGAGATTTTTTTATTTTTATTTCAGTACTTTCTCATCAGTGTCTTGCTGCCTGTGGAAAGCTAGTATACCAGGGAGAGACATTCTTATCTACTTTTCATCCATATTGGGTATTCCATGCACAGGGAGTTATACATGATGGAGCATTAGAATTAGGTCTGGACCAAAAATATTCTTTCTGTATTTGTTTTCAATATTTTCATTCAATTCCATAGAAAATAAGTTGGTTTTAAACAAAAAAGTTCAAAGGAGAAGAAAATATCTGAGAAATTATCATACATGGGATTCAGAATTCTTGTCCTTAACTGATATATAAAGTGGCTGAAATTTTTATGTTCTTATCTTTTCTTAGCTAGAAAGCCCAGCACATTTCCATCTATTGATGTTCTTGGTATCTTCCTCAGGGAGCCACTTAAAATCAAAGCTAGAGATTTTTTTTTTTTGGGTCCAGGTATCCATTCCACTAGTAAATGACTGACTGACTGACTGACTGACTGATTAATATTTGATCAGAGTAACAAGTTAACCATGCTCTTCTCCCCTCCTCAGATAGGAGAGGCTCTCCTCTCTAGATTATTGCTCTCCATGTGAAGGCACTTGATGAAATCAGGATGTTCCCTCTGCACACTTTTGTCAAACCTATTTTATTGTGTGAAAGGGACAAATAGTATATTAAATCAAACATAATAGCATAATAACCATTGAACCAATTTAATAGGTTCATCCATCCCCCTTTTCAAATTCAATGTCTTCATGAGAAAAACAAAACAGAACGTTATTTTGTTTTCAAATGCAAAACCTAAATGGGACTACCACAAAATCTATGATCCCATCAGTCTGAAATTTGGTAGGAGTAAGTTATTCCAAGGGGGTTACCATGTTTCCAAAATTCATGAGCATATGTAAAAAGAAAAACAATCAAACAAAAAGGATCTATTCATATCCCAGTGAAAATCAACAGAAGATATAAAAAGTTGGATTCCTGAATTTTACTTAAAATTCAGATACAAATTAGGCTGGATCATGTCTGAATCAGCTTAAACCCAAGGTACACAAATCCAGATCACTTAATCAGGCTCTAAACTTAATTGAAGGTCCTTTACTTAATTGTTGTTACTTAATTGTTAATTTTTAGTCCTCAGCTTCTTGATTTACTTTTCAATATCCTAGTAGGATCTATATAGGATGTTGGAAAGAAAGCTATAGCCTTTTAGGCTTCAGTGATACTTGCTATGCTCTTGACACTTAATCCGAGGTTTTGTACCTCAGAAAAGTATTTCACACATGCCATCAAGAAGTCTGGTTCCTGTCCCTTCTCCAATTGTGTCTCTTTCTGTGTTTTGATTCTTCCCTAGACACATCCTAGACTGCTTTCCAGCATTTCTGCTGTTATTATCCACCAAAGCTATACAGTGAGAGGTCCAGGACATATGTGTTGGGCGTGGCAACCTTTGCATGCCTAATTAATTGACTAGTTTGTTTGCATGTCAATTGTAAGCATAGAGTGATAACCTAGAGAGAAAACTTCCTGTTTGTTGGTTAACACCTCTTCCTCCAGCACGTACACATTCTTTGTTCTTTTAAAAGGTTCTCTTGCCATTTGCCCTTCTCTCTTTTGTCTTCGCCTTTTGACCTGAAAGCATGCTCTGAGATCTCCTAACAGTGATTATTGGCAGCAAGCATGTGAGTGCTTATTTTTCTTCCTACCTTCCTCAAGAATTGAACCTGATTAGACCATGTACAAGATTTTGTGAGTAAATTCTTTTATATTTTTAACAAAACTGTTTTTGTGTTTAATTTGAGCTAGATTAAGTGTGTTTGGGGTGGAGTTACAGAAACGGGACTGGTGATCTGTTCAACTTCCGTTTTTGTGCAATTACTAAAATACTCTGCTGATTGAGAGTCTCATTACCAAAGTCTCTCAATTTCCCCAACAATATGAAGAAAGAACTTCTTCATGTACATCAAAGTTAAAACTGCAGAACTAATTGCCAAAATACATAGTTATGACTGGAAACTTGGATGGCTTTAGTTAGGGAATGGATAAATTCACCCAGTATGGAGCCATTTGTACCTACTATTAACAATGACTAGTATAGTTTAAAAGGCTATAAAACATCCCCCTCCAACAACATGGAGGCTTCCTTATGACTCTTTTACCCCACTTTTTAACTTCCTGTTCTTCAGTAGCAATGGAAAATAAATGCTTCATGCTCAGCAGTGTGGGAAACACTTTTGCTTTCTGGATTAAAATTCACAAAAGCATCCAGATTTCTCAGTGTGCTATTCCTCAGAGTGGATGGTTAAAAAAAGGGGGAGGAGGGGAGATAAACTGGATTTTTCTGGAAGAGGGTATCAACCCTTTTCTGCAATTTAATGCAGTCTCTAGATGGTAATGGAATAATCCATTGCAGGCTAAATAGGTCAGAGCTGTGCCTGGCATAAAAGATCTGAAGTTATACAGTTGCAAGCTGGGAAAGATAAACCAAAAAAAAAAAAAAAAAAGTGGTTGCAGATCCAAAATGCAGCTGTTTTCCAACTATGCCAGTTTTTTGTAAGAAGCAAAAAACAAGTGAAGAAAAAAGATAATATTAGTCCTTCTGTTAGCAAAGTTGGATATTTGTGTTAGTAGCTATACAGTCAGACATTTCCTATGGACTTTCTGGATATATTTTAGAGTTGTTAGTTTTTGGGGGGTGGGAAGGCAGTCACACAGCTGGGACAAAAAAGACTGAACAGTATCCAGTGATTTGCCTACAGCATACTTGTGGATTGTGTGGACAAATGTTTAGACACTGGCTAATCAGTAAAGCAGGTTTGTACTTTCTGAAGCTGATCTGCTTCCTAGTATAGACCAAAAATCACCAGTTCCTCTCATGTGCCTTATAGAAGGATATAGACTGTGCAACAGTACATTTCATCACTTCATTTGGCATTCCTTCTTTGGGTAGAGTGACATTATATAATTTGTGATGACTTTGTTCTGACATCTAGTCTTCATAAAGGATGGATGGCCCAAAGTCACGGAAGTGTCACCCATAATAAATTCTAGCTCGACTTTAATCTTTTTCTCACTTGAGGTAACATCAAAGAAGAATATCATAGACTGCAAGATGCTTTAGACAAATGATCAGAAGGGTGGAGAAGAAGGGGGGAACATTAAAAATGTGATGAGCCACTGACAGACTGAATGAAAATTGTATGAATATTTTTTGTTGCCATTCTTCTAAGCATTTAAAGTGTAGGTTTCAGGTAAAACTACAAACTGAAGTGAATGTTTAATGTACTTACATTTAAAAATCATGATTTTACCCCCCTCAAGAAATTAGTGTCCAGTTCACAAACTCAACTTCAGCAATATTGCATCACTGAAGACTTTCATGTAGGAAAGAGTTATTATAGATCAGTCATCATGGAAATAATGCTTATGTTCTTCCCCTAAAAAATCTCTCACACAATGCTTTTCAAAATTTGATCTCCCATTGAACTCTGAGTTGGCAAGCTGTAAGAAGTCTTGGAATGTAAATCATGTCTGAAAATGAATAAAAGAGCTTAAATACATTCACTGGATTCTACCTATTTTCTGCCCAGTAGGAGAAATTATCATGCAAATCCCTTGTTAGATTTATTCAGAATTCCCAGTTGTGTCTGCTTTTAGATTTTGGATGTTTGGTGTAGAGGAAAAGATCAGTATGAAAAGGATTTGCAGGTTTGTATATAATTGCTGTAAAATTCATTCATCAATTCATCCATCAAATTTTAAATTAAATGTATGCTTTCGCAGTTAAATTTCAAAAACAACCTTTCAAACTGTTCAATTTAAAAAAAAAATAAATTCTGAAATGTTGCCAAATTTCAAGTTTGTGATAATTTTGGTTTCTGCTGAACTAGAAACACCCTCTGAAAAAGAGATGTCTGTAACCTAGTCCTGGATTCATCTTTGTCTCTTGAGGTCCAGAGTTAACTTCAGCAGCTTAAAGTGCCTTTTATCAAGGTTGGCTGATAGCTCAATTGTTTTCTTTTTGTTTTGTTTTGTTTGTTTGTTTTTTAAAAAACAGTGATTCAGTCATTGCTAGATTCCATGTTGAGCTATTAGAATATACAAAGACATAACCATATTAGTCTGTGAAAGTGTGCAAAAGGATCTTGTAATGCGTCTGAGACTGAGAGAAATAAGTCGATAGCCTACACTTTTATACACTGCAACTGATGAAGTAGAACCAGTCCATGACACCTTATGCTACAAAGTTCATTCCCTCAGTTAGTCTCAAAGGTGCTACAAGATCCCTTTGTATACTGGAATACAGATTGTGTGGGGTTTTCCTTAAGACCCACCCTGAGGCTGCAGCTGGTATAGAATTGCTTGGTTTATGAATTGGGCAGTGTATGCTATCTTTACCAAAGTAACTGAACTATTCCTTTTCCACTACACACTTATAGCCCTGTGATTCCATTTTAACTTCCATGGCATCATGCAATTTAATCCTGGGTTTGTAGTTGCTTGAGTTCTCTGCCTGAGAATTCTAAAGCCTTTTCCGCACTGGACTGTTATAGCATTATGATTCCACTTTCAACATCCCCTGGAATCCTGGAGTTTGCAGTTTCGGTAGGGGCCAGTCGGCCCCTCCCTAAACTGCAAACCCCAGGATTCCATTAGATGTTGAAAGTGGAATAAAATAGCATTATAACAGGCTAGTGTGGAAATGGCCTAAATGTCCCTTCCTAATCTACAGGTACAAGGATTATATACAATGTTGCCATGATAATTTAAGGGGGATTCATAGAGCTACAATGAAAAAGTCCCAAGTTGTTAATGACATACACTTGACACCTCTTTAAAGTGGCACAATCGTTACCTGAGAGACTACTTTCCCACATAGAAATCTGGATGGTCCTTCAGGCAATCTAAAAAGGCATGATGGTACTATATGCCTGAGGTCCACTCTGCAATTGTTGAGGGCAGAGTATTTAGCATATGATACTCACTATGTGGAACATTTTCCCTTCAATTTTTTGACAATTCCAACAGTTCCTCCTCTTAGGTATATTTTGAAGTGTTCCTGGTATAGTTTGACTATGGAATCTATGGATAAGGTAGATATCCTATATTAATTTTAGAATATAATTTTATGAATTGCTTTATAATGCTATATTGTTGTTTCATGCCATTTTGTTGATCTTTGGATGTTGATCTTTGGATGTAAGTGATTTATAAAGAAAGAAATACATACATACACACAAACATACATACATACTTAGGTAGCATGTCCCATTGGCCCGATGCTACGTGGGCCTAGTGTTTTGTTGTTGTTGTTGCCTCCTCATATTAAATAAAAATCCAAATTGTGTTTCAAATTATGCTCTAAATTAAGATTCATCACCGTGTGCTCATGGCCATTTTAGTATAATTTCATTTCTGTCCAGAATAAAAGGATGTCCTGTTCAATGTTTCCAGAGAGAAAGTGAGGAGATACCGTTTATAACAGATAGAAACAGTATGTTCTAGTAGTCTTCTGGTTCATCTGAATACATGTCCCTCAATGTTTACAGTTTTTCTGAAATAGATCTTCTTTATGGGACTTTATCTGTTTTACAACTATACAAAATAAACCTGACAAATCCACAGCAATATTATAAGTGAACAGAAACTAAGAACACAGCCCCATCCCATTGGATTTCTTAGCTAGAACACTGATTTAGAATTCTTAAGCAGAGCACTCTAGTGCTTCGCCAGAGTACTAGTCCCAAGATTCTAGAAAAAAACACCATGGCAGTTAAAGTAAAATAATAGCACAATAATTCTGTAGAGTGAATGGAAGCATAAGAGAAAGACTCAAATCCCAGGCAAGCCCAGTCAAAAGAAGAGGAGGTAGCTCTTTAGCAACATCCCTCAGAAGTCCTTTAGCAGCCAGGATTAATGCATCACTAAAGTGGAGGAAAAATAGTGATCTGGGCAGGATGGCAGAGAAGAAGAAAACTATCATCTTCCCCACCCTTCATGATCCCAAACTAAGTTCTCTCACAGAAATCTTGAGCAGAACATGGAAAGCCTTCCACCATCCCAGAGATCTGGACACTCCTCCCTATTGTAGTGTGTGCCTATATGTATTTGTGCATGTGTGGCCCTGATGTTGTATGCTGTCCCCAGGAGCAGAAAGATTGTACAGCCCTGCTATAAGTATTTGTTTTTGTTTGTTTTGTTTGGTGTATATGTGTGTGTGTGTGTGCATATGCGCGCGCATGGGCATACATATCTGGAATAGCCTGGGAACCTGCCTCTCTCTAGTGGAAAACCCAAACATGAGGTTTCACAGGCATAATCAAGAAAATATTCAGTCTGAGATGACTTGATAGGTAGGCATATACAAATAAACACACACACAAACACTCACACTCTGCCAAGAGTGAATCTTTGCTGGTTATATTGCTCCTTAAAATGAAAAGTAAGAGCAACTTGATCACACTTGCACAACCCTGAATAAAAATCAGCCCATAGACTCATGTAGAGTAGATTGAAAACATTCTACTATTAGCGATTTCAACAGTAGCCAGTCATATCATTGTAGCCAAATTCTGCTTGTGATAGTGAAAGAACAATTACTGTGAGTTGTCATAGCTTGCATCAGTCATTCACTTTACACCGTACTTTGTTTAATATTATACGTTTCACAGATGGAACATATCAAAGTGTTTGGCAATTCCATAAATAGATGCTAGAAACTGGTGCCTGGACATTGAATTTGTTCTGTGTTTTTATTCGCACTTTACATGCACTATCCATGTTGCTGAACTCTATTTCCTACAAAAGATCCAGCAGCTTGGAAAATTCCAAGACTAAAACCCGTTCCACGTAGACTGGAGCCACGAGCCTTCACTGTTACAGAGCACACCCTTTTCCCCCCCTTCTATATCCTCTTTCTTCAGCATGTTCTGTTGCTTTGCTTCAATTTGCATCATAAACATGATCATGCTCACAACCAATTCATCCTTCCTTATGTACCTCCCAAGTCAGTCTCATAAACACATGAATGTATTGTTCTTTAAACAGGTCTGCTTCCATTTCTCTTTTCCATTCCTTCTCACTAACAGTTCCGTTTAGTGAGTAATGCTCACATGTTACTAGATTTTTTAACATGTGTATAAACATCCCATAAAATATCAGCAGCAGAGCAAAGTGCCAAGCAATCCCAGTTTACTATACCAAAACCTGAGCTCTTAAAGGCAATAGCAATGAAATTTAAGAGGCTTCAGCTTGTGTGTAACTCAGTTGTCTTTTTCTTCCAATATATATTATCTGACTTGGGAACAAATTGGATAAAATGCTACTTGCCTGAAAATTGACTCTATGCATCCAAAGCAAGTACAGTAACATGCAGTCTAAATTGGGTATTGACTACGTTAGTAAGGATGTACATGTTGTGATTCCATCCATAGTATAAGGAGAAAAGTGCCAGTAAAATCTGTTAATATAGTATATTCTTTTTCCTTCTTTGTTTTGTCCATACATCTTATTTTATTTTATTAATTTACATCCCACCTTTCTCCCAGTAATGGGACTCAGGATGATTGACAACATATTTAACACAATGCAAATTAAAAGCAATACAAAAGCATTACTAAAAACAAATATATAAGATTTAAAGAACAATGAAATAATTTATAAAGTTAAAATATTAAACATTAAAAAATCAACATTCATTAAAAGACTATATACAAATCTTAAAAACAGCACCACACAGCATTGAAAGCATCAAAATACAGTAACATCTAAAATCCACAAAACAATGAAATCTTTATTGGGCCAACCAGAAATGCAAAAAATACATCACACAAGTTTTAAAAGCTCTACTGGCTTCTTCAACAGGCAAATCTGTTAGGAATTATGCAAGAGAAGCATAATAGAATCACAGCCTACATTTTGTCAAGATGCTGTTTTTGTTAAGATGGGCTGCAGGGAAATCAATGAACGTAAAGGCCATTCCCCTTTTTGGCCATGTGGGCACTGGAAGACAGAGACCAAAAATCTAGGCAATTTCAACTCCATTAGCAACAGGAAAAGTAAATTCCCTGGAGATCCAGGGTGTTTCTTTCCTGAGTAAGGCTACCTGTTTCTTCCTTAGGCAGAAAATATTGAATTTCTCAAGAAGCCTCTGTACTGTGGCATCTAGAATCAATCTGTTAAGTGCTGTATGGGTAAAACCTACCAAATGCAGTCTCAATTTTTTTAAAAAAGTTTTACCTTTGTTATTAAAGGCATGTTCCAAACTCTGATATGAACTGAAAATACATCTTAAAAATTCCTGGTGGTTATCCCTTCCCACCCTTGGTTTGCTCATTTGCTGCTGAGTGACATATTGGACTGGATTAGGTGGAGATAATGATCACAGGACATTATTTCTCCTAGTGCAATTTGCATTACAGTTCCCCAAGAAGCCTTGTCATATAGGTAGATGATTTGTAGGGACAGTTTAAGTGCCTTTCCCTTTAAAAGTAATTTCATCTACCTTCCTATTTTTTAAAAAAGATATATGTTGAAGCCTGAAAAAAGTATTGATATTTATCAGAGGAAATGGATTTCAGGTTGTGGCCCACTAAAATGTAGCTTGAAAAAAGTTCTATATATTTCACCAAAGACAATGCAATTGACCTTGGGTCATTGGATAAAAAGCTACCATTATGAATTGGCAGAATAACTGACTGTCTTCTAATGCTTAGCATTCAGTCATATGTTCTGTCAAAGTATGGCCTTAGATAGAAAGAAAATGCCAGAACTACCCACAATATTGGGATTTGTTTCCTCATATAGACACAGAAAGTATATTCCATGGGTTAAAATAACTGTAATTTTTTTTTGAGGGGGGCAAGGGAAATATAAATGAATGTAATGAGATTCACAAAACTTTTATTTTCCTTCCTAATAGCAAAAAATAAAAATAAAAAAATCATTGCAGATTTTAAACAAGCTTTCTGTTCTGCAAATAAAATCATTACTTTGCCTCCACATTGTACTTCCTGCTTCTGAGGTTGATAGATTTGCACTGCTCAGGGAAGGAGGGGAGACATTAGGCACAGCTATACTCAGTATTT
The DNA here is from genome assembly GCA_948474755.1 of Ctenosaura bakeri. NCBI lineage: Eukaryota > Metazoa > Chordata > Lepidosauria > Squamata > Iguanidae > Ctenosaura > Ctenosaura bakeri. The sequence goes on along the minus strand of CAOLHI010000636.1, from coordinate 280,493 downwards.
CAACATTGTTGATATGAGGGTGAAACCCAAAGGGCTTATAAATCCGCATTAACCTCTTGGCTGCATTGTGCTTGTCCCATCCTCCTGCTCTGAGGCTCAACAAAGGGATTCTGTGGTGCTAAGTAGGAGCTTTTTGTCCATTTCACTTTACTTTCAGGTAGTTGGAATTTTTTTTTTAAAAAAATTGTCTACTCTGAACTTGGGGTTCTATGGCAAGGGGAGATTTAGCTGAGGCGTGCTTAATTAATAACCAGTTTGGTCACATAGATGGACTAGTCCAAAAATGAAGAGAAAAAACTGGTGAATGGTGGGGCACCCGTTGGGAACTTTTAATGGAAGGGAATTTCCTAACTTGTACCTATAGTTGGCTAGGTCTCTGATGTTAGAAGCAGAATAACCTTTGAGACCATGAGTTCCCAGTAAAGTTATTGGGCTAGGTGAGGTCTTGGCCCAGGTGAGTCTTCCTGGTCAAGAATGACTGGCTAACAAATGTCAGTCTGTACATGTGGGAATTATGCTCAGCTCAAATGAATTCTGGCCTCACTGCAGGGTAGGGTTGCTGTTGTTTTTAAGTCCTAATTTAACTCATCATCTGTATCTTGCCTCCATTTCCAGGTGTACCAACAAACTAATTCCATATGAGAGAACATAGGACATATCTACTACATTTCTGTATATTACTTTTAATATTTGTAACACTAAATGATAACTCCATGAATTACCATAAAGAGAACTTTTTCTGTCACCTCACCATTAGATGCCACACTTTACAGAGTAGCTATTTCAAATGTTTATCTTCCTATATATTTTGATTCAGACATAATTCCCATTTTATTTGACGGAAACTAGTGATGGGTTAACGGAGACAACTTATTCTGAATACAGATCCAAACAGGAATGGATCTCACTGAGCACAATATGATCTGCACATAAGCACATGCAGAGTATACCACTGATTATCAAATAGTCAGCACTCATCTGTTGATTTAGCCTGGTCTGCTCATGTGGAAGAATGAAGTGGAAATATGTTTAAATATGTCTTCTTGATCATAGAAATCAATACAGGAGAGAACAGGATGTACTAGAACCTCTCACCCTAAAGTGCTAAATTTTGTTGATTGTTTTTTTAAAAATATGATTTTTATGATTTTACATCATTTAATTTCATTTAGTTTCTATGTTTATGACTGTTCAGGTTTGCACTATATGTAACTGTTTTACTATCTTATGCAAAAAAAAAAATCTTATGTTGTTTTTTTAAACTAGGGATGGTATACAATAATTTAGACAAGTGGCATGATACTTACAGCATATTCCAAAACAATCAGTAGTGTTTTGTCTTCTTCTTTTAAACTCCCTCTTATCCATGGACCCTTCGACTTAACAATCCTCTTCTTCAACCAAATTAAAAGATGGAGTGCATGTTCCATTGCTTCAGCAGATGATTTCCAGCACCCACTTTTAAAATAAATAAATATGCATCTGATCTCACCCAGTTATCTCACTTACTATTAACATAGATTCAGATCAATGGAAGGTGTGGATAGTAGGCACCTTTGTAAAGAGGTTACCGGAAATGATGATAGGAGTAATTCTTCATCTGACTGAAAAGACTATTTTCATTTTCATAATTTTGTTAAAGACCTGGCTAGACAGTATCGATCATAGAAAGCCAGTATCTGATAAATTAGTGACATGCCAAACATTATCCATTTGCTGAGGGAAGTAAAATTTTAAAATGTCTTCTTGTAAGTGATGCACTGAAGGGCTTTGAGTACATGAATGCTCACGGTATATACATCTGCTGAAACTTTGGGGGAAAAAACCTGATTTCGACTTCATAGCTGTGTGATGTCTTGCATATTTTCCCTCTCCTCTTTATGATGATTTTTTTTTTCCTTAAGAGAAAATAAAAGCAAACATTTTCATTATGGGAGCATGTCAGTATATTTCAATGCTGCCTTTCAAAGCAAATCTTCTCCTTGTTTGTTCACATAGCCAAACTTTACAACAATAAAATTATCATGTCCTGACTCCTTCAAGTTGGTATTTCAGGGCTCAGGTGAAATAGGGAATTTGTTTTGGATCTGACTTTCCTTACCTATTCAGGGTTTGGGGACACTGACTAGAGAGACATAGTTCCCTCTACATTGACATCAAATGGAACTAGGAAAGAGGCATGCTTTTTCTGCCCTAAACCATTTTGAGTTATTTGGAGTCCCTTACAATTTAGAAGGTCCCCATCTGTCTTATAACGTAAAGACTAAGGCCCTACTGCACCTTACCATTTTCCGGTGCTGGGGTGCGGAGATCGTGCGAGCAGCCTCCAGCGAGAGGGTCTCGCATCCCTGCTGCTTCATCTCGGCATGAGCTTTCTGCTCGCATGAGAGCCCCACCTCTTCCTTCTTCAGTGCAGCCTGGGAGTTTCCCAGGCTGCGCTGGGCAGGAAGCATGACTGGCATGGCTCCGGAGGCTCCGCACACCAGGTAAGTGTGTGTGGGGCCCAGGAGCAATGTGTGATCACACACCATTTTCGGCTTCCAGCCGAAAATGAAAAGGTGCATGATCGGTGCCTGCTTGCCCCTAGAGCGTTGCACGATCGTGAGTGCATTGTGCAGATCGCTCTTCACAATTGTGTGATGCTCCAGGCGCCCTTTTTCATGGCAAATGCCATGTGGAAAGGGCCCAAGAAATGATCAGTCTTATCATTGATTTTTTGATAGCAAGATAGCCAGCTGGGTTTCTGTTTCCACAAGGGTCATATCTTTGCTTATTGAATATTGTAAAGAAACAGCAAATATAACCAGTACCAGCATGCTTTCTATATGGGCTTCTTAAAACATCAGACTGCTCAAAGTTGGAAAAAGATTACTTGATTAGATAACTTTTGAGTTTGATCCAGCAAGTCACAATATGCACATTACATATATCTAGAGGTATCAATTTCACTCAAATTGATTGTCTGAACAGGAGCCGATCAAGAATTGCTGCCCACCCCTTGAAATGAAGAGACCACACAACAGGGGCTTGGGATGAACTATGGACAATTTATATATGAACTTGAACTTGACTTTGGACATGACATTGAATTTAAACTTCACCTCATGGGGACTGCATGATAGCAAAATACCTGGTTCCGATGGCAAACCCCTGATCCTGAGTTGCCACTTCGGTGACCCCCTCTGGAAGCTGTGCTTCACAAAACCCACCGCCTGCCACAGAGCCCAGGCCACAAAATATGTGGGCCTGCCCCAAAGATGCCCTCCTTTTTCACCTTCACCCACTGCCTGATGACCAGGAAAGTGAGCTCCAGAAGCATATCCTACACCACCTTGAGCCAAAGGTATATCCCAATGCCTTAATGCCCCCCTTCACTGCCATGTACAAGAATATGTATCCACTTAGTCCTTGCCCCCCCACCAACTGCTAGGATGTTCCACAGGCTGGTCTGCAAGTTTCCAAGGAAAAGTTCAAGCTCATCTGGTGAAAAGTGAACCCCATCTGCCCTATATAGCTCATTCTGGTGCCATATTATGTTACGATGGTGGATGTATTTGCCTAACCCCCATTATAGAGTGTTGCAAATCTTGAGGTTAGCTCATCACCAAGTGTCTTTAAGTCGCTGTGGGTCGCCCACCTCAGCCCATACCTTCCTGGTGATCATGGCTGATCAGACAATGCAACATCAGGCCACCTAGCTCGGACAACCCTCTTGTCATGGATGGCCTGCAGGAACAATGTTTTTCCTTTCAACAGTCCAAGTTCATTACCACTCAGGTGAATAACCAGCGCATCAGGATGAGGAGTCCTTCGCTCTTGAAACAGCAATAGCAGCAACCCATGCCAACAGAGGTCTCTCCTGCCAAGCCATTCCACAGTGGTGCAATCACCCAGCCCAATGTGTGGTCCCAGGTGGCTACTCCACACAATATACAAAACTGTGACCACAAATTGAAACTCACTTTCATCCAGATGAATGACCAGGATCTGAAACAAGAGGGAGACACATTAGAAATGGAAAGACCATACATGTCAGCAAAAGGTAGAAACCCTTCACCGACCAATCCACTGGATGCACTTTGCCTCCATACCCAATGTGGTCACTGTAGATGCTACACGTATGCAAAAATAATGTGTACCAAACTTAATACCTTGGAGCCCAAGGCCCACCTGTGTAACTTGCCAAAATTGGTACTTGTCAGAGACAATGGGTCAGCATGACAAAAAAAGTGGCCCTGGGTATGACTCCTGTATGGCCACATAATTGGTGAGGGCCGTGACTGGGCAAGTGCCCTCTCCCCACACAATAGCAAAGTGAGGACTGAGCCCCGCCTCACCTGATCAGTTTGGAACTCCTAATTATGATGCAGACATAGCTGCTCCCTATGGTCAGGTCCCTGAATTCCAAAGCCCTCTCTGATTTGTCAGCTTTGCTCTGAACCACCAGCTTGCCAACCCTTAAGGCTCCAAAGAATGCAGTGAGAGCCACTGCATAAAATAGGGATGTTTCAACAGGTGAAGAGCATATGGCTCCCCATAAACTTCCCAAGCCCCTTGTTCTGAATTGGTCCATGCTTCCTGATCCAACCCTCAATAACCTTACGAATCCTAAAATCCTTGGTGGGGTCCTGGTGGCTTTGAACCTTCGACCAGAAAGCTATAGCACAGAGGGTTGAGTGGATGGTCTGCAGGGAAATCCCAGCCTCCTCAGGGACACACAGAACTGTAGAACGTAGTCCACTGGTCTCAGCCAAACCTCTCCCAAACTCCAGCTAGCCCTGATCTCAGTAAAGTCTCACTAAAGTCTCTGGTTGCCTTCACATAACTACACTTTGAACTAGGGGCCAACAACAAGCTGATCACCTCACTCCTCCAAGCTTCCACAAGTTGGGAGGCATCAGTTCTGGCTGAGCTGCAGCCTTGGGTGCCAGTTCTCTGAAACAGTCCATCTGCATAAGAGAAAGAGCATCAGTCAAAGAGTTATCAATACAAGCAACATGCTTGGCTGTGAAAAAAATACTAAAATGGAGACATGGTAAGGTGACGGTCCTAATCAAACACATCACTTTCAGAGACCTGAAAGAAAGAGAGTTAATCATCTGGACTGTGGCCATGTTGTCTCACCAGAAGTGTGCAGCCAAGTTGGTGAAGTCCCTGGCCCAGATGTGGACAGCAACCAGTTTTGGAAAAAACTACAAAAATGTGAGGTTCGCAGCAATGCTCATGTCAATCCATGCTTTGAGCTATTCCTGGGTGCACCAGCGGCCTCTGAAAAAAACTCCAAAGCCCATGGTTCCTGCAGTATCTGAGGCCACCTGGAGAGGATCCCACACCTTCATTTCCTCTCACAAAAATGAAACACTGTGGGGAGATTTTGTTTCTTTTGTCCCCCCGCCCAGGTCTCCAAAATCATTTAAGGACATCCTGGTCTTCCAGGTTTTCAGCATCCCACTCTCCAACATAATTTAAGGGTGTCTCGGTCTCCACATTTTCAGGCATCTAAGTATTTTGGCTGTTTGTGCAGGTGTCCCAGTCTCTATTTTTCTCAGTGACAGCTTTGGCAGGAGGGACTAATTTGGGAATGGTGCCAAAAAAGGCCCCCCCTTCTGTTAAGAAGGCCCCATCAGCCACTTCCACTCCGCCAGCTAGCACAGTCAAGGGTAAGCAACTGGCCAAAAGAGCCTTAGCCTCTAGTTCAGCACCCCAGGCAGCAGCATTGTCATTGGCAGATGAGTTGTCAGATAGCATTGTGGCAGCTGTGTTGTCTAAGTTGCAGGCCATTAGGAGCAGTGATATTGTGGCCCTTTCACACTCAGACGTTCCTGAAAGAAGTGGGCCCGGGGAGAACCAGAGTAATACATCACCAGTGGAGCATACCGGTGCATCTTCATCAACTCAGACATCCTTGGAGCTAGTACCAGCTGGAAGCATTGAGTCCATGGTCTCTGTCTAAGATGAGCCTGCTAAGTTTGGGGGAGGGGTCCAACCAGCTCAAGGTGGCCGTAGTCAGTTGGCAAGGCAACAGTCATGGCCTTAGTCATTACCTCCCCAGGCCAACACCTTATCCTTATGTGTTCTCTTGGCTTGGATGTCCTCCACCTTGGGTCACCAGCCATTTAAGCAGTTCACTGCAGGAGATGGGTACTCCTTAGGCCTGCTCTGGGGGCTCCACAGGGTCATGTGGGCACTCTTGTGTTGGCGGTGGGCCCTGGATACAGCTAGTCCCTGTGGGTAAGAACCTGGCTTCCGCCACCAAGGAGAAGATCCTCAAGGGGGAGTACATTGACTTTTTTCCCTTCTGTACCAGGAGTTAGAGAAGAAGGACAAAGATGATCTGGAGGAGAGGGATAAGGAAACGATTAAGAAGCATAGGGTGGATAAGAATTTCACTCAGATTGGTTGTCTGAACAGGAGCCCATCAAGAATAGTCAAGGACCTAAAATGAACTCTCACCCTGGGAACTTGGATTCTCCATTAATCTTGGATGGTTATATTGGCCAATATCTGTCTAGAGGACTTCAAGGAAATGGGAAATGCCCACATATGTCATAAAGATCATTCCAGTGATCCAGTAGATGTGTATGTGTGATATATATGTGTGTAATAATTACAGAATCTTCCAAATAAAGATAACATTAAAATACACTAAAACTCTAGACAATTCCCCTCACCACATAAATACTTGCTTTCATAAAGCTGTGGCCATCCACATAGGCTAAAGCACACCTCTTCACATAATGCAAACAACCTCTTTTAAAAAAATCTTTTTCACTCTTACACAGTAATAGTGCCGCTGGCTTCTCTCTTATGTGAAACAATTACAATATCAATCTTCTAATCTTAGCCCCAGTGCTGTGGGTACGTAGCAAAGCTCAAGTAGCTCATGGATTTCCTTCTCCTCCATCTCCTTCATCCTCTCTTGCTCAGTGGATAATAAATAGTCAATGGAAGCCGTAAGTTCAACTGCAAGATAAAAATGCCTTTCGACTGTGAACTCTGGTCTTTCATGTGTTTTGAAATGTATGAACCTAGTTGAATAGCTAACCCTGTATGAAATATTGTTTCACATTTGCTACTGCTCTGAGCAATAAGGACAAGGCCTATGGCAGCACTTGGCATCCCTTATCTTGCTTCCTTGGGCTGTGATTTGGGCTCCAAAACCCTATCAGACATACTGAGAGTATCTTTAAATAGTTCCCCTTTGATTCTGATTTTTTTTTCATCTTGGTATTTCAGTCATTACTTGGATCTACCTATAATTTTAATTTCCTTCAACACTTCTGATGCAGTAGCATTCTGTGGCATTTTAGGAAATGTATAGGGCAGCATTCTATCATATCACAACAACCTGAAACTACCTTAGTATACTCCTACCACTGCATACCATAAAACATGAGGAAGATATTACCCCAAAGCATGGGTGACTCAGGGGTCCACCCTCAATGTTAGTGCCTCCATGAAAAAGTGGGGAATATTAGATCAAAGAGGAGGCCTGCAAGAGAGGGGTAACCTTATGAGATCTTTTACATTTATGTTTACCCATATTTCTGCAGGGAAGAACCAGCTGGAGATCCAAAAAGTAAGTTTAGTGTGTTTTGTTGGGGAAATTGCAATTACATACACAAGATCCAAGCAGTCATGCAACCACTGAAGGCTAACTGAAGGAGAAGGAAGGAAAGTTTTCGACAGTGAGATTTCAGGGCAAAGTGGGTGATATTTCCCAATCCAGAGGAGCAGTAAAGAAGGTGATGTGGATTAAGGATTGTGTCAGGATTGTGACAGCCAGCAATTGGTGTACTGTGAGTTCACTGGCAAAAAAAATGGGGTTTCTGCCTGGAAGGTGAAGGTTTTACTGTCTGGCAGGCTAAACAATGGAGTTCACAGAGTGGACAATGAGATCCAGAGTGGGCTAATGGTCTTAACGTTAGCTGACAAAGGGCTAATGGCTGTCCTGATAACTCAGTACTTGTCCAACAGGCATGAGGACAAAAGGGGAAGCTTGCTTGGTCAGAGGAATAAGAGTTAAGACAATCAGTACCAGGCTGTGCTGAGGCAAGAAGAGGTGTGGACACTGCACTTCCTGGTTCCCTCAGGCAGCCAGTACCGAAGGGAGTGCTCCATCACACTCCTCTCCCAGGAGAGCTGCTGCTGCCATCCTCACTGGATGTTGCTGGGACAGAGGTAAGCTGTGGAAAGAGCCTCTGTATTCTGTCCTAACAGTAGCCTCTTGTCTTTCATACAGGTTATTCATCAGGACAAACAGATGTAGTGGCACATTCATTTCTTTAAGATCCATCCATAGTTTCTCATGATCTACCCTTCAATGACTTTGCTGTAATCTATAATGCACAGACTGATTTTCTTTTGAAATTCTTTGCTATGCTCTATTGTCCAATGTATGTTTGCCATATGATTTCTAGTACCTTTTCCTGTCCTGAACCCAGCTTAGATATCTGACACTTCTCACTCCATACATGGTAAAAGTCTTTGATGTAGAATTTTGAGCATAACTTCGCTTGCATTGGAAATTATTGCAATCATTCTATGGTAACTGTAACCCTTGGTGTCCCCTTTCTTTGGGGATTAGAATGCACATTGAGTGTTTCTAATCTGTAGGTAATGCTTTTCTTTTCCATATTTGTTGACTGATTTTAGTTAGAACTAGAGTAGATTCTGTCTCAGCCCAATATTCAAAGAGACTTAATTCCACACAGAAACCTTCAGTTTACTGTTTCTGGCTTCTTCTCAACACTATAATATTTCCACCTTTCTTGGAAAGCTATTGAAAGTTATTGACTTTATTTCCTTCTATTCACCTCTATAAATCACTTCCTCTAACAAAGAACTTCTTTGATTTTGTCACTGAATGGTAAAGTCAACCTCATGTAAAAAAACGTAAAAATTAAATTAAAAATACTTAGTCTGACATAGTTCACAGAACAAGCATGGATGAGATATAGATTAATATAGATGGAACATAGATCCATCCCTGTTTTTGACTGTCCAAAATGTTTCATGTATATAATCTCAACATATATATATATATATATATATATATATATATATATATGCAAGAACCCCAACATGTCTACACTGTGTAGGGAAACTGGAACTGAAAGATTGTGGCTTCCCTTGAGACACCTAAAATTCTACTTATGGTAGGGATGAAATTAGAATTCAGAATGTCCTGATTTCTTTGGCCAAATACTATTTAAACTCTTTCAAGAGTTGTGAAAGATGACACAACTGTAAATAGATAACTATATTGTGTTAAATATTAACATATTCAAAACATGTTTGTTTTTGGCTGTGATAAAAATTGCTGGAAAGAAATAACATTGACAAAATGCCATTACATAGCAAGCTGAATTCAATTCTCTGCAAGTAAATATTAATTGCATTACAAGAACAAAGTGCAAAGAAAACAGCAGAGGGAGGCAGGAGGGGTACCATTGGAAGAATAACACACTGAGACTAGAATCATCAAATGTTTCTTCCTTGGTTTAAATATTCCCTGAAGTAAAATAACAGATTGGCTAACATCTGTAGAATTTAGTATTTCAGTCAATAACTTGGCTTTAGGCTATTAGGCAAGCTTCTAGTAATGTTTCCATTGTGTTTTGAGGGCAGTCACTATTTTAATCAAAGCCATAAATTTTGTCGTATTATTCAGATAGGGAGAGAGTAGACAATATACTTTCCTTTCTTTCAAAAGTTATCCATAATTGTTAAGCAAGGCCTACTAATATACCCCTTTTAATTTTATCTATTGTCTAACTTAGTTTATTTGGACTGGAGAAGTCTCCGTCCATTTCCCAAAGACATGAGGGCCTAGGGGACAACTGGAACACACTTTTTTATATATATTACATGAGAAATAGAGGAAAAGTCATGAAATTGACTTATGAAATACTTTAGAATGATTTATAAAATGATTAAGGCAAGCTGATTATACTGCTACATCATCTTTGGTCTTCCTAAATGATTTCTAGGTGGGCAGCAACTTTCCAAATGTTTCATAATAAAGATCTTCAGTTCTTGGGTCCAGAAAAGTAAATGAGGATTCTGCCAAGCCCATGCTTTTGTTTGCTTTTGTTTGGAAACTGCTTTTGGTTGGAAACAAAATCAAGAAATACATGGCGGTTTCAGAGGGTACAGAGACATGTCTCCATCAGACAAAAAAAAAATCAATTTCTTTTAGAAGGACATTGCTCTAATAGCTTAAAAATAAGTCATTAGATGAGGTTTCATATAGAAAATTGGATGAGGCTTTCCCTCTTCTTTTTCTCAGCTCATTTTAGAAAATGTGTGTATGTATCTGTTTTTGACAGAGTGAAGGAGATTTATTTTGGATTGCATATTAACGTATGCAATGCATATTGTATTGCATATTAATATTTGGATTGCATATTAAGTCCAGTGTTTATGATTCTTTTAATTTTAATCTTTATCTGCCTCTCATAAACAGACAAAAACTAAAAGATGCTAGATTTCTTGGAGTTCTGTAAACAGTAGCTCCATTTTTAAAAACAACAACAAAAACCCTTTGGTCAATTAAAAAAAAACACCTTTGGACTTTACTTATAAATTTAGCATAGACTTGACCTTCAGTAAACAATTCATATTTTCCTACAAACTTCCATTCCTCCTTCCTATAATGAAGGAACACAGAATGAAAACATTTTACTTCAATGGATTCAGAATTTCTAGGAACTTTAGATCTCTAATCCTACTTCCATATTCACTCTATATGCAGCTTTTTTCTAACCCATAATCCTCCATGTTCTTCATAATCAAGCTTATGGAAATGGACTCAATAAGGTCTTAATCACTGTTTTTCTATCATGGTTGCAGGTATACCTCTGCTACCACAAGATGTCCTGGACAGCATTTTCCACCATCCTTTTAAGCATAACCATTGAAGAAATACTAGGGATGGGCCAACCAAATCCTCGAATCCTCAGCAAGGATTTGAGATTTGCAAATCCATGTCCCTGTGCCAAAATAAGCAAACTGAATCTTTTGAATCCACCAACCCAATAGTTTATTGGAGACCAGAATGCCAGAAAACCTGGGGAGTGGGACGCCTGAAAACCTGGGAGACCAGATACACAAGAAGAGATGGCAAGTAGGTGAGTTTTTCCCTTGGAGTAATAATGACCTTTGCTAACAATTTCAGAAATTACATCTGGGCTTATATTCTAATATATTTAAATTGAATTTTTATTATTTAAGTTCAGCACTTGATTAGAAGGTACAATCTTGAGATTTCAAGGACAACTGAAAGATTCCTTTGCTTAGCTCCTTGCAAAGCTCTGTCAGACAGAATTCTGGGGTTTGTAGTTTTAGAAGGTGTCACAGCTTTCTCTGCCAAAGTGTGCTGGTGCATCATCAAACTACAATGCCCAAGATGCCATAAGGAGCTATGTAAAGAAAATCCAGTTTTGACCTGGATTATATCTGTACTATAGGATGTGGCCCTGTTTACACAGGCAGGAAAATGTGGGATTAATAATCGACATTTTCCTGCCTTGCAGAAAAGGCTTTCATGTCATTTTCAATCTGGGGAGACCCTGAGGCAAAACTATGACAATTGTCCTGGCCAGATTTCTTCAGAGGGAGCCTAGGCTTTTGCTGACACTGAGAGTGTGTGTCTTGTCCAAGATTATCCTTCTTTCCCTTGCTTTTAAAACCCCTTTTTAAAAAAAGGATTCCAAAGATTCAAGATTTGTGAGATTTGTGGATTCCTAGAACCTTCCAGGGATTCAGATTCAAAAATTCTAGATTTGTCCCATCCCTAAGAAATACTGTTTGAATGTGTGTACTTCATGTAATTAGGCACCAATGATAGAATATAGCTATAAGAAAACTGAATGGAATGACATTCATATGCAGTGTTGTCTATAGTAATTTTAATGTGGATGTCCTTTCCTCAAGTAGCAGTGCCATCTTATGCATGTGTATTCAGAAGTAAGACTTGTGCATTCAATTAAGCTTAGAACTGAGAACTGTGCACAGCAATGTGGGAAATGCTATTAGACTGCAAGTCTCAGTGATCAATGGAAAGGAATGCTGGTACTCTTGGACCTCTCAGTGGCTTTTGATACCATAGACCATGGTATCCTTCTGGAACACCTGAGAGGGCTGGGGATCGGGGGCACTGCACTTAAGTGGTTCCGGTCCTATCTCTCAGGTAGATACCAGATGGTGATGCTTGGGGACAGCTGCTCCTCAAAAAAGGAGCTTAAATCTGGCATCCCTCAGGGTGCCATCCTGTCCCCAATGCTATTTAACATCTACATGAAACCGCTGGGAGAGATCATCAGGAGACATGGAGCAAGGTGCTATCAGTATGCTGATGACACCCAGATAGATCTCTCCATGCCTCGTACAATAGCATCAACTAAGGATGCCTTGACGCGGTAATGGACTGGATGAGGAAAAACAGACTGATGCTGAATCCAGATAAGACGGAGGTACTCACTGTTAAGGGCTCTAGCCCAGGTATGGAGGTTTGTCAACCAGTTCTAGATGGGGTCACACTTCCCCTGAAAGACTGTGTCTGCAGCTTGGGGGTGCTCTTGGATTCACTGCTTCAGATGACAGCTCAAATTGATGCGGCGGCCAGGAGTGCCTGCTATCAGCTTCGGCTGATACGCCAGTTGCGCCCCTTCCTGGAGCTGGAACACCTAAAAACAGTGGTGCATGCACTGGTAACTTCACGGATTGACTTCTGCAATGCGCTCTACATAGGGCTATCCATGTGCTTAGTCCGGAAACTTCAATTAGTTCAGAATATGGCAGCCAGGTTGGTCACTGGAACATCTAAAAGTGACCACATAACACCAATTCTGAAGTCTTTACACTGGCTGCCTATTAGTTTCCAGGCACAGTACAAGGTGTTGGTTCTTACCTTTAAAGCCCTTCATGGCTTGGGGCCAGCCTACCTGTGGGATCACCTTCTCCTATATAATCCGCCCCGCACACTAAGGTCCTCTGGGAAGAATTTACTGCAGCCAGTCAGAACTAGGTTGGCTGCAGTTACCCAGAGGACCTTCTCTTCTGTCGCTCCCAAGTTATGGAATGGCCTGCCGGAAGAGACCTGGCATATTACCAGTCTTGACCGCTTTAAAAAAGCGGTCAAGACTGTCTCTTCCGACAGACCTTCCCAGATTAGTGTTCCACCGCCTCTCATCAACTGTCTTCTTGGTTTTAATTTGTTTTTAATTTGTTTTAATAGTTAATGTGTTTTAGGGGGTTAGAAGGGTTGGTGGGTGGGGAGGATGGGTTACATTTTAGTGTTTTTAATGCATTTATATACTGTTGTAATGCCGCCTCGATCCACTGGGAGAGGCGGGATAAAAATTATTATTATTATTATTGTTGTTGTTGTTGTTGTTGTTGTTGTTGTTGTTATTATGTTCCACAACCTCTGGAGCACCACACAATTCCTGTCTCAAGTGCATAGGATTGAGAACCATATTTCAAGTGTGTGAATATGGCTTAGACCATATTCTATTTTGGGCATGTCCTATAGATGTGACATTCCTAGACATAACAGTGTACTACATTTTAGAAGCACTTTTGTTGTAATTAATTTTTCTTGATTCCAAAGATCTTAAGGAAAGCAGTAGCCACTCATTTCTGGTCAGATTATTCATTGGTCTTGACTAGATGTCTGAAGGAGTTGAGTAATAGGTACCAAGTAAGAACAATAAAAAAAAATAAGCTAAAATGTTAGCACTGTGTACCTGGATTTGGATAAAATCTTTTAAATTAATCGACAGCTCTCCATGCTTTGGAAAATACATAAACATTCCCGAGGGTATACCAATGTGTCAGCCTAATTTTTTATCACAATTTTCACAGTCCCACTGTTATATTCATTCTGTTGCAGTTCTGTATCAGGTTGCACTGCATAAGATGTCACATTGTTTAAAATAATGTGTTTTCCCCTTTCATGCACTAAAATCGTATGCATTTTTCAGAATGAAAGCACTTGTCTTCATCCTAACTTCTTTCCTCCTTTTGGAACATGACAGAAAGATCTTGTGGGTAAGACTTTTCTCTCTTTTAAAGAAGAGTTAACTCAAAATATACTTGAAAGCATTTTAATCTATTAAAATTATGTCTAGAATCCTGTTGCTGGCAAAAATCACAGAACTGAAATTTTCACAAGGGTGAGAGCCCACCCAGGATTGCGCATGCTTTTCTGTGCACATGCTTTACTGTCTAGGAGAGTATACACCTTTTTTTTTTTTACACAAGAGCAGAGAGTAAACATTTGTGCTGCTCATTGCATGATTGGTTGCACAACAGTAGTGATATTTATAAAGACAGTACTGTATAATTTTACATTGTGAACAAGACAAAATCTCATAATCACTGTATCCAAATAGGTTGGCACAGAGCTGGGATGAGCTCTGAATCCAGGTAGCAAATGAAGCTGCAACACAAAATGCAAAGTATGCAATACAATAAAGCACGTTTATTTGACCAAAGTATCCTGCTGATAATCAGAACTGTGTTCAGTCCAAGCTATTAGAAGTAGTGCTCCAGTAGGATAACTTTATTGCTCAAGCTTCACATTTTTATACTATTTTCCTGATTAGGAAAGCAGAATAAAACACACATCAGCAAGGTTAGTATTTCCTTTAAGACTGATTACTTGTTATTTCTTATCTAGCTCTTTCATCAGCTTTCTGGAAAAACAGAGCAGTGTGTAACTATCATAACGTTCACAAACAAGTGTATCACTGATGTAACAAATGTACTTCCGATTTCAGCAACAATAATTTCATATAGAAGTTAACAAAGCAAAGGTTATTCATATAATTAGTCAATAGAAGCAGTTAATCAATATTCTTGTTAATCACACTAATGAGAGGGCAACTGAGAATCTCTTAAAATCCCTCATGTATATTTTAAGCCAACAACACTATACACCAATGATCTCAGCCCATGTCTTTCAAGAATTACCACTGTTGTTCTTGTATATATGCTCTGTTGGGTTTTATCCAAACCGTAGTGTAGCTCAACAGGGGTGCAGCCTTCCATCTCTATTGTAGATTCCCTTTCCCTGGCACTCCAAAACCTTTTGTAGAAGTCTGGTAAATCACCCGAGTAGATTAGCAGTACCAAAATTATAACACTGGATTTAGGTGATAGTCTTATATGATAACATTATTATGAAACTTTGAAGTAAATAAGGTTTGAGAAAGTCCCTCTGTCCCATGGTGATTGTGATAACTATTACTATCTCTGTAAAGCACAAACATTTACTGATCCCACAATAAAAGCAGTCAGGTGGAACTTTCTTCATAAGAGAACTTGCTAACCAACCCAGGAAATAAGACCACCACACAACAAAATATGGGTTAAAATATGTGCCATTTTTATTTAACTTAGCCCTTTTTAAGTTTACATCAAAGATATGCAAAGATGGGGAGAGCTAATTCAGGAACAGCTGAGACAAGTAATCTCCCCTAGACTTCTTCTCCAGTTTTCCCTGGGTGAGACATCTCAGCCCTGAGATGAACCCAGGAAGTTTGGTTGCTCCTTGACTGGCTATTTACTAGAAGGTTGACACAAGGATATATATCCCCCTTTCTTGCAGGACTAGAAGTGAGAATTAAACACTCAGGCTAGCCCCATGGACATTTTTCTTCACCATACCCTGGGCTATGGGACATGTGGAGCAGTTCCAGAAGCCTCTCCTTCACCAATGGGTGTCATAGGTGTTAACCAAACTACTTTCTCAACCTATTACCTACCACCAATAAAGACAAGTATCAACTTAGTTGCTACCCCCACAAAGTTGGGGGAAAAGACCCTAAAAGTTTATTGCAAATCTTTCAGGAAAAGCTGATTCCCCTGTATAGACAAGTGGACCCCATCAGCTTGATAGAGTTCAGGTCTTTGAAATATAATCTGGAGTGTGTGGAATATTCTGACTTAATTCTTTGGACATGCCATTCTGTATATCCCTGTTGACTCTATAGTGGGCAACATCAGTATACTGGGGATCACCATACTTGCCTGGTGGCCAACCAGACAACAGCCATCCCATTCCAAGAGAACTGGATAGTTTGCACATCATGAATGGCCTGTAAAATAAAAGCCTTGCACCTCAAAATAACCAAGGTCATTGCCTCAATCAGGCAGGATATCACAGTGCTTCCCAAACAGTATTGGCAGCTGGCCACCTCATACCATGCCACTTGATAGTAGCCAGATCTCCCAATCCCGGGCAGGATCCAAACTGGTTGTTCCAAACCTGGCACTCTGCCCAATATGAAAAACTATGACTGCAGATCAGGACATGATGCCTCATCAGCCACAATCTAGAAACCCAAAGACAAATAGTGCAATGAAGAACAATATTAGAATGGCAAGGGCCTGATATATCTTTGATAGGCTTCCAATCTTCAGTGCCTAATATGTTGGATAAGGTTGAGCCCCATTCTAATCATTACTACAGTTGATGCAGCCCTGATACAAAACAACTGCATACTGAATTGAACTCCTTTTACCTCTAAAGTGGAAAAGGCCTGGAGGTGACAGCCCAGATTTGGTATTTGCTGGGGAGCAGCAAATCTGCATGGCAAAATAAGGGGCCAGAATGATTGTCCCACACCTGTTAATAATCTGTTAAATCCCTGATGTTCGCACTCCTTTCTGGTCTGTTTTAAAACTAGGGACAGTAAACTTAACTTGCTGTGAACCTAAGACCTAATCTCTGAATGCCAAAGTTTTGCCAGATTTGCTGCCCTTCCCCGTAGTATCAGCTCATTAACACATAAGACATCAAAAAGGGCAGGGAGAGCAGCAACATGGAGGAGACACACATCATAAAGAGATGTAGGAATACTCCCCCAGATAGAACCTCAACTCTTCAGGGTAGCTGGGGGAAAGGGCTATCTCTCATCCCTCACTTTCCTCCTTTCCTTGGATCACACTTCTAAGACCTTCTGAACTTAAAACTCGCCTGTATTGTCAGAGATCCCTGACACTTGGACCAGAAAATCAAAGTGGATAACTGAGCCCTGACAGATTGAAAAGATAAACCATTGTCCCTTACAGACACACAGTAACCTAATAGGTGGTCCACTAGGACAGTGAAGCAGAAGGGTAGGAAGATGTGCCAGTTCTTGAAACTCCTCAGCAGCTACAGCACACAAGTATGGACTTGACAGTACCTACCACAGCTGAACACAGACAAGAAAGGGAGGGACTAAGATTCTCAGTATGTTTAAATATGAAATGTTTATTAATCAGGCAACAGCTGTGGGAGGCTGCCAGCACATTAATATCCCAAAACCCTCCCTTAGGAAGTTCATTGCTGACAACCAATCATTTTGGAGGAAGCAACACTTTTGTTTCTTGATTCCTGGGTTATGTTTCTGTAAAACCTTGGACTCTGATTAATTTGCTGCCCAAGCTACTCAACACTCCCCTGGATTGATGCCTGAACAGTTGGATTATCATACCAGAAAGGAATCAAGGAACTAGATAACTCCTCAGCTCATACCTTAACTGAAACTAAAATGGGGGGGGGAGATCCAAGAAAGTAAGATGGATCATTATGCCCAAGTTGGCCTAGTCACTGGGCTATCCCTGGACACACCAGCAGCCCCTAAAGTAGACTCCAAATCCCAGGGAACCTGTTGCATCAGAAGAGACTTGCATCTCTAAGGTCATCTCTAAGTTTAACATCCTCCCTCCAAAAGATATGCCATTAAATTCTGTCAGAAGTTTCTGCCAAAATGCCAAGTCCTATTGAATATCTTGTGTGATCCTTATTCTGTTGTGAGGCTTACTAATTTCCCAGGTGGTGTCACAGAGATTCCCGATGAAAGACAGCCCAGGTACAACTACCCTGCATGCAGAGTTTGAAACCTCTGTGAGCTTTTGGAACTCCTAGAGCATAGCCTTCATAGGCTCAAGAAATTCAGCTACTCTCTCCCTCATATCCTGTTCCTTAGGTAATGGCAACCTACACAATTGATTAATGTTGTCAATTTCAATGCCTAAAAATACTAATTTTTGTGTGGGGCCTTCAGTCTTTTCCTGTGATAACAGAACTCCCAGTTCATCCATAAGCAAGGTGAACTTCTCCATAAGGAATGCTCAGTGCCTCAAACTGTATTTGCCAGTGAAAAAGGGGTCATCCAAATAATTGATGATCCCTTTTGAACCAGTCTTAAATTTAATGACCCATTCTAAGAAGGTACTGAATATCTCAAACACAGCACATGAATCCAAGCATCCCATAGGGAGGGTCTGATCCATGTAAAACATTTCATCAAGCAAGAAACCTAGCAATTCTGATGAGCTGGTAGAAAGTGAAATTCAGACTTAATTGCACACTTCACAAGTTCTTCTCTCACTCCATGCCTCTTAACTAACCTAACATCTGCATCAAATTAGATGTACCAAATGGTACACAACTCATAGGAATGGAGCCATTAAATGAGTCCCTTTTGGGATAAGAAAGGTGATTAATCACTCTGAACTCACTGCCTAATTTTCACCAGGAGGTGAAGGTTAGGATTCAATCACCCTTCCTTCCACAATTTTCTTGTGTATTTTATCACTAACCATTTGTTCCAGCCCAATGACAGACTTAGCCATAAAGCAGTGCTGAGTCCCTCGGAATGGGATCCTAAATACTGACTGCAGGGCTTCTCTAAGATAGTGTTCTTCTGCCTGATTGGGATAAAGGAGCAACCAGAACAGAAACCTATCCACCATAAGTGGGTTGAGACCCTTTAAAGGATGAAGGGATGGCTTGTTTCTCTCCTACCTGTTTGATTGCTGTTGTCTCCAGCTGAATCTCTACTTTTGGGGCAATTGTGATGATAACTTCCACAAACAGAACATTCACGTTTATATCTAGTGCAGCAGCATGTGCAGGCACTCTATGCCCCAAATTCACAGCAAAACAGCTTTTGCTGCTGACCCTGGGTGCTCTTAGGGTGTGTGGCTACACTGCTCTTATTATTCTGGATCAGGTACCTATTGTTGGACCTCTTCTCAGGAATGGGCCTTGCAGGGGTCATCTTCTGCATCTACAATTGGGAATGTATGAGATCTCAACACATGGTGAGGTATTTGGCAGCTTTCATTCAAAAACATTTATTGTAAAGTGGCCAAGAATAATCAGAAAAGTCTACATGCACCCTATAAATATTGTTCATGTATTGAATTAGGGCAAAGGTTTTATAGAGTTGGGCCCTTACTATTATCCCCATGTAAATAAAAATTCAAAAAAATCTGTTCTTTCCCATACCACTTCAACCTCTCCTTTTCCCTATTATCCAATTCCTGCTTTTTTTCTCCAACTCCCAATAAAGAGAGAATGTGTTTATGTGATTCTCATTTTAGTATCTTTTAGAATCAGACAGGTGTTTGTGAAAAGTGATAATCTGTTCACCAGATGCTACAGCTTTGTATGCAGCTTGACTAAATGGAGTGGACTGAGCTAATCCAACTACGTTGCTGTCACCTGACAAACTAGTTTGGGAATTCACCTGTGGCATGCTATAGCAAGGTGCCCAGAAAGTGGGTGAACAAGGTCACATTTCTGGATAAGAATAACTCTTATCAGTGCTGGATCCCAGTTTGTTTTGAAAACTAGGCTAGGGATAGGTTTGATTAAGCAACTTACTCTTGAGGCCCCATAGTCAGATAGCAGACTGTCATGTTCCCCTGCCT
This sequence comes from Ctenosaura bakeri, assembly GCA_948474755.1. Classification (NCBI taxonomy): domain Eukaryota; kingdom Metazoa; phylum Chordata; class Lepidosauria; order Squamata; family Iguanidae; genus Ctenosaura; species Ctenosaura bakeri. The sequence continues at coordinate 260,777 of CAOLHI010000636.1, read as the reverse complement.
CACCTCTAACTGCTTCAGAAGCCTCAGTGTTTTCACTGCAGGAGTAAGAGGTACAGCAGTCTCCTTCTGAGACTCCAAAGCCTTCCCAACCTCCTTGGCCTTCTTATCCTACTGCAGAGCACTAAGACATGCAAAGATCTCATTAGACAACTTGCCTTAATAACAAACTTACTAGAGCTCTTGGAGCCCTTCCTGGCTTGTTTGTCCTCTAGGACAGGATGACATGGATTATATGAATGTTCTCCTCTTCCTCCAAGGAAGAGTCAGGTGGTGGGCACTTGTGGGGCCTTCTTGATGGGACTTTTACCTTTAGAACCACCTGGTCCCTTCTTTGATGCCATACCAAAGGATTATTCCTAGTCCAACACTCAAAACTCAACTCTCAATTAGCAGTAAGGGGCTTATTGAAACTTTGGGCCTAGGCCAGAAGGCCAAGTAATAAGGAAGGCCACATGAGGCCAGATAGAAAAGGTGGCTTTCCTTCTCCTTCCTCCCCCTCCTCCTCCCCCAAATTATAACCACCTTGATGCAATATTTACAGAAAGGGAAGGGGAAAATGTTAATGTCCAAACTACCACCCATCAGTAGGAGCAGGTCAGATCAATCACTACAGACCCAAGTGGGCCTAGAAGATCTACTGGGTAAAACAGACCCTGTTGGAGATCTGTGAGATGAAGGTCTCACTGTAGGCTGTGTGCAATTAAAGACCTACTAAGTTAGGCTTACTCCAGGTCATGAATCAGGTAAAATTAGGTCTTGCCTGAGCAAACATGCAAATTAGAGTCCTACTTAGAAAGGCCCACCTAAAAAGTTGCCTACACTGAGAGTAGGTCTAGATAAGTGGTAAAATTGGCATCACTGGAGGTCACAAGTGTATTAGGAACCTGGCTATAGGCCTACAAAGCCAGGCCTATGCTGGGCCTGATATATCCTCTGCTAAAGTAGGTCTCCCTAGATGCCACATGAAAATTAAAGACCTAGGTGTGCCTTGCTGCTTTTCACACAGCCTAGGTGTGGCCTAGTGGGAAAACCCTGGCCAAAGCCAGCCATAGAAACTTAAAAGGTAACAGAGAAGGTCAACACACCTACAAAGGTCCAGGAATGGTGTGAGGGAAGTGATCCCAGTACATGGTATTACAGCTAGGAGCTATGATGTGTTGTGGGGGCATAATCTGGCTGCTGGCACAAGTCAGCTAAGCTGCAAAATAGGATGCACACTGGTCAGCCTCATAAAGTGAGCATTGAGGGACATAAATCTTATGGGCACAAAAATGTATATCTTGGACGAGGCCACCAAAATTGTTAGGGTTACACCCACCCACCCACCCAAAAAATGGGCCCCCACCTAAAATATTAGATCCATGCAGACTACCTCAAGGAGTCTATGCAATTGTAGGTGAGCTCTGAATCAGCCTGGAAAGATTCCCAACTTTGGTTAAAAGGACTTCCCCTGCTTAGGAAGAATGCAGTCAAAACCACTTCTTACATGAGCAAACAGAATGACTCTTTATTGTAAGAAAGGAGGGTTTTTTAGTAGATTTGGGATAACAATAATCTCATAAAGCATACAGTGCATGTGCAAGAATATTTGCTTTCCCAGAACTAAAATTCTGATACATGGTTGATAATAAAGTAGTTTCTTGTTAACATTTAACCATGAATCTTGATTCGCACATGTATTTGCTCTGCGGTGAAGAATAAAAATATTGTTACAGAGAGCACAGGGAACCCAGGAACTGATTTTACCAATTAATGTCAGCATAATTTTAAGTAGGACAAGGGACTAACAACAGGAACAACTTTTAAAATTGACTAGGATTCAAAATGGGGGAGTTTTAGTTAAGCAAATGCAGAGAGACAGACAGAGGGTTTCTTTAGCTTAGATATTTAAGCAGACTCTTTGAATTGAACTGTCCAGGGTGCTGAATATCTAGCAGCCCTGCAGAGTAGACCATGGAAAAGATGGCAAACACTATTATTTTGTTTGTACTCTTTTACTGCTTACAGCAGAATACCTGTTCCTGCCTCTCAACAAAGAGTTGCCCACAGATTGAGTTTGATGGGGCTGTAACAAAGAAACACCCAACCTCAGCTTGCTGTGTCCTGCAACTGAAAGAAAAAACCTCCCACAAAAAGGACAGTGTGAAAGTACTGCTGCACTGCTGATCTCAACCACTGAAATGAAATAAGATTTCTCTATAACAGCAGATCTAGAAGAAAACAACTGACAACAATGTCTAACGTTCCAAATCCCTTTCATTTGTTCACTTGCTCACCATCCATCTGGCTTGCAGAGCTGAGAGAAATGATGCAGAAGAGGGGGAGGCTCAGGCTTATAAAACCTCCAGGTCTGGGATGTACTTCCTGACCTCTGTTCATTGGAAACCAACAAAAGCATCTTCCCCATGTGATGTTGTCTGGTGCAACTGGGGCAGGCGGGAATGAATCATATTGCTGTGTTAGATGAAAACTTAATGTCTGGGATATGAATCTCTCCTTAAGGTAAACATGACACCATAACTAGACTGAACTATGCTAAATATGTGCTCATTTTGATCTGTAAAACATGATTGATTTGTAAAATATGTCGGTTAACTTTCTGGTATATGCTGTGAATCAGGAAAAAAATTGGCATGATTGAGGAAAATATCAGAAATTGACTGAAGAACCTTTCATAAATTGTTTGCTTTTAGTGAGTGTTGCCAATAGTCCTGCAGTTATACTTTGCAATAAGTATGTTCTTGTGCTATACATTTTTTTTTTGCATCATAAAGAAAACATTAACAGAAGCTCAGCAGAGTTGCTCCAAATACACCCAACTGCTATGCCAGTTGTGTAAAATTGAAGGTCTCAAAGTGTTTATCCCTATAAAATATAATTATATTTTCAAAGTTGTTAGGAGCTATTGTTATCACTGCATACTTAAATAACACCTCTTTAGAGACTGTAATTTTAATTCTAGCTTAGCTTGGGTTGTCAAAAGATTATGCATGCAATTGAGGAACTGATTTTTAAAGTGTTGATATTGCAAAAGGTTTGTGACAACCTAGAATTACTATTATGGCTTTGACCATGTTTTGAAAGACATGTCCACACCACCACATCTCTACTCTTATATTTGTAAACTGAGATTTATTCATGGACATGCATCCATGGTTCTCTAGTTTGGTAGATGACCCTTGATGACATTTCCTAAGAATAAAAGTGAATTACATGTTGTTCGAGAACTCTTCTCGCAGTACTTCCACTGTTGGTTCACATGTTCCCTCTCCTCTCATTCTTGTTAGACAAGCAAAGACATTTTTATTCTGACAGGCATTCAATATGTGATCATTGTCTGGCTGATGAAAGGTGTGGACTGTTTTTATGTAGCATTTGTGATTTGTTTGTGTTTTTAAATAAGCAATTTAACTCTGTTTCAATTAATGCTAGATTGTTTAATTTCTGTTTTAACTTTTTATATCATTATTTTTGACTATTTTTTTAAAGTACTGTAAAGCCTCTTTTGAGTCCTTCCCACGAAAAAAAGTGGGATACACATAAAGATGATGACGATTATGATGATAAGGCAATGGGGCAGAATGACAACTCTAAAGGTAATGAGGGTAATGAATCTACTTGAAGTTTCAATTTTGAAGCTGACCATTTTGAAACATGGACAACCCAATTGAAATTGAAATTCGAACCCAGTGAAGACACAATGGCCATTTCTACACTACACTGTTGTAGTGCTGTTATTCCACTTTCAACATCCTGTGGAATTCTGGGGTTTGCAGTTTAGGGAGGAGCCTTTAGAATTCTCAGCCAGAGAGCTCTTTGACCTCAGGAAACTACAAATCGTAGAATTCCACAGGATGTTGAAAGTGGAATAACAGCACTATAACAGTGTAGTGCAGAAATGACCAGTAGCTCACTGACTCTGGAATCATCAGCCTCCACTGTCCTGTGAAAAACAAAATGTTTATTAAATCACATTTCTTGAACAGGTTTCCTTAAACTGTGAACAGTGGAAAGCGAAGTTGAAAACTCCCTTATTATCTTCCTCCCTTTCTCATTGGATTATGTTCAGGTTGTTTGGGCCAGGGAGGTAAATGTCAAATCAACCAACAACTGTAGACTTACTTATTTACTTACTTACTTACTTACTTACTTACTTACTTACTTATTTATTTATTTATTTTTATTTGTATCCCGCCTCTCCCTATGGATCGAGGCGGCGAACAACTTGCAAATAGCATGTATTTTGAAACATTTCTATACATGCCCCCAACAAGCTGGGTACTCATTTTACCGACCTGCGAAAGGATGGAAGGCTGAGTCAACCTTGGAGCCGAGCAGGATCGAACTCACAACCTTTTGGGCTTGCAGTACTGGCATTTAACCACTGCGCCACCAGGGCAATTTGATATGTGACTAGGTGGGATTCCTATCTTACAAATGCAGCTGTTGAATAGGATGTATGTCTGTTTTTGGTTTTTGTTTGTTTCCCCATTCTTTATATAGATGGCATGGAAAAGAACTGAACAGGATTCAACATGTAGTGTTTCTCTCATCACACATTTTCAATGCTTATGGCAGAGTGGGCAAGTAATCTGAAAACAGATATGCTCTTACATTTCGTTTCATATATGGCCTCAAACAGATCATTTGAGGTTTTCTGGTTCAGCTGTATTAGGCTACTAGGCAGCAACTCTAAGTAAACCACTGTGTTTTTGTTCTGTTTTCTTGCAGTGATTTTCATAGATTTTTCTTTTAGATTGTAGTTGTTCTGGGGTTTTGGGAGTGCAACAAGTATTGGGGGTACCATGGGATCCTCAGGCCTCACTTTTCCCTCTTCAGCCCTACAGGATGTTTCAGAGAAATAAAGTGTAAGCAACATGATAAGTATGTTTTAAAATGAGACTGGATAGAAATGTTTAGAGAATTGAAAGCATATACATAACCACAATATACATTATGGGAAAAGTGCCTACATGAGGTATGACACACACTTTATATACATGCAAATTTTAATGAGGGAAGGGAGAAAAAGGGTCACAACCTGATTCAAAGAAATTTGGGGGGGAAAACACAACTCTGATTTAGTGAAAAATAATGACATCAAGGCAAGGGAATTTTCACTTTTCTGGTACGCAGGTTGCCATACAACTGGCACCTAATACAGAAAATGGCCACCCATAGTAGTACATTTATTACAAAAGTTCATGCATGATGCTCCACATACACACACACACACACACACAGACACACACTTTGCATTCTACACTTGTTTTCAAGCTGCATAAGGCAGGAAATATAGCAATATTATTTAAGTGGTGTCCTATTGGATAGTGTTTTATCCACATCTGTCACTTTGATCCACATCTGTCACTAATTGGTTTCTAGGTGGGTGTTCTTGTTGTGTTGTTGTTGTTTTAACCATATAAAATGACTTGAGTCTTTGTGTGGCAAAAGTATCCTAGTCAATCTAATCAAAAGTAGTTCACTACATGAAAGAGACCAGTAAATTGTGCCTCCATCATCATGCAAAAGATCCCATCCCTTGGTTTATGCTGATGAGGCTGTCTTAGGTCTCACTGGCTTCAATAGAACACAATTAATAAGGTTTGCAATATATAGGGGCTGAAGTTTGGCAACCACTTCTGTTTTGCTTGTTTGGCAACCACTTCTGTTTTACTTGTTTTTTTCTCCCCTTCATGAAAACAATGATCTAAGGTATGCATACTACATGTAGGATTCCTGCCAACAGTCATGGTTAAATGGGATTTTTGTGACTTAGGTCTTTGGAAAGAAATGAGCTCAGTGCTTTGTTTCAAAAGGGTAGGTATGGTATAATGCTTCAGTACTCTGTCTGATATGTTTTGTAAAGAAAGCCAAAACTCAAAAGTAGATTCATTTTCCTTACACAATGGTAGTCACATCAAGGAAGCCTGACATTTCTAGAATGGTCATCACAAATCAAATCTTCTCAAATGGGAATTTCATATCTAATGTTAGTTTCCAAATCAATATACCCCTTTAAATATGTGACTATTGACACCAAGTACTAATCTACTGAGAAACCGATGCATGGTAGGAACCCAGCAGATAATGAGATCTGTAATTTAGTTTTGGCTTACTTTGGAATTTTGAAAAAAAAAGTTCCTTTTCTCCCAAACACGAAGTCATTTCTGAAGTCTGCAAGATTCTTTAAAAACAGCTGGAGTAGAACTTTTCAGCATCTGTTGCAGCCAAATGTAACAATTGTCCCTAGCATGGATAAAACCATGCATTCATTTGTCAGGCAAGTATCAGAAAAAAGGAGATAGCAGCAGATAATTCACTATTAAGATGAATGAAGATACAGGAATTCAGACCAATATTTCAAAGAGATAAACTTGAATTGAGCATGAATAGAGGATCTCTGCATTTTGATTTAATGACATTTGGTTTATTTTGAAAAAATATCAAGTTTTTTGGTCCAAATATGAAGGCATACATACATAATTCACTTTCATGATTTTTTATCTATTTTTTTAGAAACAAGCAAACTAATGAAATTCTTATCTATCCAGAGTAGCAATTTTCTTTTTTATACACTATGACTCTCTATATTAGTCAAAAGAATATGGAAGGCCACATGTTTTTTTAAAACAATAAAAAAGTTAAATATTCTTAAACCCATTGATATAAAGTGTGTTTACTTTAAATTGATTTGGAACAAAGTGTATGGGAGAAACTGTGATTCAGAAACCAGTAACTCCAGCCATTTTAAATAACTCAGTTCTTTTAGCATGTGACTAGGGGATGATGTTGTTAAGATACTGTTTGAAGCCAAAATTAAACCTTTCAAAATTTCTGGGTCTGCTGGATCTGTCTAGTTTTGCAGGGGGGTTGGTATCAGTGATATCATTTTCAACCTCTCTTTCTGCTCTGTGCAACAGCAACAACACCCCCATTCAGTGTTATAAACTGCTGATACTGACCTTTGCAGAGGGGTGAATGAGAATTTTTGGGGATGCTTCTAATTTTTTTTATTATTATTATTTATTTGTATCCCACCTCTCCATATGGATCGAGGCAGTGAACAACTTACAAATAGCATGTATTTCTCCCAATTGGCAGGTTGATGTACTGCCCTCCCCTTTTTGCCTCTTCTACTCCATTTTTCTCATTGAAGATTGTTTTAATTTCAATAATAATGTGGTCACTTTGAATATAATTGTAGTTTCTTTCCAGGAATGCTGAGGCAACATTTTAGGACTGAGATCACTGACTGGGAGGATTATATGTCCTTCATTTTGGTTCAATGTGCATTTTCCATTTCCATGTGTTGTCAAATAAATTTTAGTTTGGCATGCTTTTTTTCATTTGTGTTTTAGCAATTAATTATTTGGATATTATCACTAATATACCTATTAAGCTGTATCAAAAGGATCATCAAGATAAATTCTTTTGCACAGCAAATGTTGAATTTAATAGATTGTACTCTAGTTGGTATTTGTCCCCTATATACAGTCAAGAAGATGTTCCATTAAAAGCAGAAAGGTATAATTCATTCAGCTGCACACAAGAACAAACTTTGTGTTCTGTGTTTGAAACTGGGTGAAAGCAGACTGCTTGTTGTTGGTACTTATGTAAAAATGATATTCTTTGATCTTTTCAACCTTGTTTGGTTCAGCAGCTCTTTCCTTTAGAGTTTTATGCATTGATTTTGCCACATTTTATGTTTGAGATAGGGTGTGCAAAAACTATCAAGTTCCTTATCATCTGGAATACTTTTATTTTTACTCAGTTTCAGATTTTTTTTGTTAACTTTTCAATCTAATTTCTTTAATATGGGACAAGCCTCAGCTGTACAGCCATGGGGAAATGCTCATTAATATTTTTCATCACATTTTGCCCATTACATCATTTTTCATTATTTGATGAACCAATGTAATGTGAAGGAGTCAGTGTGGTGTAGTGAGCAGTGCTGGACTGAGACATAGGGAATCCATGTTCTAGACACAAATACGTGGTGGGACTCCTTGAGAGATCTTAACCTAGCCACTCTCTTTCAGTCTGGTTTGTCTCATGGGGTACTTTTGAGGATAAAGAGGGTAGAGGAAAGCCTTGAGCTCATGCAGAATGAGCTCAAGGATGAGCTCATTTCGTATAGATGAAATATATGAATTTATGCACACATATATGAGGTCCTATATTTTATTTTAACCCCAACAACCCTGAGAATGATTTCATATTCTGCAGTATTGTATTTAGAGATGGAAAGAATATTCCAAAATATTCAAAGAATTGTAAAAATAAAACACTTTTTTTTTTTACTATTGAGAAATCTTGATGAGAAGAAACTTGGACTGATGAGAATCTTCACAGCTTGGGACTTAAATTTCACATGTGGTTGTTGTGTGGGGAAAGCAACATTTTATGCATAGAAAATAACATTTCAATAAAGGAATGTTAATCCCTGTGCAGAAAATGATGCAACTGAGGATTTCTTCTTCTATGTCAAATTTGCATATGGTTGTTTTGCATAGAAAATGGTATATTGTGGGCAGGAGACAGTATTTTCTGCACATGAATTAATATTTCTGAATGTAAGTATAATTTTCCTGTATGAACCTGAAACAATTATTATAATGTCAGCAGTTCCTGCAGAGTCTGTTGCACAGTATTCTTGAGCTATTCCATCAGCAAATAAAGATAGAATGCTAAATGAGACTGATATGCTTAAGAATATCAAGTGATAAGAATATCACAAGATTGTAAACACCATGGAAGGTGTTTACGTGCAGTGTTAGAAGCTATAGAAAGAGAATAAGAGAAAGAAGAACTCACAGCTCCTGTATCTTTTGGGAATAACAGTATATTCCACTTGAATAGCTGCTACAGAAGTACAGTACAGATATCTGCAAACTGTCAGTCATGTAGAAGTACATTGTTTTATTTCAAAACTTTTATCTTGTCCTCCATGTAGTTCCTAGAGTAGCTTACATTTAAGATATGAATAACATAATCTGAAAACAGGCACACTTGCAAGAAAGCAGTGCAAACTTAGAGAATCCTGGGAAAATAGAAACCTGAGAGGAAAAAAACAAATACTATTTTCCACATAGAAAATTATGCTTTCTATTCAGAAAACACTAGTTTCAGTGCAAAGCAACCATGTGTGAAATTTGTGCAGAATAAGTTCTGAATTTCAAATAACCTTTGAAAACTGCATGGTTTTTGGATACCTTTTTTCAGTGGGAGGAAAGTTACTGAAATTACTCATAGCTACATTCAAGAAGAAAATTAGTGAAGACTTACATCCTTAATTGTACTGTTCAATAATTTAACACTCAGCAGTAGTAGCTGGATTAGAAAGAACTCCAGGTAAACAGAGGCTTTATTATGGCGATACCAAACCACCTTATGTGGTTTTGATCTATGATGATCATTGCAGATTTTACAAATTTTATTGAGTAATGAAAGGCATGGATGAAACCATTCTGCGATCCTTCTATGTTTGTTTTTCATCATAAATAAGGATTTCGGTATGATTCAGTTGAGTAGACTTTAAGACTTATGCATCCTCCTTTGTTCTTTGAGTTATAATCTACAGAAACGCAATGCTATCTCTGTTTTGTGACAAAACATGATTTCTCTTGGGTTCTTCTTATTGTCATTCCCAAACTTGCTTTTCAGAGAATGTAGCTATTTATTCACTGAATATATTCTTTCTCTTCCTCTTTAATTCATTGCTTAATGCATTTGAGCAAAAATCTCCTGTGAGATCCCGGTTGATAATTTTGAGGAATGAATGTAACTCTGGGGAGTGGGAGATGTTTGTCAGAGGAATAACATATTCAGAGGTGAAATTGTAATAGAAGAGAGTCCTCAATCAGTGTTCCTTCCTGAAAAGAAAGATTAATTTGTGATGCTCTAAATTTAGGCATTGTAGAACATGTCTTACTTAGTTGTTATTATGGATGAGTGAGAATTTTGTTTATTTTTCATAATAATTCCACCCTGCTAGGCTGTAAGTGCTTTTAGTCTTTCCTATCATGGATTTTTCTCCATGATGGAGAAAAACAGTGTTGCACACAAAGGAGTGATGTCAGTCACAATACAATTGATGTACCAGTCTTTAAAAAGCAGTCCAACCCACTATCTGGCCTCTTTTCCATTATGCAATCTGCAACCCTTCCCTTGGTATTGTTTAGATGTATTTAATCTGCTTTGAAGGCTAAGTAAGAATTTTTGGTCATGCCCTTCTTTGACATGGACCTTATTATTTTTGCTTATTCTATGCTGTTTTTTAAAAAATAACAGTTCGGAACTTGTTTTGCCACAGCTGGTGCAGTGTGGTCGCTTCAGTTGTTGGAATGCTCCCCTGGGAAGTTTCCTTGGTCACAAGCTGCTGAGGGGAAACAATACACATGTCTCTCTTTGACAACCATGTTGAAAGAGTATGCATGGAGAGGGATCAGATGGCAAAAGCCCCAAAGAATACTAACCAACATCAATAGATTTGAGCTGACTGATACCCTTTGTTCCCCTTCAAGAGTGAACAGGTAAACCGAACTGTTTCTGCAGTTTTTGACTGTGCACTTTAGTTCAGTGTCCACATGTTCTATTTGCTGCCTGTTGTAGATTTGTATTTAAAAAAAAGTGGTTGTCATTTTAAATACTCTGTACCGTTGCCTGGTACCCTTATTCTAATAGGAGGAGAGTATATTAGTATACACGTTTGGGATGAAAATATTTCTATTTGGATGGAAAGAACTTTTGTTGTTGCTGTTGTTGTTGTTGTTGTTGTGTGCCTTCAAGTTATATCTGAATATGGTGAACCTATCATGAGGTTTTCTGATGCTGAAGGTATGTGACGCACTCAAAGTCACCGAGTGGGTTTCCATGGCAAGCAGGGAATTGAACTCTGGTCTCCAAGGTCATAGTCCAATGCTCAAACTACTACACAATGCTGGCTCTTGGAAAGAACTTTTTCTGGTCTGTTTTTATAATGAAAACAACTATTCAATATATATTTTAATATTTTAAACTTTTGTAATTATTTATTGTTTTAAATTGATTTTATTGTAAGCTCCCTGATGTGTTTAGATAAAGGGTGGAATATAATTAATATAATATAATATAATATAATATAATATAATATAATATAATATAAATATTTAAAAGCTGGTAGTGAGAAAAATGAAAATAGATTTGTTGTCCAAGCCAAGAGTTTTGAGGGTTTTATCCTGTGTTTTCTTTTAAAGCAGGCTAGCCCATCAAAAACACATGAATCTGACCATGCTACTCTCTTGGGTCTCTCAGCTTTGCAGTTATCTCCAGTTTTGTCTCTTGTACTGCCTTTGTTCCTCAGGTCAATAAAGGCTAAGATCCTGTATTGTCAGACATAACTGTGATGACCAAACTATATTGCCATCTCTATGTCTAATGATGCTGCCCTCTCCCCCACCCCCCAAATCCCTATCTTTTTAGCCTGGCAGTGTCTCAGATGAAAGATTTCTGAGCTACTACAGATCAGGGCACTGGCAAATAAGATTTGTAGTGCTCTTTTGGTTACAGGGCTCATCAAGAACAGGCAGCTGCAGAGATCCTACAGGGTTCTGCCACAACTACCTGTCTCAAGGCACCTCATGGCTGGAAGAGCACTGAAGACATCATTTTTCAGCACCCTCTTCTAGAGTGCCTCAGGAACTTTAGTTGAGGTCCTGCCAGGTTTAAAAGTAGTTTTTTTAGCCCACATTTAGACACTAATGAAAATTAGCATGATTCCTGGCAGTTACAAGATTATAATCCAGTTTATGATCTCTTTACTACCGAACAGGATACTAGCCCAGAAAGTTGTTGTTGTTGACCTTCAAGTCATTTCCAATTTACAGTGACCCTAAGGGAAACCTACCACTGGATTTTCTTGTCAAGGTTTTGATTCAGAGAGGGGTTTTTGTATTTGCCTTCCTCTGAGGATGAGAGAGTGTGAGTTTCCAAGGTCACTCAGTGGGTTTCCATTACTTAAACTTGGATTCAAACTCTAGTCTCCAGAGCTGTAGTCCAGGACTCAAACCACTACACCACAATGGCTCTCTCTATGTTAAATACCAGCACTGAACTGCATTCTGCACAAACAAGAAGATTTGCTGGCAACCCAATTTTTGCTCAGTAGATAAATACAAAGGAAAGGATTCTATAGCAAAGGTCAGATAGATTCTATTTTCGGTACTTTCTTCTCAGGAAAAAAAAATGTTTTTAATGTAGAGTCCTGTGGTGTTCTGACCCAGTTTTCTTTTCTTTTGTTTTTTTAAAAAAAGTATAGAAACTTTATAAACCCAAAGATCAATGGAGAGGAAAGCCCTGTCAGAGCAGCATTGTTAGATTGTTATTGTTATGTATGCAGTAATATCCAGTTAGAAGATACAACTTCAACTTAATGTAATGAGGTCCTAGATGCTTCACTGCATGGGAAGTACAAATGTATAATAGTAAAAACAAAAGATGTTCTCTCATTGAATCAGACCACTGGTCCACCTTTATGTACATTTCTGAAATTTACTGGCTGCAGCACTCTAAGAACGATGGTGGAGAAGGTGGAATATAGAGGAATTGAAAACCAGTTCCTTAGCGGAATGAAATATGTATGGGGAAAATATGGTGGTGGTGATGGTGATGATGATGATGATGATGATGATGATGATGATGATGATATCAGTTAACCTTGTAGGCAACGTGTCTCTTGGGGTTGGTAGAAACAAGCAGAAGAAGAAGAATAAAGTGTCTTACTGCAAATTAAAATAACAGCAGACCTTGGGAAGGGACCATTTGTAATATTTGGCCCTTTCCTCACGCGGTGAGGGAAACACTCTCTGCTGCTACTCACCAGCTTTTTGGTGGATCCGGTTGGGTCTGTCTTGACGAGGAGCAGTGCGAGCTCGTCGCCCCACACTGCTCCAGCATCCAAAATGGTGGCTTCCGGTTGGTTGAGGCTCCCCACCAACCACTGAAGCTCACCAGCCTAAAGCCCACCCTCAGCAGATCTGCAGGCTCACACTGGTGCAAGCCTGCAAATCTGCACCGGAGTGCGGGAACGGAGTGGCACAGAGTGACGTGCTCCATGCTTTTGAAAAACCTGAAAAAACAGGTTTTTAAAAAGCACGTTGCGTGACCACTTCGGGTCGCTCCGGAGCGGACTGAGGTGTGGAACTGCGACAAGTAGTCCAACCCAGTCCGCTCCCAAGGTGCGGACGACCTCCGTCAGAGGTTGCACCGTGCCATTCTACTTACCCCATGCAGAAAGGGCCTTTGTTTTGTTTTGTTTTAAAAAAGTATCCTCTGGACAAATTTCTGGAGTTTGTGAAATCTTCCAAGTTTCCTCTGATATAAAAGACAGAAATGTATGTCCTGTAGTTCCTCCTTACGATTTGATTCTTACAAACTTTTGTGAGTTTAAAATTTCCCCTTCCTGGAGTACAAACATGTAGGGATAGAAGAATATTTTGAATATTTGACATTATTCCTTCATGGCCATAAAGTTGGGTTTTCTAAGCCATGAATAACCAGGTCAGGAAGAATAACACAAAAGATAGATCTCTGCACAGTTTCCACTTCCAACCCCCAGCCAGAATCCACACATTCTGACATGTTTCAGAAATTATTTTGTGTAGAAACACACGTGAGTTTTTGTGCAAAATTATATCTTTTTTTAAAAAAATATTCCATTAAGGATTTATGTTTCTGTGCAGAAAATGCTGTTTCCAAAATGGTTTTGCTCTTTTCTTTGTTTCTTAGTTTTGCACTGACTAAATCTTAAACTGAAAAAAAAAAATGCCTTTCAATACAGTGCAGTTTTACCAACAAATGTAAAATTGCTAATTCTTGCTTTGTGACAAATTAATTAATATTTAATTTAATTTATATCCCTGCTTTGCACATACTCATGGCACCAATAGAATTCCAGGCCCCATTTTGCATACACAGAACACCACTCTTTCATTTTGTTAAAATCTGCTATAGACAAAAATTGGGGGGGGGGAGGCTCTGATTGTGGCAACCCATGTCTCATTTAAGAATCGCTGATTTATATATAGAAATTTGCCACCTAGCTTATGTGCCACTCAGTGCTGTTTACTAGTCTACTTGCCCTTATAGTACATTTCACCACCTGAGGCACTCTTCAGCTTGGAGAGCTTAGGGCTTTGATCAGAAACTTAGAATAAACAAAAAAGACGGATTGATTATCTTCATGTCTACCTTGAGTGTAGCCCTTTCCACATGAGGTGAGTAAATCGCTCAGTGGTGTTACTTACCGGTTCTTCTTGGGTCCAAAGTAACACAGACTTTCCCTTGAGCCCTTCCACAGGGCTCCTCCATTAGTCCAGGGTGAACTGGAGCAGTGCAAGGTCTTTAGATCTGCACTGCTCCGGTTGAAAATGACAGCTTCCTGTGGCTTCTGGCTGAAAATGGAGGCTTTGTGGGTGTGGACCAAGCGCTGATGCTGACACGACCACAGTCCGTCCTCTGCTGATCGCAGGCTCGCATTGGTGTGAGTCTGCACATCTGCACAGGTAAGCAGGAACACAATGGCACGTTCCAGAAAATTGAAAGACCAGGTTTTTCCAGTCATTACTTAGTGCACTGGAGGACCACTTGGGGGTGGTTTGGATCAGACTAAGGTGTGGAACTAGTTGAAATAGTCCGCACCTAGTCTGATCCAAGGTGTGGATGACCTCTGTGCCAGGACGCCTTGGTCCGTTTTAACATCCACGTGCGGAAAGGGCCTTTTGTCATGTTAGGCTACAAAAATATTTGCTGATGGAGATAGGGATGAAAAAGACACCTGTTGACTTCACATTTCCCTAAGAAAATGAGATTGTTATTAGGACAAAATGCAATTCGTTGTGGACATATGTACATTTCTAAGGTGTGTTGCACATTTTGACAAAGAAAAATGTCCAAGGAACTAAAATAGAGATTTCTGTACCACATAAATATGCACATGTACAAACATTTAGGTCACTGGGGGTGGGGGGATGTACACAAAAATATGGGCAAATAACCATCTGGGAAAAAGTCTTACAACCTATATATATGAAATAGGACAAGAATGCTGATAGGATTCTGACGAATATGATAAAAGTGAATTTTCCTAAGGATATGAAAATGTTCCTAGGGATATGAAAATTTTCATTTTCATATCCCTAGGAACAGGATTTGACATACTATGAATTTGTCCAGCACTAGCTCCATTCTTGATGTTAACAATGATGATAGTGGACCCACAATAGCTATTATCGTGATAGAGATTTTATATCGTGTTATAGATTTTATATCGTGATAGAGATTTTATATCGTGTTATAGATATAGATTTTATATCGTGTTATAGAGATTTTTATTCTCTATTAGAGAATAAAACATGATAGCCATTTTTAAATATCTGAAGGGATGCCATGTAGAGGAGGTAGAGGGCTTGTTTTCTGCTGCTCCAGAGACCAGGACAAGGAGCAATGGATTCAAGCTGCAGGAAAGGAGATTCCACCTGAACCTCAGGAAGAACTTCCTGACAGTCAGGGCTGTCCGGCAGTGGAATCTGCTGCCTCGGAGTGTAGTGCAGTTTCCTTCCTTGGAGGTTTTCAAGCAGAGGCTTGATGGCCATCTGTCGGGATTGCTTTGAGGGTGTTCCTGCATGGCAGGAGGTTGGACTGGATGGCCCCTGTGGTCTCTTCCAACTCTACATTTCTATGATTCTATGATTAGGTACAGACACTCTTTTAAATATATTTATATTCTGTTATGTAAGGGACATTTTTGTTAGATTGTAGAAATCCCTTTGATAAAACTCATTGTACAACATGTTTAAGAGCTTGTCTGAGATCATCAAATGTTCATCCCCATTCCATTTTTCCACTTAACTTGCCTTTTTTTTTTTTTTTAAGATGAATGCTGTGTTTACCCAATTGGTAATACCATCACAAGCAGTAATACCATGCTTGAAAGATGTGTGTGAGTTTTTTTCTTTTCCTTTTTCTTTCTCTTTTTTTTTTAAAAAAACATTTTCCTTTCTGCCTGGCTACACAGATTGAAATGTAAATGAACCTTTATTTCTTCACATTCAAATTCACCATGAAATTTGTATTTAAACTTCCAGTATTTCACAATGTACAGTCTTTATATTACGAAAGGTTATTATAATCTTGCCTGTATATCTATAGCCCTGAGTGTTTGACTTTATCTTTTACTTTATCATATGTATTATGTCACTGAAACTGCTCAACTGATGGACTAGACTATTTCATTAAAATATCTGAATAGCTCCAGCAAGATGTTTGGGCTTATTTTTATCTGGTATATTTCTATGCTAATTGATCTGAGAATGTTTTTAAGGCCTAAAAAAAAAGTAAATAAAAGCCCTAATGAAGGGGGGAAAAATAGTCAGTGCTATTAGCCCAATTACAAACTATTTGATTTAAGTTTAAAATGAAAATTTGATTCACTTCATAGTTGGTCATTTTGATTTTCCATCTGATTTTGTTGAGACTCCTGCTGCATCTAAATAGGTGGATTGTTTGATTGATAAAAATGATAAAAGTTAATCAGAGTTGAATTGATAGAAATTAACCAATTGATGAAGAATGTATTCGGAGTCTGACTATGCAATATCATACAATGGTTAGCAAAAGTACTTGGCTTTGCAAACATTAGAATAACACTTGGATTGCATGAAAGGGTTTTTGAGGAGATCTCTTGGCATCTATAGGTATTTCAATCCCCATTCTTTTCTTGGGATGTAAATCTTCATTTGTTTCATTTTGTGTGTGCAAAAATTAAGTATTTCTAAAGTTTTCTTGCTACTGGGCAAGACAATGAGAGGTTTTACATGTTTTGATGATTTTCATATTTTGGAACTTTTCCATAAACATTAATTGACATAACACTTGTTTTTCTGCAAAGTACACTATATTTTTCACAGAAAAAAAAATACAGATTGGGATTTTCTTCTCAAAAATATTGCTTTCAGAAAAAAATAAATTTATTTGCAGAAATAAAATATTCATCAAAAATTCCTGAAGTATGAAGATTCTTGAAACAGTTGACCATTTTCTTGATGATGTAGCTTGAGGTTTTGAGAGGCCATTTCTTGTCAAAGATAAGAAAACTAAAGGATATTCTTCACATCTTCTTTCAGACTAATTTTCTTGTCTGTAAGTGACTACAACTCCTAGTAAACTAGGAAACTAGAGAAAGTATGCTGAGATGCTTAATAGGTTTAGAAGGAATCAAGAACATATGGTGATGAGTTGAAATATATTTGTAGAACACATATATTGTCTCTAGAAGATCCCAGATTCATTCTAGAGCACCAAACCAGAAAGGGTGTGCATTTTTTTGTTTTTTGTTGTTGTTGTTTAATTATAATTTTTATTGAATTTTCCATAACAACTCTAAAACATCTCTACGTATTAATCTCTTCATTTCCCAAACACACATAACATAACAATACAATCAATGCACTACAGTACAATTACAAACAGTTCTAACACCACCCTTTCACTCTTCCACACTAAAAATAAAAACATTTGACTTCCTTTTGATCTTTTATATTTTTTATCGACATTATTACTTATATCCTATCTTTTATTTCCTTAGCACTCTAATTCGATCCGTACATCTAATCGGTATTCTGCTCTCATTTACCAACTTATTTATTTTGTAAATTTTATACATTTTTAATTGTCGCTTCGGGACTAAACATAAAAATTAATTCTTTAAATGCATATTGTTCTGTATACCCTGAAAT
Organism: Ctenosaura bakeri; assembly: GCA_948474755.1. Taxonomy (NCBI): domain Eukaryota; kingdom Metazoa; phylum Chordata; class Lepidosauria; order Squamata; family Iguanidae; genus Ctenosaura; species Ctenosaura bakeri. Next base: position 243,003 of record CAOLHI010000636.1, on the reverse strand, counting down.
ACGGTGTTGGAATCAAACACCCTTGATTATCTCTTCCTTCCTTCTATATCTCGATCATTTACTAACTTCCCATTATTATCCCTATATTGTCTATATGTATTGTGTATTTACTATTTTTTATTCTCTTATTGCTATACTAGCTGTTTGTCCCCATATATCTTCTAAAACCCTCTTTATAGGATTCCATTAAACAAAACTCCTTAAACTCCTTACCCCTCAGTAAGAGCGATAATCTAATTCCATCAATTCATACATTTTTATTAACCATTCCTGGAAATCTGGCAGATCCTGTTGTTTCCATTTTTTTGCGTAGATCATCCTTCCTGCTGTTATAATATATAACAACAATTTTTGTTGCCTTTGAGTCAAGTTTGGAATTAGATCTATCATATTAAGCAGATATATGTCTGGCTGCATGTCAAATTTTTTCTCCAATGCTTTCTCAATCTGACCATGTATTGCTTTCCAATATTTTTGGGCTTGGGGACAACACCACCATAGGCGAAACAATGTCCCTTTATTTTCACATTTCCAACATTTATGACCTGAGTATAATCTGAGCTTTTAGTCATCTTACCAATTTTCACTGGCGTATAATACCATCTGTTGAAAATCTTATAATAGTTTTCTTTCAACTGGCTGGCTTTTAACCATTTGCTCGTCTTTGCCATGAATTTTCCCATGCTTCCAGTTGGATCGGATGGCCTATATCTTGTGCCCATTTAATCATATTAGATCTAATTACTTCTTATTCAAATTCCAACAATATCTTATAGATCTTTCCTATATTCCGTCCAACCCCTTTTTGGAGGATGACATCAAATTCATTTTCTTCTGTCGTAATCCCTATCTTATTTAAATCTATCTTTGCTTTTTCCAGGAGTTGGGTCATCAACAGCCAGTGTGTTTTTGTTTTGATATCTAAAATTTACCCTAATTTGGTTATAAAGCACCAATTTTTTTTTGAAAGATGTTAATATTTAGTAATGTTTATTACTTATTTATTTCCAATGTCAGAAAGAGTGGTTTTCTGTTTCACCTGGCAAAATAACTGCACTGATCTTGTGTACTATCATTGGGTACAATTTGTTGCCACCCAGGCAGCAGAATAGTTCAGGCCAACCCTTGAAGTGGGAGTACCAGTTTTGCATGCACTATTCTTTTATATTGATCACATCCTCAGATATTGTGCAACCTGTAAAACAAAGACCAAGACTTTCTTTCTTTTCTTTTTTTTTTCAATTTCTCAAATCATCATCCAATGCTGAATTGATTTCTCTCATATCATGGCTGTATTCAGTTGCTACAAATTTTCAGAATAATCGTAGAATAAACCTCAAGATCAGTAATATCCTAGGTTGAATGGAGGGGAGTGTTGAGGAATCTTTACTGCACCACCAAGACACCAGTTGCCATCCTAGAGTCAACAGAGTTGTGAGGAAAGTGGCTTTTATGGCTGTAAAATGTGTTGACAAATTGTTTTAAGCTATTGAAGTTTATGTGCTGACCACACATCTCTCCTTGGAAGAATCAGTTGTTGATATAAAGTGTAGTCCATCTCAGAATTCAGGTCAGAGAATCATAGTCATGTACATTATCATAGTATAACACAATGGTTCTCTAACTTGAGTTCCCAGATGGCATTGGACTACAACATCTAGGAATCCTGCCACTTTCTGGAAGTTGTAGTCCAACAGCATTTGGACACCTAGGTTTGAGAGCTACTCTGTTAATGGCACATCCATGATTTGATTTATTTTATTTTATTTTAGTCAATGATCTTGGGGAAACGACATGAAATGAAATATAACACATCCACATAAGGAAACTTAGGTTGCTCTTCTTACCTGGGGCTTTGCTACTTGTAACATTCAGTTTCCCTTTTCTCAGGCTGATTGGCTCTCTGTGCATAATGAAGTGAATGATAGAATGAACTGGAGTACTTCAGGTGATAGATTTTATCCATAAAGCATTCAAAAAATGGCATAAAATTGGCATGCAAATGACTCTTTGAGAACCCTCATTGGATTCAAAGTGCATGCAGTTTGTACCACATTGCTATGTCAGGCATTTTCCTGACAAACTAAAGCCACTTATTACGACTGCAATTACGCTTTATTGCTGCAGAGCCTGGTTCTTTCATGGGGCTGCTTTGATATTCTGAGTGTAAGCAAAAATTGCACAATATCTTATTGCTGACCAACCATGGAATAATAAGACCAGACATAGAGAATTGGATTGAAAAGGACCACTTCATTTAATCTGCATCCTATTTAAACTGAGTTGAACCTGGAAAGGTGCAGGTTGGTGGCAGGGTGGATCTAGCATGGTCCAACTGAGGTCAGACATCACTCCCTCTGGGTAAACCACTCAAGCCCCAAGGGCAACTCAATAGCTGGTTTGTTCCCTGTCTGGCCATCTATTGGAAAACAGACCCAAGAAACCCCATACCCAAGTTGTAGGAATTAAATGAGGGAAAAGTAAAGGGAGTTAAAATTCCTACTTGCTTCCAAAGTGACCAGAAAAGGTCACCCAGCACTGGGGGTGGGGTGAGGTGAAAGAGTCATTCAAAAAGAAGCAATGAGAGGTAGATGAAACTAAGAAACCCCCTTGATCCTCCCTCCAATGTCTGGTGTAATGGCATGTTGTGCCTGACATAATCAGCTCTGGCCTCTCCTCCATCAGAGGCCAGCAGAGAGGAGTCCTCCCCAAAAGAACCTTATACTGCACAAGTCTGGACCCATATCGCTGACCAGCCATGGAATAATGAGAGCATACACAGAAAGTTGGGCTGAAAAGGTTCTTATTTATTTAACCTAGAAATTGGAATGGTTCAAGAGGAGGAAGCAACTGTGTGGAGTCAGCTGAGGCCAGGTGTCACTCCATGGCTTTCTCCTCAGCCTTTCCCTCAGTGAATCATCTGAGCCTCAAGGGCAACTCAATAGCTAAGTTGATCCTTATCCAAACATCTACTGGCAAGCGGACTCAAGGGATCTAATCTCCAACTCACAGGACTTAAGTGAAGGCAACCCCACCTAGGTCAGTTCCAAGGGTTGTTTCCGTCTCCACTTCTTGGACTTGGGACCTAAAGAAGCAGTTCCACAGTCCTCCTCTTTAGCAAAAGGATGTTAAGGTGTTCATCATAACTCTTATTTCTCCCCCACTACTTGGCACAGACAAGAAACAAATGTCTGCTTAGTTTCTTCCCCCCACCAGACTGGCCAAAAGCCCCCTCAGCCCTTGTTGCAAGTCCCCAAAGAAGATCCCATTACCCACCTAGAATAAATACACATCATCCACTCTGTAATACTCAGGGCAATATAACACTGGTTGTGTGGTGTAGAGGTGATGTATCAGGTAGGTCATTGCAACTTAGAGATTTAACACTTCCTGGGCAACAGGCTGTATTGTTGATTTGTATCTCTAAGATGGGCAGGAGGGAGACAGGGGTGAAGGTAACATTGAGGTCTTGTCATGATATGGCCTTATGCCTACTTTATGCATTACAGAATTGTGTAAAGGCTGGGTGACATAGGCTGGGTCTTTTATTTTGTTGCATGGACTTTTTGTTCCTTACTAAATATCAGTTTTGGTCTGTTATCTTCAAGATCTCTCAATTTCAATGCCCTACCTGATACATCACCTCTACACCACACTAACCCGCAAGGCACCAAAAAGGGCCAATCAAAGATGCTATGTGAAACAAAATAGTTTCACAATCAGAAGAGCAAAGGGAGAACCAAATATGCCACAACGCCTTAAGGACGTCAGGCAGATATATTCTATATCTATCAGACAGCCTGCCACACTCCCAACACCATCCCTCCAACACTTTGTGAATCCTGAATTCAGTTTTTGTATCAAGATAACCTTGCATCCTGGTAGCAAAGGCCAATGCTGACAACCTAGCCCAAATGGACTGTGGAGCTAAACCCCTACCCCTCAGATATACACAAAATTGCAAAATATAGGCAAAAAGACTGGCCAAATAATCTGAAGCCCCTCATTTGACCTAAAATGCTCAAACTCCAGTCCAGCCTTCCTATAACTTCTCCTAATACTGAGAGCTACAGAGGGGCTAATTACCCTAACAATCTCAGCCCTCTAAACCACCAGAGATCTGCTGGCATGGGATCTGGATGGGTCTCTGGTTCCAGAGCCAATTGTTTGAAACACACCATCAGTTTGTGGAAAGGAGCATCCAGCCACATAAAGTGCCATAAAAAGTATATTATACTGAAGAGCTGCAGTGTAAAGGCCCTGACCAAACACATGACTCATGGGGACTTAAAGACAGGGGATTAATAACAGGCATCATAGCCATATTATCACACCAGAAATTAACAGAGGAATTAGCCAAGTTCCTGGCCCAGATCGAAATAGTTGCTACAATTGGGGGGGGAGCCCTCTAGAAATGTTAAATTGGAGCACAAACAAGTATGGGTCCATTCATGAAAAGTACTGAACCTTTCAAACATGGCACATGACACCAAGTGATCCATAAAAAGAGGTCAGTTCATGTAAAACAGGTTGTCAAAAGAAAGCAAAACAATAACTTAAATTCCCTGGGATGAACTGCAAGAGAGTTAATGCAGTTAATGCAGAGTTAATATCACATTGCTCCAATTCAGCCACAATCACATTCTGGCACGACTTCCAAACTGTTGCATCAAATAATATATTACAAAAAATACAGAGTCCCACAGGAATGGAATCATTAAAGGACTCCCCTTTGGGGTAAGACAAACGATGAATAAGCCTGCATTCATAAAGTGCCTTTTTGGGAACAACCCCTTGGGAGTGGCACCCTCAGACTGGGTATAGGGAGAGATGTGGATGAACCTATAAGCCTCCCTTCTGACACTTTTTTATGAATCTTTTCTGTAACAACATATTCTAAATGCAACACAGAACATAAACTCTTAGATTGGAAAGGATGCTCGGCTCCTTGAAATGGGATCCAAAAGCTTTTTCATAAACCCCTCTCTCAGATAATGGGCAGCAACTTAGTCAGGGTAAAGCTGCAAAAGGAGCTCCGACAGATTCAATTTAATATCTTCTTGACAAACTAAGGACACTTACAACTGCAATTACACTTTATTGCTACATAGCCTGAATTGTTTGTGGAGCTGCTTTGATAATCTGAATGTAAGCAAAAATTTCAAAATGTTTCATTCTGTGGCTAGCATTTATAGGCACAATGATCTTAATTTCAACCAATGACAAACAATCCATGCTTAAAACATTCTCATTTTAATTTGGATTCTCTGAGACAATTTATAATTCTTTCATTTTGTCATGGTTCCTAACATAGCCCTTTTATCCTATGGATCCTGTTTTTATTAAAAGTATAGCCATATTCTCCCACAAAAACCAACCCATGGTCACACTTTCTTTTTTTTCCTTTTCATTCCTTCCTTGTTCCTGTGAACAGGGACAATGAGATTAATACCTAAAAGTTTGAATCCATTAAATATCCTTTCATTGATGGAAGGCTTTTAGAACTAGTATAGTCCTTCATTAGTAGAATGAAGAAGACAAGACACAGTGGACTGTGGGAGAAGAGGAGAGCGAAAGAGCAACAAAACACATCCTTTCCTATTCCTCTGAGGGTAGTGTCAATTGGTCCTCCCATTAGCAGAAAAAGTGCAATGAAGTCGTTCAAGGAAGATCTGTTTGTGCTTTTGCACCATTTTTCACACGGACTCAGCTAGCAATTGCTATTCCAAAACTCTCTTTTCCATTCATGAACATAGCAGATCTAATTGAAATTATGTTGCCAGATGAAAGGGAAGTGAAAAGCCCATTTTGCTACATGAGGAATATAAAATAGAATCTGAAGAGCTTAGTGACAGAATAATGCTGAGAACTGGGGTGCAAGAGTATAAACACGAACATGCGAGAGGAAACTTAGCAAGGTATCTTAGGATCAAAAAAGGCTAAGCACTGTTAGTGGAAAATAGGTAGAGGCACAGTAACTGAAGTTGAAGACCTCATTCTACCACCCCCAAAATGGGAGTGGGATGGGGAATGTTCACTGTGTGCTGTTGACAGAAGTACTAGTATGCTGAAGCATCTGCAAGGACACGTCTCAGTCTTGTGTACATTAATATATTTGGATGCATGTACAGCTCAGAAACAGTCTCATACAAGCAGAACTGTCTGCAGTGGAGGACATCCACATGCTGCTTATTATTTTCTGGACTGTGTGTGAGAATATGGGTTTTTGTATTGATCAAAGTGCGATAAATTTAATTCTTATATCCCAAATGCCCTCTTTTTGTTTCCTGCCACAATGACCAAGCAGGAGGACTCACATCCATGCTCCTTCTTCTAATCTTCAACGAACTGCATAGAATCCTTTGTCTGGTTTTCTCTGAGCCCCTTCTTCAAAGCTCGTCTTCCTCCTCACTTACCCACTCCCAAGCCCTAGAAATCTAAATTTGCTTAGCCCACACAATCTCCTAGAACTGAGATGCAGACTATTAAAGTTTGTATGGACTGCCCAACCCCATCAAACTCAAATTCTTAGAAGCTTCACAGCCTCTGCGTTTACCGTGAGTGTGCTCCTTGACTTAACTTTTCCATATGTGGAAAAAGTCTGTTTAACAGAAATGCATTTTATTCATTTAGTTTTTATTTACCTGGTATCTGTTGCATAATTTATCATTTATGAGCTAATAGATTCCTTATCAGAAAGTATACAACAAGTGTATGCAAATCTGGTCCCAAGAATGTTTTTGTGGCTTCTGACCCCTTGAGTATTTTTTTTTCTTTCTTTCTTTCTTTCTCTCTTTCTTTCTTTTTTTCTCTGTCTCTTACACACACACACACACACTCATACACACACAGAGTGTGTTTCCTCTCCTGGAAGTTTCCAGGGGCAGTGAATCCACCTTTTAATTAGGTTCCAGCTTTCCCCTACACTATTTAAGATTTACAATTGCCTATTTTCCAAAGCCAGAAGGAGATTTCTAAGAACTTCTTGTTTTCTCTTTTGACACTTTGCCCTGTTTGTGTGTCTCCATTGGGTCTCAGGGATGGAATATTGGCATTTGTACCAGATTTTTCCACCCTTACTCTACAGTGGTGCTTACTATGCTACAGCACATACATTATTATGTACATTGGTTTTCATGTGATTTGTTAAAAAAAAAAATTCTGAGAAATAGTTCCATGAGAGTTCTGTGCCCAGGCATGTTGCTACTGAAGTTAAATACACCCCTATGTATGCATATTCTTAGAACACATGCAAATTCATTGTCTATTTGGTAGGCAGACTATTTAGAAAAGAAAGTGAAATGACCTAATTAAGCAAATGTATAATGATATAGAATAACTTGCAAATGCCATAGTTATAGACCTAGGTGAACAGAAATATAGGCTGTTTTTAGTTGATAATTTATGATTTCATAAACCAACATATGATTGCACAGTTTGGAACTGCAGTGTTGTACAACAGTCATATTCTCAGGAAGGACACATTGCCATCACAAACATTGCACAAGTGGAGTGAGCAGAGTAACAGTTGCACAGTGGTCTCAATACACAATAGTATGACACTAAGCAGGACAGGCTTTCTTTATACATTGACAGAAAAAGGACAGGAGTTCACCTCCCCTGCAACAGAGCCACAGGACACTGGTAATCCAGAATGGAGGATGGAGGAAAGTCATGATTCCCTGGGTCCAGTTGGAAAAATGTCCCCACCTTTCATAGTTCCCCATTGTGTAGTAGGAGCCCCCGTTGCACAATCTTTCATGATGTCCCATTGCAAATTGTTGCAATTCACACACATGGTTGCGTATTGAGCATGGAACATAGTTCCATCATCATAAAGTTCCACATTGCAATCCATGATCAGGACCTCAGCGTACAGCCTGTGGATTTGCTGTAACAAGAATCTATCTGACATTTAAAGGACAGGCTTATCTGCTTTATGTTTCAGATTTCAATAAATCTTCAGCCTTCCTTTTCTGCAGGAAAGAAGATTCCACCGGAACCTCAGGAAGATCTTCCTGATGATCAAAGCTGTCCAGTAGTCGAATATACTGCCTTGGAGCATAGTGGAGTCTCCTTCTTTGGAGGTTTTTAAGCAGAGGCTAGATGGCCATCTGTCGGGAGTGCTTTGAGGGTGTTCCTGTATGGCAGGGAGTTGGACTGGATGGTCCCTGTGGTCTCTTCCAACTCTACATTTCTATGATTCTATGATTCTATGATTCTTTGCAATATACAATAGAGAGCGGTGAATTTTAATTTTACATGTATTATCATCATCATCATCATCATCATCATCATGATGTTGTTGTTGTTGTTGTTGTGATTTGTATATTATTTACACAATGCATACTTATTTGTTTATTATTTTTTGTTCAGTATCTGTCTGTCTGTTTGTCTATTTGCAGGTCTTTTTCCTCTCTTCATTTTTTTTTCTTCTTTTTTTATAAGGTTAGTTATACCAAGAGTACTAGTCACTTAGTGGCCCATTTTTGGATAAGGTAACCTGGACCAACAGCAAGTCTGAGAAGTACAACTGTCTGTGTCCCTTCTGTCCAGCTCAGCCTGAATAAAGGGAAACTCAGACCTTACAGGATATCACAAAGTAGCTTTGACAACCAGAGGCAAAATTCTTTCATTCCCTGTTCCCAAGAATTTCCAGCCAGAACAAGATTTCATATTCACTAGCAATCACCAAGAAGTCAGGTGTTGGATTTAGAAGTAGTCTCTTCATTATAAGGCAATCCAGAAACGATACTACATAGAGAAACTTTTATTTACAAGACAGAGAAGCAAGAGCTAAACATGCAGCGTAATTAGAGAAACAATAACTCAGGAATAGATGCAACAGGCAAAATTAACAGCAATAACAACAACAACAAAGCTTAACATTCAAGTTCTCAAATGTATCACCCAGATAAGTACAGTCCTTCTAGCCAAGCAAAACATAAAGCCATAGTATCAACACAGACAAAATAAATGATCTAGAAGGACAAAGGAATGTAATAGCTGATAGAATGTGGTCGATATTGTTGTTGAATGAGTTTTTAATGATGTATTTCAACATTGTTTTAATTATTTTTGATTGTTTAATTATGTTTTAACTTTATTGTTATCATACAGGTTCTAACTTTGTCTTCTTGGTTGTTGTAAGCTGCTTTGAGTCCCAACCTTCTAAAAAAGTGGAATCTAAATAAAGATAATGTTGATGATGATAGTAATAATAATATTAGTAGTAACAGTAGAAGCTATACTTAATTTTACAGGATGAAACCCTGAGCATAACTTGGGTGAGCTCAATTAACCAATCAGGATTTTTGCAGGCCCAGACAATCAAGCATCTTGGTATCTAAATAGATCTTTATAAATACAGATGGAGTTTGTTCAGAGCCCTTTCTTGGTAAAGAGAAAGGGCTCTGAAGATCCTTCTGTCAAATAAGAAATAATGCAGGTGCTTTAGGCACTACACTGTCCTAAAGTAGTGTCTTGGAAAATATGTGCAATCACACTGGTACAAAATGGAAGTGACAGGATGACACAGAAGCAAACAATTTGGTTGAAAGCCAGCCGGTATTATCAGTGTTATAGGAACATACTGATGCATTTAGAATCAGTGAACACGTCAGGTGTTTTCCCATTTCCAGTGATTGGTTATTACTTAAATATCACTTCCAACATATGGGGACACTCATAAGTGTGTCGCATTTTTCCCCCAGGGTTATATTCACTTAATTTAATTGTACGCCATTCCTTGGCACAAATGAAACATGAATGGATAAACACTTGGATCATTCAAATAACATTTTTTCTTCGTTGGTACAAATGGGTTTTATATGTAATTAGTCTCCCCTCTGTCTAGTGCCATTTTTAGTGTCTATTTCCTTTTTGCCTTTTGTATTATCAGTTTTCCTCTCTCTCACCCATGCAATCATTTTTCTCTTACATATTTCCATAATACAGAATTTCCTCTACTTAAAGTCTGGCTTCTGAAGTGTGAAAGAAAAGAAAAGAGGAGAGAAAAAGGGAATCACGTCCCTCCAGGAGGTGAAAAGGGGGGCAATTAGCCCAGTTCATGCATTCTGCTGAGGCAGATGGATCATGCTGAAATTCCAGCTTCAGTTGCCAGGAGGAGGAGGAAATCATCTTTGAAGCAGAGCTTGGCATATTAGATCAAACCTTCCTGTGACTTTCAGAGCATCTGTAGCATCTTTGAATCATATGTTTTAAAATGAAGATCTGTCTGTTTATCAGTCAACACCAATCAGTGGGAACTACCTTTCTTCTACATGTTGTATATCCTTTGATCTTTGAAAAGTAGAGTGGAAACTCATACTAGTGATCTTCACCTTCCTAAATACACTCAGGCTTTTTAACTGTGTGGTTGCTGACCATCTCACTCAAGTCAGTATGCAATTATTTTATTTCGTTGTCCCAGTTTTGGGGGAATAGGATACTCTTTTCCATTGTAGTTTCAAAATCATTCAAATTTTGTAAATTTTGGTAAATTCTGATAAATCCCCAAGTGAAAATTTCCATAAATAATCCATAATATATAATATCCAACCAGATCTGATCACTTCTTGTATGGAATACCACAAATCATTTGTTTTAGTCTAAATCCAATGGCTAGTCCAAATAGAGTATATACACTGAATTGGTGTATTTATCTCATCATTAATTTTTTTCTATTCAACAGTTGATTCAATGGGTCTAATGTGGTCAAGAATGGGAACTGGGCATAGACCTATGTGTTTACTTGTTAACACTCATACCTTGACTTTCCCACAGTGAAGTCAAGGTGGTGCTGTATCATCTTCATTTTTATCCTCACAATTACTCACTTAGAAGGTTATACAAAAAGAGAAAGAGGGAGAGGGAAAGGGAAAGGGAAAGGGAGAGAGAGAGAAACCAGGTTATGTAGCAAATTTCATTGCTCAGTGGGGTCAGACCTAAACCCACATTGTCCAATTCCCAGTCCACCACTCTAACCACTAAAGATCACTGGTTGAAGTACCATTCTGAGTCAGCTTGTCAGAATCAGGTCAGATCTGTGGCCATATATGGAGAAAGTATTATTCAGTTTCATTTTCCAGGCCTTTAAAATGTTGTTGCTCCTTTAGGGCAAACAGAAGTGTCCAGTCTTGATTTTGGGGGAGATTTAAGGGCAATGGGATGGGGAGGGGAATACAAATAGCAGAAGAATTATAGCAGCTTTCGGGAGAAAGGTGAGCTATAATATTTTTTGAGAAGAAATCACTTTTGCTCCTTACTTCCTGAGACATGATACTTTATTAAAGCAATTTCCGCACTACACTGTTCTAGTGCTATTATTCCACTTTCAACATCCTGTGGAATTCTGAGGTTTGTAGTTTACTGAGGCCAAAGAAGTCTCTGTCTGATCATTCTAAATGTCCCTCCCTAAACTACAACCCCCAGGATTCCAGAGGATGTTGAATGTGGAATAATAGCACTAGAACAGTGTAGTGCAGAAATGGCCATAGACGATATTTTCATTATACTGTCTGTAGAAGTATAGAAGATATATATATTAAAATGGCATAATTTTTCTCATTTTTGTTTAGGAGTATAATGTGTGTGCAAAATTTATAACAAGCTATGTGTAATACATTCACACATACATATGTGTATACATGTAATTTAAAATTAGAATAGGAGTAAATTATAATATCCTAATGTAGACACTAATATGTATGTGTCATTACATACCCTTTAAAAAAACAATAGAAAAATGAAGCCTATTTTCAAAAAATATAAAACTGATCTTACTCAGCACCAATGTCTATTTTTGTCCTGGTTCTAAGTCCCACTTAGGTTGTGAGATTGTTCTCTCTTGTTGTACCAGAGTGATGCAAAAAGGAAAGAAAAAGGGAGGTGGGCTGGAGAAGAAAGAAAGGAGAGGAAAGGAGAAACTGTAGAAGTATTGTGAACTGGTATATTTTGTGTTTTGTGTATAAGCTTTTTATTAAAAAGTTTCAGACACCTTAATGGAGTTAGAAGTTACAGATAGAATTCTTCAATAAGTTTCGCCTCAAAAGTAGTGTTGAGTAATTTCAACAATTTTCTTCCTGCTGTGAGAAAGTCTTCACAAACCACATAGTTTTTGAAAGCTGTTCACAATTCAGGACTTATTCTGCAAAACTTTGGGAATGGTTGTTTTGTGCCGGGGGAAAAAAAAGTATTTTCTGCATATTAATTCATTTGCAGAAAATGCTGTTTTCTGTAAAGAAAATGCTTCTTCTTCTTCTTCTTCTTCTTCTTCTTCTTCTTCTTCTTCTTCTTCTTCTTCTTCTTCTTCTTCTTCGGTACATCAACCATGTGTGAATTTTATGCAGAATAAATCCCCAATCACAACATCTTCTTCACAGGAATTAATATTTTTACAGTTTCTACATAGAAAATGCTGAAAAAATTCTGATCCTTGTCATTCCAGGATTCCTTTCATCAGGGTTTCTCAACACTCAGAAAACATATTTTTAAACTTTTACCTAGATATTTTTTGAATATTCTTTCTATCCCTGATAGATATGCCCATCCTCCCCCCCAAATATTTGTGCTGTGTATTACAATCAAGAAAATCCTGCTCTCTTTTCCTTCACACTGAACAATATAGCCAAGCATAGACTAATCCAAGAGCTATACATTCATTTTATATTTTTCTATATAAGCTCTTTTTAAATCACCTATCTGAATAATTTTTTTTTAAAAAAAAATAATCATAAAAAGAACTCTTCTTGCTGACTTAGCTTGGCAAAGGAGAAATGTTCAGTTTGGCAATATCAAACAGTACACTGTATTGGAGGTGAAATACCTCTCTATTTCAAGCTGCCATAAATATATGTCTTACATTGTACATAAGGATGAAAGAAAGAAAGAAAGAAAGAAAGAAAGAAAGAAAGAAAGAAAGGAAGGATAAAAGGTGTCCCATTCCTCCCTATATATATATGCCCTATATACTAAATATACATACACACACACACACACACACACACACACACACACACATATATATATATATATATATATATATATATATATTGTATAGGGCATTCCTATATTTAAGACTTCTATGTTCAGTTCCTTTTTCCAATTAGGTAATAAACACATAGGCCATTTCCGCAAGAGGCAAGGGAATCACTCCGTGCCGTTACTTACCGGATCTTCTGGCTCCTCTGTCCGGTCTAGGGTGAATCAGAGCAGTGTGAGGTCTTAGATCCACACTGTTCCAGCTTCCAAAATAGCAGCTTCCGGTTGGTCATGGGTCCTGACCAGACGTGAAGCTCGCCATGCCTAAAGCCCGCCCTCCGCAGATCGCAGGCTCACATTGATGCCAGCCTGCGAATCTGAACAAGGGAGCAGGCATGCAATGGCGTGCTCCAGAAAAAAGAGAAACCTCTTTTTTCCATTCTTTAAAAATTGCACTGGAGGACCAGTTGGGGGAGTTTTGGAGCAGACTGAGGTGCGGATCTCTGGTAAGTAGTCTGAACTTAGTCTGCTCTGAGATGCAGATGACCTCTGTAGAGGACACACTGCACCATTTTAATTCCCCATGCAGAAAAGGCCTTAGAATGACACTCAGTGAGGAGGAGTTCAATGTAAATGGAATAACTAGCAAGTAACATTTTCTCCCACATTTTTTTTTAAATCAGAGGTGAGGGTGATCTGGCTACGACATCTGTCTCCTATTGATTGCCAGGTGTACCCTTCCTCCTTCACCACTCTATATGTTTCCCTCCCAAAGCTGAGTGCTTGGTGGAAGAAGATAACTTTTCAAAATCAAATCTTGACGATGAAGGAAGTTGCAGATTTTAGTAAATCCTTGCTAAGATAAAATTGAAATGATTTTTTTCTTCCTGGTACAACTGGTTGGTTTCAACTGATACAACTCTGTCCGCCCTGCAGAGACATTTGTTGCCCCTGCCTGTACAAGGTGAGGAGACTCTCAAAAGGTTAGTGGGAGCTCTCGTCCCACATTCATGTCAGTGAATCCAAAGAGTTAAACAAGGAAAGATTTTCAACTTATAGCTTGAAGTACAATGAGGTGAACAACTTGTGGCTGCAAAATGCTGTTTTTGAACTGTAACCCCCACGACCAACCATTGTTCCCTCTACTAACTAAGGCAAATTTTTTTATTATTATTTATTTGTATCTCGTCTCTCCATATGGATCGAGGCAGCGAACAACTTACAAATAGCATGTATTTCGAAACATTTCTATACATGCCCCCAAGAAGCTGGGTACTCATTTTACCAACCTGCGAAAGGATGGAAGGCTGAGTCAACCTTGGAGCCGGGCAGGATCGAACTCACAACCTTGTAGCTTGCAGTACTGGCATTTAACCACTGCACCACCAATTGAAAGCAGTGCAACAGCATCTGGTAGGCTAGTAGTTGCCCACTTGTGAAGTACACAATCATAATTTCAAAGGAAACTGCAGTCTGATATTTAAATTAAATGCATTCCCACATGCCTGCCTTTAAATGCATACACTCTTATATGCATGATATATTCTGTCTTATGCCCCATGACATTTAATTTCTGTGTATCAAGTTGTGGGGGCTGAAATCTGAATAGTGTAATACCAGACATTAACAGAAAAACAAACAAATAGACAAAAAGAACAGAAAAAGATTAGGAACAGGTAGCGGTCAGTTGGGACTACCTTTGGCAAATGGGCAAGGCTGGACAAGAAGAAGAAGCTGCTTTTTTGAGCTTCTGGCAGACTAGAATACTAGGCTAATGAAATGAATTTGATTTAGTGGGTTAGGAGTAGGCATGTCAAGAACGTGTGCGTGTGTGTGTGTGTGTGTGTGTGTGTTTAATGTCTTCAACAGTGAGGTCCACAATACTTCAAGACAACCTATTAAGAAAATGGTTAACTGCCCCCAGATTTTTTTGTTTGTTTTTTTGCATTTTTGGATTTTCAGGTAAAAGAACATTTTTTGGGGAAAAAAAAACGCTCTAAAAATCTCTTTCAAAAATCTTTCTAAACTAACAAATTAGTCACAAAAAGTGTCCTGAAATACTAAATGTTATTGCACAATAACTTTTGAAATGTCTTGCTCTGGTATTCCAGAATGAGTTAAGTATAGATATGGAACCCTATTTGTAAGTTACAAATTGTGCTGGCCTTGTCTAAATCAAGGTAGCAAGAGTTGTGTTCTTTTCTGCAGTAGTGTTGTAGTACTGGGGAGTCATGTGATAAGAAGGCACAATGCAGATAAGAAGGCACAATGCAGATAAGAAGGCACAATGCCAAGTCCAGGGATGTTACTTCTAGATGTTACCTCTAGATCACCAGAGAAGGTGAGGAATAAAAAACCCCAAGAGGAGTACATCCTGTGCTCCTGTGGTAATATATAAATTTCTCTTAAGGTTAATCAATAATTACTCCATTTTACTAATTCATGGTCCCTCCCTGATGCATTTCCACTATGTTTTCAAAGGATAGGTAGCCTAAAGTAATAGTGTAAGCAGGCAGAGGGCTGTTATCTTTGAAGAAGAGTTATCTCTGTTTTAGCCATTCAAATACATTATTTTGCTGGGATGTTATCCTCAGTAAGGGCAGATGGCAATGTTTCCTAGAACATCTGCCACCCATCATTCTTCTACACAGCATCCCAGATGCTGTTGACAACTTGTATGTAAATCATGCTGACAATTTGTTCAGCATCTTTGCTGATAAGACTGTGGGATTGTGGCCACAGGAGTTATCTGTGATGTTACAACTCTAGAATAATAAGTGAAAATTCAGGCAAGCAATGAGCATACAATAATCATTGTACAGATAAAGTGATTTATGTTCTTTGATTCCGAAGGAGGCCACTGGATCTGCAGGGGTGACAAATCTTGGTGTTACTGCTCATGCAACAGTAATTATACACCTTCACGTATCTGCTCCAAATGTATTGATGCTGGACCCTATCCTAGAGTGGTCAAGTCAGGAGTATGCCATGTCCTGAGTTTTCAGGGCAAAACCTTAGATTTATGTTAGTTGTTAAAGGGACTTCTGGTGATCTTACAAAATTGATATTACCAGGAATTGTCCCTGATGATGTCATTAAGCATGATATATTAAGTCTTAACAACAGTTGCTCCAAATATGCCATTTAAATCAAAAGCACAACATATAACAAATGAGGAAATGTATGCACACACAATTTTCAATGCAGTTCTCTCACCTCAAACTTCCTTCCCCTTGCTTGCAGCCTGTAAAAGAGGGACCAGACAATGAGATCTGGCAACCTGATCCTTCCCCTTCAGAGTTCAGTTACAACACAGAACAGCTGCAAGAGGACCGGCAATCAAAAGTGGATTCACCATTCCTATGGCAATGGAGCCATCAGACACCCCTCTTGATTTGTTGTTAGTCTTATTTCTGAAAACTTTTTTTTTCTTTTCAAACATGGCGATCAGATAGTGTTTTTTTTTTCCTTTCTAGAAAAACGTCAGACCAATCTCTGAGATTTTATTGTTGTTATTTTACTTAGCCACTCACTTCCTCTCATTGTGGAGACACTAGCAGATATTTTCTTGACCTTGTATTTAAAATTACTTTTCTCTCAAGGATGTGACATATAAGAACCAGATTGTGCATGTATTACTGTATAAATGTCAGGCTTCTTTAGTTTGCAAATGCCTTCTATAAAACGTTTGCGTTACAACTGTTGATTTACAACCTATATTGTTCTAGAATCCATATCTTTCCAGTTTTGAAGTCTAAATGAGACAGGAACATTTGGATAGTGCTGAAAAGTACAGATTCAAAATTGGCCCCTTTCTTTAATTATCTTAGCTCTTCAGATAGAAAATAAAACCACTGGCATTTAGCAGATCATTATGGTATTAGACGTCAACCTTAGATAATATCAAGCTATCAGGAACAAGGATTTTAACGCTCAGCTGTAGAGCATAAGGACAAAAAGGGTTCAGGACTAGAAAATCAAATAATCTTCACAGCATTAACATTTACCTCTCCAAAGTATTTTGACATCAGAGGGCATAATAATCAAATGTCCTGGGAGAGAGAGTGTGTGTATGTGCCTTCAAGTCACTTGTCAGCTTATGGCAATCCCATAGGCTTTGCTTGGTCAAGAAATACTCAGAGATGGTTTTGCTAGTTCCTTCCTCTGAAATATAGCATAGAGCATCTGAGAAGAATCCAATTGAAATAAACAGAGTTACTCCAGGACAAATGTGTTGTAGGATCACTGCCATAGTTCTATTCAGGTGCAAATTATACAGTGCTTTGAGATTACTAATGTCTTTGTGATAATGGGGCTTCCCATTATCTAGACTTAGCTAAAGGGGGATACTTCCCTCCTCCGGTAAACCAAGGGTTAATGAGGTGTTGGGATTAGATTACATTTTACTGTGGGCCAGCATCATAGGTCACAGGGTGAGAACTGACCAATCAAAAGGAAAGAGGTGAGCATCTTCGGGATGCTTCGAGATGCCTCCAAGGAGAAGTTATAAAATTCCTGAGAGGCCATGTGGCCGAGAGATAACAAAGGGATGACAAAGAGACAACAACCAAGGAACCTCCTGGAGGGGGGGTTCTGCGCCAGTAGCAGGCTGTAGGCCGTAGGCCTCGCCTCCTGGCTTCTTTCCTCTTAGAACATCTAAGTCTGTGAACCATCTGTGAGTACTAGAATAAAGTAGTTAGTCGCGTTAGACTTTTAATTATTTTGGAGGCTGGCTGATCTAAAGAATGTATCTGTGCTTTTATATCTGTTCTTTTTGTAACTACTTGTAACTAAGCGTGCCTGGGAGGGGGGAGCCTCCCATGTGTGTTATTGCCTTGTTCATTTGCATGCCTTGAATAAATACTTTCTGTAAGACCTCTGTTTCTCTCCTTCCTTAGCCAACGCTAGATAGAACTTCCTCATCCAGAAGGGGGGGGGTGGAAGGGAAGATCCTTAAGCTTAGGGATTGGCAATTACTGAGCAGCGTCCCACTGTACTGCTTAGTTATTCAGAATTCAGTGGGTGGTGGCAGCGAAAATTAATAACAACAGCTAAAATTATTAACAACACGCTGGAATTTTCCATTCCAGTATGACAGTCCTACCAACTTTTGTTGAATTAGTGGTTAGCAAGCCTCATTCCATATCAACATGGTCACTGAGGAATCCCTGTGTACCTCAACAGGAATCACTGACTGTCACAGAAGACAGTAAATCCCAGAACATATGTCACATTCAGTTCATGTGGAGATTTGGCAAAATCATTACTCTGTGTGAACATGAAGTGTGTCTTACAGTTGTGATAGCCAACTCATGCCAGGCATAAAATAAACAGATGGAGGCAGGATATAGTATCCAGATACATTTGGAATCAGAGACATTTGTTGTTAATTCTTGTCAAGTTGACTTTGACTTATGGTGACTCTATCAATGTGAGACCTCCATGTCACCTTATCAGCAACAGGAAACAGTGGCTTCCTTGATGGACTCTGTCCACTTGTAGCATGGTTTTCGTCTTTTCCTTTTGCTCTCTACTTTCCCTACCATTGTTGTCTTTTCTAATGAGTCATGTCTTCTCATTATATATCTGAAGTATGACTGTCTCAGCTTAGCCATCTTCGCTTCTGGGGAGAGTTCAGGCTTGATTTGTTCTAGGACTTATTAATTTGTCCCTTTGGCAGTTCATGGTGTCCACAGAACTCTAGTGGAATGTATAGTGAGCATTTCCAATCTATAGACTGTTGTTTGGTTTTCCAGATTTTAATTAGAGTTTAACAGATGTAGCCAAATGAAATGAAATGAAATAGCTAAAGAGAAATGAAATGGGCCTTGCCAGTTTTCTGGTAATCCAAAGCAAATGACAACAATGACAAACTCTTCCGTCATTCTGCTACATTGTGACTTGGACCCAACAAGGTGCATGCACAGTAGAACTTTTCAGAGCCTTCTTTCTCATTACAGCTCCTTGTGCTTGCTCAAAAACTACTTTTTGAAAGGTCATACCCAGAGCTTGGAAAGCTATCTTTTTAAAGTTGAAAGTATAGTTGCTGTTCCAGTCTCCCAAAGAAGTTATAATTACAATTTTGAACAGATTTGTTCAAATTACTAATTTTGAACAACAAAATTAACTATATTTTCTACTTGATTTACTTGGAAAAAAAATATTAAAACATCTTTGCATTTCAAAAGAAAACCCTGAGACTATGGTGATGGTGATGGTGGTGGTGGTGGTGGTGGTGGAGAATCAACATGATGTCACAGTGGTGTGTCTTTGTGAAGTCATATGCTTTTTTCGCATGTTTTTTTTTTTGCGCAGGCGCCCCTTGAGTGTCACGTGAGTGGGAGCGTCGCTCTGTATGATGCACTCCCACTCGCACGACGCTCACGAGGCTGAAGCGGGGCACACACACATTTTTTTTATTTTTGGCTTTAAGCCGAAAATACTGCACGCTCGTGCAATGCTCGCAGCGCCCTCACACATTTACCTGTGTGTGGTGCTTCAGCGAGTAGGGGCAGTCACGCTTCCTTCCCCCCGTGCAGCCTACAGCTCCTAGACTGTGCTGCAGAAGGAAGGAAGGGGCGCTCGTGCGACGGCCGCGCTAGAGGAAGCTGATGCGGGAGGCAAGAAGGGCTATCATGAACAGCTCGCGCAAGTGGCTGCTCGCACAAGCGCCTCTCCCCACTGCCGTGATGAGGTAAGGTGCGAAAAGGGCCATAGTGTTATGTTCTTATGATGTCTCAGAGGCAGGACAGTTAAGGATTAGAAGGAAGGCCTGAAAATTGATTCCACTGACCATGAAACCATGAGGGAAATCTAAACCAATAAACCAGGAATTTGGGTAATATCCAACTCATTATCCAATATGTGTCACACAGGAACATATTGTTAGTGCATGTACTTGTTCTGAGCCCATTCTCTTATTTGTAAAAAGGCAGGAAATTGAATATCAACATCTCAGTTTGTGAGCCTGCTTGTACAAGAGCAGGAACATATATGTTGCAGCTGAAGCCTATGAAAGACTCACCACCAGCCTTCAGGGAGATGTTTCAGGCACACCACCCTTGTACATAGAAAAACCTGTGGTAGAATCACCTTACAGTTGCCATATGTTGGCAACACATGACAAGAATGAAAAAAAATCAGCCCCATAATTATATACCAGATGCACCAAGTAATAATTTATAAATGTGTATCCACATTCACATTTTAAAATAGGGAAATAAGTGTTCAGTGTACCTTTAAAAATGCAATTATGGACCTTTCCTGAGAAAGAAAGAGAGATGAGAGAGATACAGAACCCTTGAGGATGTCAAAACACATTACTTTGGGGCCACTGGATGCTATGTGACCATTCTGTAAAGTGTATTTCTATATTTTGCTTTTGAAAATATGGATATTCTGCAGTGATAATTAAGCAATTCATTAGTCATGTTCTCTTGGGTCCTGGATGTTAACAGCAAGCAAGCAGAGGGTATTGCTGTCATATGCAGCAGGCATTAACAGTGATGGTTGCAGTGACAAGAAACAAGCCTATCAAGTAATCAGTGTTTTAAATTATGACAAGGTTGAAAGCAGTTTGCTCTTTGGGACTGGTCCTATGAACTTACAGTTCAGAAGCATCAGTGTCATGCTATAAAACCATATGCTAGGCACGTGAATGATGAGATGATGATACTGTTGGTGGTGGTGAAAGCAGACCAGCAATGGAAAAATTCCAGGCACTGAAATCCTTCAGAAATTCAGTTCAAACAATTTACCAGGAAACTAATGTCCTTGTAACATCTGAGATAAAAGCCAGGTTTCACTATCTGTATGCACGTATGTGTGTGTGTAAAGCATGAATAATGTGATATTTAATAAAATTGAGGTTATCAAGTACCAAAAATGTTTTGGAAAACCCATGTTTGTTTGTTTGCTTGTTTTTGGGCTGTATAGCTTTCACCACAGTCTCAGCCAGAATAGTCTCAGCCAACAAAGCAGTCAAGGTTGCCATACCCAAGTGTTGTCTTCTTGGTGGCAGCTCCTACTGCATGGAATACTGTCCTGTATGTGATCCATTACATCTGTGCATTCAATCTCTTTAGAAGGATGTTTAATGCCCTCTTACTTCACTGATAATTTCTTCACCCTCTTTTTTTTAAATATCTTTCCCAGAAAACAAATATGTTATGCTGCTGTGAAAAAATACGATATCATTGATTTATTTTGTTTATTGCTTCCATTTTTATGTTTTTAGATTGATGTGCAAGAAGGAGTTGAAATGCAGCATCATAAGAATAATTGCACAGAAACTTCCTATGCAGTTACGTTTGGCTGGGATCAGAGGTGACAATCCGTTAGGAAGGACCTGGGAGATTGGCCCTGGGAAACTGACACTGGCCCTTTAAACAGCATAGCAGAAGAATAGGATCAACCCACAACTAATTGGCTCCCATGTTACTGCTATAACATCTAAGGGGCACCTATGTCGAGTGCTTTTGTGTGTAATGATCCTAAATTGATGTAGTTTATTAGCCTTTGAGGAACAAAGAACAGCTGTTTGCCTCAGAGAAGCTGAGAGGATAATTAGGGAGGGAGGTATTTAATTTTTTGTCCTTCATATTTCTCTTTATTTATGACTGTACTGTTTATGAGAGCTTGGTGATTAGAGCACATTTATAGTACAATCACACTGTTTATCAGAACCTTTTTTTTTTTTTTGGACAATAACTTTCAAAATATCAGGAGTTTTGCCTGAGGGTCTTTCTGCACTACATTGTTATACTGCTATTATTCCACTGTCAACATCCTATGGAATCCTGAGGTTTGCAGTTTAGGGAGGGGCCTTTAGAACTTTCAGCCAGAGAGCTCTTTGGCCTCAGGAAACTACAAACCCCAGAATTCCACAGGATGTTGAAAGTGGAATAATAGCACTATAACAGTGTAGTGTGGAAAGGCTCTAAAACTTTCCCCTTCCATGGGAGTGGAATCAGCTCAGGAAGCAGTCATCCCAACAGTAATGGGAGAAAGGAAAAATGGACTGGGAGAGACAATGAGGGAAGGAAAAACCACAGATTGTTGGTTGACTCCAAACTATCCCCAACCTCAAAAATTGGCAACAGGCCTGTTGGGCTGTAAATGCTGCTGTTTAATGATAGATCATTAAACGGAAAAATAGGCTCGATTTTTTATCCTTGATGAGCACACCAGCCTGACTTGCTTTACAGAGACCTGGCTGGACGAAGCAGTGGGGAGGAAACTTCTATGAACTTTGGCTCTTTCTACAAGATGGTGTCCTCCCGACATGGCGATGTGACAGGATTGGAACCATGACAACGCTTCCACATAATATTATCACAGTCCTACCCTTCTTGTGTCACCAGCCAGTGTGATCACGGTGTATATCACTGATGGAAAATGTCTGTCAAGGACCCCTGATTGCACAAGTTGTGGGGTCCATTCAGAGTAAGTTTTTTCTCTCTCGTTTGCTTGATTGGTTGCTTGTGGGGCTGTTTCATTGCTTGAAGGTTTGCTTGGCTGTTTGTGAGTCTGTTTCATTGCTTGCTGTTTGCTGGGTTACTTGTATGTCTATTTCCTTGCTTCTCTTTCAATATGAACTCCCTTTTCACATGCTTTTTTTTTTTGTGCGAGCGCCCCCTGAGCATCACGTGAGTGGGAGCATCGCTCCGTATGACACACTCCCACTTGTGCAATGCTCACGAGGCTGAAGCGGGGTGCGCGTGCATTTTTTGATTTTCGGCTTTAAGCCGAAAATACTGCGTGCTCGCACAATGCTTGTGGTGCCCTCACACATTTACCTGCATACGGTGCTTCGGCGAGCAGGGGTGGTCACGCTTCCTTCCCCCCGCACAGCCTACAGCCCCCAGACTGTGCTGCGGAAGGAAGGGGCAGGGTGCTCGTGCGATGGCTGCGCTAGAGGAAGCCGATGCAGGAGGCAAGAAGGGCTGTTGTGAGCAGCTCGTGCGAGTGGCTGCTCGTGCAAGTGCCACTCCCCACTGCCGCGATGAGGTAAGGTGCAAAAAGGGCCAAAATTTCAGCCAGTAATTCCGTAAGTTTACAGAAATCAGCTTTCTTAATGTCTAGAATGTGTGTCTGACTACACTTGGCTTCCCCTTCCCACTGAATAACAAATTCAAATAGAGCATAGTCACTCCCACCTAAGGATTCCACCACTTCCATCCCATTAACAAGGTCATTCCTTTTAGTAAGGATCATATCTAAAAAAAGGTGATTCCCCTTGTTGCCTCTTCCACCTTCTGGACAAAGAAATTTTCTACATGACAAGCAAGGAATTGTTGAATCTTATTCAATTGGCAGAGTTAATCTGCCAACATGTTTCAGGAGAGTTGAAACCTCCCATTTTTACTTCATCTCTCCTGTTTGAATGTGTGGTCATCTACTCCAGGAAGGCATCATCCAAATCATCAGGCTGGCTTGGGAGTCTGTTGTAGACCCCCACAATTGTTCCTCACTCCCTTAATTCTTACTGCTCTTTCTGTCACATTTGGGCTGTTTTCCCCAGTGCTTGCTGAATTCTTTCCCTGAATGATACTATCTCTCTCTCCCTGCCAGAACTCAGTTTAAAGCCCTCCTGATCAGATTTGTGAGGCTCTTAGCAAAAACATTCCTGCCAATAGCTGTGAGGTGCACCCCGCCGCTTGCCAGAAGACCATCTTTGTGAAAATGCAAACCACGGTCCAAGAACCTGCAAAGTCAGTTGTTCACCTCCATTACTACCTTCTCTCACTTTGTGGACCATGTCCTTCAGCAGCAAGAAGAGATGAAATTACAACCCGGGCACCAAGGTTCTTCAGCTTCCTACCCATAACCTTAAAATTCTTTGGGATATCCTGAAGGCTGTGGCTTGCAGTGTCGTTGTTTCCCATTTGAACCTAAGGGAAGGGGGAATAGTCAGTGGGCTTGGCCAGTCTTGTCAGCCTCTCTGTTACATCACAAATTTTGGCCCCAGGGAGACAACACACCTGACAATTTATCTTGTCAGACTTGCAAATTGTTGCTTCTGTTCCTCTCAGCAAGACGTCGCCAACCACAGCTCGTCTCTTCTGAGGCTTGACAAGAGTTACTCGATGTGCAGGTTCTTCCATGATCACTTGGACATTGTCTTCAGGCTGACACTGCTGTTCTTGCTTTTGTTCTATTTCCTTATTAATAATGAAGAGAGCTTGGAATTGATTCTGTAGCTCCAAGCTCTGTTGGATTCCTGGCCCTTCTACTTCTACATGTAACATTCCTCCAAATGTCTTTCTCTTGTTTTTGGGAAGTGGCTTCCTTGTCAGTGATGTTTCCAATGTGTTCAGTATTCAAGAATGTCTTCTCTGCCCTCATCCTCCCTAATAATCCAAAGATTAGAAACACAGGCCTCCAACTGCTGAAACATCTCTTCCAACAGGACCACCAATTTGCACTTGCTGCAGGTGTAGCCAACCACATCCTCTGACAAGAAAACAAACATTCCACAGCTGTTGCACGTGACTGCAGCAGGTCCCTGACGGTTCATGTTCACAATTTCAATAGCCAAAACAAACAAATAAATCACCCTGGGCTTCCCCCTTAAACTCCCTCATTCAACACCCACGTAAACACCCCCTGTTAGCCTCACCTGTTTGCCAAGCTTTCAGGATTGAGGCTGTAGTTATACAGTGGCTGTTAGCTCCTTCCTTAACTCTCAGCAGCTGCCCTCCCCCCCCCCGCCCAGGACTTGTGTTCAGGCAGAGCAACTGAGCCTTCACACAGTGGATACATTGAGTGCTAATACACCTTCTTCCAGCACAACGCAATGCCTTCCACTCAGCTCACATAGAATCAATCACACTTAGACCAACACCCACAAGCTCACCACAACACAACAGAACACTAATGAGCAACCAAACCCTCACCTAGCTCACACAAACAAGCAAGCAAGTAACCAACCAACCAACCAACCAACCTATCTACCAAGCAAGGAGACAGATTCACAAGCAACCCAGCAGACAGGGACCAAGGAAACAGACTCACAAGCAACCTAGCATACAGTGATCAAGGAAACAGACCTACAAGAAAACAAGCAAACTGTCAAGCAATGAAGCAACCCCACAAGCAAGCAAGCAAGCAGAGTGTCTTACCCCCAACAGATCCCACAGCCCTTACCCAAGGAAGTCTCCCAGATGCTTTCTAAGGTTGGCGAGGTTTACCCAAACAAGCATAAGTTCACCTTCAGCCCAAGTTCACACTTTTTATAAACTGTTTTTAACTTGTATTTTCAAAACAGAATTGTGAATTAATTTTTGATAGAAGATAGATAGATAGATAGATAGATAGATAGATAGATAGATAGACAGACAGAGTTATATTTTCTTTTAAAGGATTGTAAACTATATTGAATCCTGTGCTGTAGAAAAGTGGGATATAAAATAAATAATAAATAAATATTGTTGTACTTAGGAATTATCATTTTCAAGGCCCCTGATCAGCATGCCATAATTGCAAACTTACCAGGAGGCCACTGAAGTGAGTGAGGTGGAGCTCTTTTTTGGGAGAGGTTTTAAAAATTATTTATTTATTCACTAATTTTAGTTATTTAGAGGACTGGCAGTTTTTTTTTAAAAAAATGTCTGAATCCAGGCTGGTAAACAGAGAATTTTTCTCATCTCCTGCTTTCTTCATTATTATTAATCAATACTTTCCCATAAATTGGTCTTTCCCTATTATTTTTTACTTCCTATGTCATCATTTTGGTTCAACATATGTTTTCATAAATCTGGCTCACCTCTATTTTTTTCAAAGCATATATAATAATGGCAAAACATGGAAGTCATCTGATGTATAGGCACTGAAAACAGGAAAGAAAGAAAGAAAGAAAGAAAGAAAGAAAGAAAGAAAGAAAGAAAGAAAGAAAGAAAGAGCTAAGCATTTTCAGAGGCTTCTGTTACCGAGCAGAATAAATAACCTCAGGAAAATGAATGCCTTCAATTAGTGGATCATATTTTTAAAAAGAGGATTTGTAACTTATTTAATAAAAATATTAACTGTATATGTTTATCCTAACACAGGAGCTGAAGAACTTCATCAAATTTCCTTTGCCTTAGAGTGTGTTTTAATAGAAAGACAAAATCAATATTTTATTATAATGCTAGGCCCGCTCCAAATCTACTTTTACTCTATCCACTTTTCCCAGTCAGAATATGACAATAAAGCTTCTTTATTTTAGGCCAAGGGTGAACAAAGTGCAGTGCTGTAGCCACATAGAAACTCAGAGCTATTTTTGATCACCTCAATTCCCCTGACTCTCCAGACTGTCCTTATCCGCTACCCCACCTCCTGAATAAATTACCTCTTCTGTAAATCTTCAGGAATGGCAATTAACCTCTCAAATAGATTGCAGCCCCCCTTTAACATATAAAGTTTTCTTTTTCTGAGACAAAAGTTTACTTTCAGTCACCTCTGTACAGCAGTGAGAAAAAGATGGTGGCCAGATCATTCCAGTTACCCACTATTATTTTTTGCTCCAGTGTACACTGATCCACAAGTGTACTGACAATTAATTGTGCCTGCAGAGTAGCTTGGGTTGGCAGAAACTTTTTGTTTACCACCTGAGTTAATTTTGCATTGACCCAGTTCATAAGTTCATTATCCAGTTTCCACTTTAGATTGCATTTTCCTTTTAGGCTCTTAAATTTGCATATTTTTTCTCCACAGTTTCATTTGAAATATGTGCTTCTGTATGCAATTCCCCCTAACATTTGCAATTTTTATATGCAGTATTGGAATAAACAAACAACTTAGCAAAATTTAGAAATGCATAGCTTGTGCCTTATATTTATTTAGTTAGACTGGTTGCCATCCTGCATTGCAATTATGAATTTGTAACCTAGAGTTATGAATCTGTAACTGCTCCATATTCAGCTATGCTGTATATTCAAAACTGTGGAACTATTTCCATAACCATACATGACCCCTAATCCTACCTTAAATTTCAAGAAGCTGCTTGGTGTGATGGGAGTCTCTGGCATCATCTATTGGGTGCTTCAGGATGATGCAGCCAGCCCCCCTCCCACTCCTGAGTCACAGTGCAATGAGATTAGCTGAAGAGGGCTGGCTGCCTCTTCCTGAAGCATCCCACATGAGTGTGCCACATATCTCCATCATTTGAAGCAGATCGTTTGAGTTTAAAGTGGGATTAAGTCAGTGATGTAAATTTGAGTCAATTGATGCTGACTCAAGTCACTTCAATGACTCAACTTGGACTTACTTTGCAATAAATGAGGCACTGACTCGACTCATGATTTGCATATTTATCAACCAACTTGCTACACTTGCTTCAGGAACATAACCATTCATCAGAAGCCTTATGAACCCCACTTCCATCTCTTTTTGTCTACTGGTGACATGATGATTTGTCTCAAGCCCAAAGTGTGGGTGCAAACAGATTAGGCATCAGGCTTGAGGTGGGGTTGAGGTGTGCTCAGCAGCCTGTCCCTATAGTGTATCAGAGGAACCTTCTAAAACTTTTCCTAAGAGCAGAGGGCAAGACTTGCCCCCAGAGCACAGGGCATATTTCTCAGAGGGGAATAGCAAATGTGTTAGGCAATGGGCTTGAGGAGCAAAGATTCTTCCTTCTAAAGCCTTTGAAGCTTCAGTAATGGGACGTAAGAAGGATCCTATTTCCCACTTCCAAAGTTGCAGATGGCAAACGTGCAAATACGAGGGCCAACTCTACCTAAATTATTAAAGCTGTCTTTATTCAATTATATCTAGAAATTCTGAAATATAGATTGGGGTATAAAGTTAGATTCGAGACTTGACTTGAAAACATCTTGCAAGGACTGGGGACTCAATCTGAGACCTGAAGATTGAGATATAAGACTTGACTTGAGACTTGGAGTAAAAAAACTTAAATAAATTACTGGATTCAGTTGTTAATTCCTTAGGCTATTTGTAGCTATGGCCATTTCTGCACTACAGTGTTATGGTGTTATTATTCTCCTTCCAACATCCTATGGAACCGTGCAGTTTGCAGTTTAGGAATGGGCATATAGAATTCTGAGCCAGAGAGGTCTTTGGCCTTAGTAAACTACAAACCCGAGAATTCCACAAGATGTTGAAAGTAGAATAATAGCACTATAACAGTGTAGTGCAGAAATGACCTATGCTTATGTAGTAACTAATGTGATATTGGATGTTAGTCATTATTGATACCCTTCCTTGGGTCATAAGACAGCTAAATAGCTGAAACTATAATTAAAGGTCATTCTATATTTTGATCTATCTAGTACTAAGGGAAATGTGCATTAAGTTGGTAATCTTAAAAATGCAAACCAAATGTATTCTATTTCCTAGTAATAATATTGACATAAGAAAATAAAGGTATGCCTTTTCAAGGATTACCAGTCACAATCTAGACTGGCAGGAGGACAAAATGAGGGAAAGGAACAAGCCACAAATGTAAACAACTGAGTTATACAATATTCATAGAGAATGTAAAGAATATTTGGCTATCATTTATCCTCAGAGTGAAAGCATGATGGAGAATAAAGAGAAAAAAATGCCCAATCTCAGGCTATTATTCTCTGCATTTTGACTCTCTTCTGAAAATTTGTGTGTGGGAAGAAAACAACAAAAAACAAACAAACAAAACTCACTGGTTTTGTGAAATAGACATATTTTTTACACCGAAAGTGTTGGGTTTTGCACAAGATAATATTTTGCACAATGCTAGTGTTCTTGCTCAAACAAAATATCTGCAATATGACATCTTAAAATATGGAATATTGACAAAACTACGCATAAAGCTATATTTATAACCTTGCCCAACATGGAGAAAACTTTTGAAGTTCTTCATTCTGGAATGTGAGTTCTACATCTTTAAAATGCACTCTGGCTGGTCCTTGTATTAAGCAGAGTGAGATGCCTGTTTCAGGTGATAGAACATTTGAGCTGACAAATCATGCAATCTCAATCTGATAGGGAAATAATATACTATTGTGAGAATTATGTAGCCCTTAGGGGAGGGAGCTATGAAATTTCCCAAGCCCCTAGTTTGTATATACATGTACACACATGAGCATATGCACACATTTATGCATTCATTTTTTTCACCCAGAATTCATTGGCTTAGAGCAGAAAATAATCCAAAAATTGCTCAGACATGACTTCATTTCTGCTTCAAGAAATGACAGCAATGTGACTCAGAAAAGTTCAGAAGGACTCAATCAAAATGTCCCACCAGAAATGACTCGTTGGAGATGGCAGTGACAATGCCTTGTTCAAGTCATAGGTTAGTTTGTAGTGCCACTGAATATGCTTCCATGCTAATACATCTCAGAGAAGCAAATGTGTTAATCTATTGCAGAAAACAATAACAACAGATAGTCTTGTAATATCTGAAAAACTAAAAGGTTTACTGAAATAAACTAATGGTTGAAGAATATTCATGTCACAATATATCCATGCATACCTGAGGTGCCACAAGATTCTTTGTTATCAACAGAGCTGATTTTTATATATAATATATATATATATAGGATTTCACTGTGTATTTGCTCAGTTAAGAATGATAAAGAGGTGAAGCCATATGCTTCATAGAAAAGGGAGAACTAAGGATCCATGCCCCCCTTTTTCCTGTATGTTAACAGATCTAAGTTTTCATCTTTTCCTTTTTTCCATAGTAGTATAGACGTCATGCTGTTTTTTGGGTGGTGGTGGTAGGGTGGGGCGGGGAGGGTTAAGATAAAAAGAGATGTTCTCAGAAAAAGATTGTGATCCTTGATAAATACCTTTCAAAATATGCCAGTTGAATCAACTGTGCTAAGAAAGACATAGCTGCATTTGCAATGTGTTCTTTGTTTGATGCTTAATCCTTTCTTGAGCCAGAATGAATTAAAGTGGGTTCCACCTTTTGATGAAATTTGTTGTATGTTCCCAAATGATTGGTATGAGCTATCTTGCACTTTTGAAGATCTAGCATTAATCTTACATTTATGGAAGCTTAGCAACACTCTCAGCTTGTGTCATGCTTTAGTATTCTGTTAAGCTTTCTACACTTCATCTTTGAACCATGAAAGGAATCAGAAGTAGCCTGAATGCTTGCTAGCTGGCTTGCTAGCTAGTTTACTTGCTCGCCTGCTTCCTTCATAAACATTTGGTATCTATT
Source organism: Ctenosaura bakeri (assembly GCA_948474755.1). Lineage (NCBI taxonomy): Eukaryota > Metazoa > Chordata > Lepidosauria > Squamata > Iguanidae > Ctenosaura > Ctenosaura bakeri. Next base: position 212,873 of record CAOLHI010000636.1, on the reverse strand, counting down.
ATCTCAATGAGAGATTATTTTAAAACATGCATAACAGTAGAGGTTAAAGAAGGAAACTTGACAGTACCTACCACTTGATAAAAGATACTTCCTAGTATTATCAAACTTTGATTCTAAGGTCACATCTGCATTGTGACTCTAATTAGAGTTGTGGGGGGGGAGTTCTGATAAGGTTATTAGTGTTGTTTTTTAAAAAAGTGGATTTACAAATATTCATCCCCGCCTCCTGAATGAATACAAAAATAAAATAAAATAAATACAGTGTGTATGTACTAATCCATTTGTATCCAGGTTTATAATAGCTTCTGCAAAGGAAACAAAATCTGTTATGCTGCACAAGAAAAAATGTACACATCGAAAATGCATTGAAACACACTTTAGTCATAGAATCACAGAATAAAAGAGTTAGGAGAAACCACAAGGTCCATTGAGTACAACCCCCTGCCATTCAGGAAAGCATTCCTGGCAGCTTCTGTTTAAAAACCTCCAGAGAAGGAGACTCTACCATACTCTAAGGCAGCATATTACTCTGTTGAACAGATCAAACTGTCAGGATGTTCTTGCTAATGTTTTTGAGGAATCTCTTTTCCTTTAATTTGAAGCCATTGCTCTGTGTCCTAATCTCCGAAGCATCAGTAAACAAGACTTCTCCATATGACATTCCTAACAACACTTAAACATGGTTATCATTTCATCTCTTTACCTTCTTTTTTCTAAGCTAAACATACTCAGATCTCTAAGCTGCTCCTCATAAGGCATGGTTTCCAGATCTTCTACCATTTTGGTTTTCCTCCTTTGAATAAGAAAGCTTGTCTTTCTTGAATTATGGTGCCCAGAACTGAACAGGATTCCAGGTGAAGTCTGACCACAGCAGAATAGGGTGGTACTATCAGTTCCATTAACGTTAACACTATAGCCCTATTGATGCATCTTAAAATCACATTAACTTTTTTAGCTGCCAAATCACACTGTTGACTCATGTTTAACTTGTAGTTTGTTAAGACTATTAGATTTCTTTCAGATGTACAATGGTCAAATCAGCTGTCACCTATCCTATGTCTATACACTTCAATTTTTTTTTTCCTGCCTAAGTATAGTCCTTTACATTTCTCCCTACTGAAATTCATTTTATTAGTTTGGCCCAGTTTTCTAATCTATTAAGATCATTTTGAATTCTGATCCTTTCCTTTGAGGTATTAGCTACCCATCTTAATATTGTGTAATCTGCAAATTTGATAAGAATGTCCTCATTCCATCATCTATAAAGATTTATACATTGTTTATAGAGATTTTGAATAGCTCTGGGCCCAGGGCAGAACCCAGTGACACCTCACTAGTCATTTCTCTCCACGATGAAAATGAGTCATTGGGATTTGGTTGGTTAACCAATTACAAATCCAACTCACAGTAGCATTGTCTAGCCCACATTTTACTGGCCCACATTCTTGTTTATAAAATATCATGGAGGGAACTTGTCAGATATGCTACATCCACAACATTCCTTTCATCTACCATGCTCGTAATACTATTTAAAAAAAAAGAAAAGAAGAAAAAGAAAAAGAAACAAAAGAGACACAGAGATAAATTAGTCTAGCATGACCTGTTTTTGAGAAACTCATCTAGACTTTAGTAATCATAGCTTTACGTAATAAGTGTTTATGGACTGTTTAATGATCTGCTCTAAAATCTTTCTTGGTACTGATGTCAGGCTGACTTAGCAGTAATTGTTTGGGTTCTCTTTCCCCAATCTTTTGAAGATCGGAGCAATATGTACCCTCCTCCACTCTGCTGAGACTTATCCTGTTCTCCAGGAATCCTCAAAATATTATTTCTAGTGCTTTTGAGATTACTTCTGCTAGTCCTTTTCATACCATTGGAAGGAGTTCATTTGGCCCTGGAGACTTGAATTCATTTAGAGTGGCACAGTCTGCAGGACACATTAATCCATTAATGTGTTCTTTTGAGAAATATGTAATGTGTAGGGTTTGCTTATTCTAGGATATGGTTTACTCATTCCAAGGTATGGTACTATGCATACCATAGTGCAGGTCCAACCTCCTCCCCCCAACTCAAGTGCTTCATTCCTAGGAGCACCTTCCCTCTTGGAGGCTCTAATCAGGACTCAGCCCTTTAAAAACCTGCCTCTGGTCCTTCTCCTTCTCTACCACCTGCTGTCTTGCAGCATGAAACCTCTCTTGATGTCCTTCCACACACAAGGAAGGAAGGGCCTAGAGATATTTTTTTTTCCCCCTCTACAGGGATCCTGGGCCTCAAACCCCCACAAATGTGGAGGGCTGACTATATATCTCTCTGTACATATGTCTGTGTGTGTGGATGGATGGATGGATGGATGGATGGAGATAGATAGATAGATAGATAGATAGATAGATAGATAGATAGATAGCCCTGATGAATTATTTATTTAAATTAGAGCAGGTTTTACATTTGTTTGGTAAAAAAGATGCAACATTTAAAATTCCACCCACTTCATTGCAATTCACAGACACTTTCACACAAGTTGTGAAACACTGCTCTAATATAAATTATTTATATTTTTATGGGGGAAAATGAGTAATTTTGAAATAGTTTTTGCGGGACCAGAAAATTAGAAATGTTGCACAAAATTAAGGCAAAGGGACTAAATTAATCTCAAAATTAAAAATAGAGTACAGCCAATGAATCAAGAGAGCCAGTATGGCATGGCAGTTTGAGTGTTAGACTATGACACTGGAGATCAGTATTCAGTTCCCTACTCAGCCATAGAAACCCACTGGTCAATGATCAAGGACTCCAATGCAACAGGAAGCTTCTGCTTGGAAAAATGGGAGTTTGTAATGTATTTCTTCTACTCTCCCCCTCATTGTAAACAAGCAGACAAGCAAGCAAGCAAACAAACAGACACCTATACACAATTAAATACCATGAAGTAAACAAAAAACAATTCTCAAAAGGTGAGGAACTTAAAAATGGGCTTTTCTTGCCAAGCTGGATTTCATAAAGGAGTTCAGGAAAACCAGATTTTTTTTTTTATTTGGTATATTGCTTTTCTTTCCCTCCCAGCCATGAGCTCAAGAGGGAATAGATAGTTCTCATTGTCAGAGAAGGTTGGACCAAACTTCTAGAAAACACTTTGTGATGTGAATGTCATGTTACTCGGTTATGTCATATTGACTTAATTGTTATGTGCACCTGTGTGAAGGAATGTGACTCGAGCTAGTTTATGCTGAGTCATGGTCATGAGCACCAGATGCAGACAATACAAGGGTTGGCCAGGATTGGCTAGGTGTCTGTATAAAGGTAGCACAATCCCAGCCAACAAGGGCGCATGATGCCTGTTGCCGGAGGCTCTGCCAGAAAGAGCAAGCTAGAAATGCTGGGTCGCCATCTGGACTTTGTAAATATATTTTGTAACAAAATATATTTTGTAACAAAGAATAAAGAGCCTCCATATTGGAAAATTACAAGCTGAGTGAGTGAGTGTTACTGGCTTAGTACATCTGCTGCCAAAGGTATTCTCTGCTGGTTGGCACACTTCCATAGCCACGCAGAGCTATCTCTGCTGTGTCTATATAGAGTTTTTCCTTGGCCTCCTTTTCTTTTCCCTTCATTCTCTGGGCACTCATCACTATTTTATCCTCACATCAACCTTGTGAGCAGGTTAATCTGAGACCCTTTCCACATGATGCACCCAGTCCACCATGGGGATAGAAGAAGAACATGACACTTTTGCACAACATTGTCCTAGTCCCATCTTTCTCCTTTCTCCAGGAGGCACAAATGTACCACAAATAATTGACAAGTTTTCCCCATCACACTGCCCTCCCACCACATACCTGTATTTACCTTGTCTGTGGAAGTCCTGGAAGCACAATGGCTGCGCTTCCTGTTTCAGTGCAGCTTGGGACAGTACCTGGCTACAACGTGGCAGGAAGAGGCATGGTCATAGCACTTCCTGGTTTCCAGAGGCAGCCATTGCAGAGAAGAGTGTTCCATCATGCTCCCCTCCTATATTATGCAATGACATAATACAATTACTAGGCAAAATTGGAATGGTCCTATTGAATAAATGGAAACTAGATAAATCTTAAGGTTTATACAAGTTCCACTGGTTTTATGAGTTTATTCTTGTTGAGACTAACAATTATATTTAAGCCAATACCTTTTTTTATGATGAATTTGATATTATCGACAAGTCTTACACTAACTGTTAAATGAGGATACATTTGCAATGTATGAATTATCTAAAGTATCATGTGTTGGGAGAATTTTGCTTTCTTTTGAAATCCACTGCCCATGTTACTGTTGCACTTCTGACTGTTTCTCCATTCTTTCATGTGGATGACATCATCTACAGGGAAAGTTACAACAACAGTAGTGGGGTAGGATGCTGTGGGAGCTATATTATGGAATGTCGATAGGATTACCCAGAGGCAGATAGTGGCTTAATGGTTTTAGGGCAGTGAATTCATATTGATTTTGACAGAAACTATTTATGGGTTCAGCACTTGGTGCTATGAATACCTCCAACCATTTCCATAGCTTTGGGTAAAGTGGGTAGTTCTGGTAAAACCCTATGGAATTCCCCCTCCTGAAGACACAGAGCCACTGATTTCCTCTGATACTACCAATAGCCATCACTCTATATGAAACTTAAATTTTATTGATACTGCTGTGGAGCTTTGAATGCCTTCTTAGTGTTACCCTGATTTCTGGGGTCCCGTGGGAGACACCTCAATGTGCTTCAAATAATGGGGAATGGAAACTAGCCAGAGCACAAGCAATAGCAATGTGAGAGGCAGGGTAACCTAGCAAGATCTTTTTACCCAATGTTTACGGGGTCAGGCCAAGCCAAAAACCAAGCAGAATTGTCTAATAAATTATTTTATTGAGGGGAATTCACTCACGCATGCACACAAGATACACACAACCACACAAGAGCTAGCTGAAAAAGAAAGGGAGGAAAAACTATAGAGAGGCTGAGGGATTTAGGGGGATTTATAATTTCCAGTCCAGAAGAGTAGTGAAGAGCAGAAATGTATTTTGGCTTAGGAAGGACCTAAGGACAATTCTCATTCAGGAGCCAGACAGACAGACTGTCGGGTAAGACCTTCAAGAGACTGCACTGGGCATCCTCAAATCAGGGGTATTTGTACCCTGAAAATGGCTTGTGGCTGTGAAGGTTCCAGATGCAAGACAAAGGGAACCTGTTGTGGACAATGGGTCTTTTGCTTGTTGATGGGCTTAGTGCTTTGATTGACAAAGACATGATGAATGTTGTAATAGCTGTCTATTGTGGGTGCTGTGAGGAAAGAGGAAGGAGTCCAGTTGTACAAGGGATGGATATTTGTCAATCAGTGTCCTGGTGGGCTCCTCACAGTTAGATTCCCTGGAAAATTCCAGCTTCTGTTTAAGCCTATTATCCACAGAAATGGTGTGTATCTGCCTGACAGATGATTCAGTCTTACCTGTAGGAATTTTGGAGTTGACCTATGCTTTTCACATTTACAGTCAAATTCTTTCCCTCACTCAGTTTGACCTCTCTGTCACCTCTCAGGCTTGAATTTGATATCAGAGCCAATAAAATATGTTGCCAATTACATATGATGCCAATTAGGTATGGTGCCCATCGAAACCATACTGATATTGGGGACCCCCAAAGCGGGGCCTTACATTAGATTATTTAGAGTTGTCCATATTGTAACCAGATGAAAAAAAGTGTGCTTGTGCTGTGGAAACAGGGGAATAAAACAGTAAAAGCTGAATATAGTGGGTCAAAGTTGCTTCCTTTGTTCCTCCCAGAACATCCAGTTAACTTAATAAGATTAGCGTGCTGTGTATTTGCACCAGGCATGACATTATCCCAGAACTGTTAGCCCTCTCTCCAGCTAGCACAATGTAGTGATGCTGCTTCAATAAATAGTCACTCTGTGGCCAATTACATAAAGTGTGAGAGGCTTCTGGGACCTGTAGAAGTCTGGCTTGAAAACGTAATGCTGGCTGCTGTGTCGCTTTGTTAGCTGGCAGTAGAGGGAGTCATATTGATTACATGTTTAATTCTATTTGTGTCCCCCTCCTCTTTCTGTACTTCTGTTATTTGTTGTATTTGCTGGTGACAGGTATTTCTAACTAGTAACGTCCTCAGAGAATTTTTGATGTTCTTGGCTGAAAAAGATGTATGTGTTCATCTAATCAACAGGAAGGTGATGCTTTGCGCCTCAGTTCTAAATGCACTTCAAACACGTTTGTATGTTGGGGGAGAGAGGACATCTTAATTTTTGCCATGGTGATACTATCAAAAATTGTCTTCTTGTGGCACCTGACTGCTTTGCTTCTGCAATATTTGAAAGAACTTACCATGAGGCTTTGGTAAGGCTATGAATATCTCTAACTGCTTCCATAGCTTTGAGGAATGTTGAGTTTCCGATTCAATATGGAAAATCTCCCCAAAGTGGTCTATTTAAACCACCACTGCTTTGGAACTTGGATTATTTGTTTTATTCAAAAGGTTAAATGACTGATTAGAAGGTTAAAACAAAACAAAACAGATATCTAGCAAGGTTGATAATGCAGCAGGGCAGCTGGGGCATCAAGAATAATACACAAATCTTGTAGCTGTGCAGAACAGAATGTTGAACCAGAAATACTTAGAGAGAAAATAGAAGGCTTAAAAAGATGGATTAGCTGCCCCAACTGATCCTGAACACTGGTAAGGCTATGCCCTAAAGTGCCTCTTAATTCTTGTTTTCTTCTTCTAAACAGGATTCAATGACAGAACAACTAATGCTGTCAGATTTGTATTATAGTTTCTGCTCTTGGCATTGCTTCAGGCCAGAGAAAAGAGCCAAGACTTTGATATTAATTACCTCAAGTTAGATTTTTTTTTTTAAAAAAAAAACTGAATAAGCAAGTTCAATTAAAACTATTTTCTCAGTTAAATTTAATGTGATTTTGATGGTATTTTCTAAGGAACAATATGGAATATAGCATTTTTGTTTTTCTTTGTTGTCACCCTTATTGTCCCGTCCTGACATCCTCATTGGAGTTTTATTACATAGCATGTAGCAGCAGCTTTGAGTGGTGCAAAGCAGCTACAAGACCAGATAGGAGGGAGGAGCAGGAAGAGGCAGCTGATGTGGGAAAGAAAATTCTGCAGTGTATGGGGGTCAGCACAGGAACAAATGCTCTCAAGACAACAGCATTGACCAGACAGTTCATGAGATGAAACTTGAAAACAATAAAATAAAAATGTTGCACATTAAAACATTTAAAATAACTGAAACACTGTACAGTACAAAATCATAAAATATTAAATTAAAAGTAATATGGAATAGCATCATTTTTAAACAATAGCTAAGGGACGGAGTTGTTGACTGGAATGAGTCCTCATGGAAGGAGGCATTCAATAGTTCCTTGCATGCTAACCCTCCATAAACCCCAGCTCCCCACCACCAGGGTATGCATCCATAGCCAATCAGTGCACAGAGGCTTACAGTTACATCCCAGCCACAGTTCTGCAGCTGGGAGAGAAATAGAACCATCACACTTCTGGATGATTCACAGATGCCAAACTGCAGACAGATGGTAGGAGACTTTTGCTCTTCATGATGGAACCACAACAGAACTGGGAGCAAGCAATGTTATTTTGCTTCTCTTTGGTGTCTATGGTTGCACACCCTTGAGGAAGTAAAAATACACCCACCTCAGCATGTACAGCACTATGCTACCCTGCTGTAGATCAAGTTAAATAGTTAATAAAGTGGTCCTTAGTTTACACATACATTTATGTGTCTGTTTCTTCTGACAGGATGGGCAAATATGTAACACTCTCTGTTGTTCTGCTCCTTTGAAGTCCAAGGCTCTGTGGCATTGATTCTGCCAGGCAGGTGGGACTTTGGATAAACTGACCTTCTGTCCCCAGAAAGTCAGTTCTGTTGTGCTTCCATCATGAAGACCAGATTGGATATTTTTTTTCCTCATTTACTGAATGATTTGTATTTCTTGCACAACTCCCAAAGGCTTCAATCTATATGAAACTGAGTTGAGTGAAGGGATCCAGTATGCCATCCATTTACTGCACTTTCAGGAAGTCTTCAGTTATGTAGATACAGTGTATTTAATTTAAGCACCCACAATGTTGTTGTATTCATAAAACATTTCTTTCAGTATTATGCATATGCAGCTTTCTCTCAATATGTGTTGCTTTATGCCTGGTAACAGCTGCTTCTGTGAGCAAGTTGAGTACTGAATACACTTATGTCTTATTAAAGTCTCCTGTATATCTTCTTAAATTAGCAATAAGGATTGCACAATTGCTGTGTAGATCTTATTAATATCAGAATAACCATTAGAAGGTTAATCTATATATCTCACAAATACAGCAATAACCATTAAGGCATTTTAATAATAATAAAAGTGAATGTCAACGTAATATATAGCACTAATAGCTTTTGTATATACAGTGTGTCTACTTTATTATTGTAATAAAAGAGGAAATACTACTCAATAAAATAGGCAGAAAAAGGAGACATACTGTATAAAAGTAGGGGGGGGAGAAACCCTGTGATGAAATGAAAATATATATACACACAAATACTAATTTTGTTTGTTATATAAACTGTCTGTAGCCAAAAAGTACTGTAGGCACAAACAGAATAAATTACAGAGTCCTACAATGAGAGTTCATTATAGGCACACAGATAATTTCATGTGTATTCAGTGCATCTTTATTAAAATATTGTTTAATAATCTGACTTTTGATCAGCACCAAGAAAGTGCTATAAAACAATGTAAGACTTAAAACTTTCCATTTCCTGCCAAACTTGCTGGCTTTTTAAACATCTATTAGTAGAGTCACAGTTACAATGGCATCACATTGTTATTGTTATGGCCTTGGGTTTATAACTTGCAATCTGGCAGCACTTAAAATATTAATGCTTGGTATTGATACTCCACAAATCACCTCTATTTGACCCAGTAAGTACTTGCATGGGAAATGCCATGGCAGCTTGAAATGTCTGAGGTATTATGGATAGGAAAGTTAGTTTATGCATTTTAGGAGGCATCTAAATCATGCTGCTTTCTTTTACTATATTAAGGAGTTATTTCTAGGGCAGATTTAGGAGCACTTTCTGATTATATTCAGGTCTTGCAGATCTCAAACACAACACTAATAGTGCTAAAGTGAAAGTTCTCAGAAGGAAACTTTTGTTTCCAGACTAGAAAGAACAGGGTGGTGGTGGAAGAGGACAAGGAATATTGTCCACTACTGTTCTGCATTGTCAGTGGCAAGAAGAGCATGTTGCAGTGGTTGGCTGGGTGCCATTTTGGATGCAGTGTAATCTTAGAATGCTACTCCCAAATAGCTTCAGGTTGTGTGTGATAAGACTGATGTCACAAATAGCTCCCTTTCATCCACTACCACTAGTCAATTCTTCATTCATTTTGTCCTTATTTTGTCTCCATGAAAAATTGCTGAAGTCCTCATAGGTAAGGATATGGGGAACTTAATTACTATATCATCTTTTATAGAGTTTGGAAGAGGGTCTGGAGAAAAAAAATACATAACACTAAAAAAGAAAAGTCTTCAAGTTCTGGGTTTCTGTAGAAGTGATTGAAGTCTATAGCCATGGTTTCTGTGAAAGACTGGGACAGAGAGTTGTGGAGGGAAGTTATGAAGAGTACAGAGTTGAGAATGTTTGGTAGCCAACTATCTACTTGCATTTTTCCCCACAACTTCCTTTTTTCTAAACCCCAATCCTGACAGAAGGCTATGAAAAGACACTTCAGCTGTTAAATCAATGGGGGTGGGGAAGGAAACTGAAATATCTTTTCACAGCTTCTAGTCAGGATTTCTGTGATATACTGGGGCTTAAGGCAAGGCAAGTTGTGGGGGAAAAAGAGGCTGTCAAATATCTGCAACTTCTCCCCACCACCACCACCATTTTACACAGAATCCTAACTAGAGGCTTTGAAGAGATGTTTCAGCTGTCAAATCAGCTGAATAGGAGGAGAAAACTGAAATAACTTTTCACAGTTTTTCATCAAGATTGGGGCCAGGGAGAGAGAACTGCAAGAAAAGGAGAAACTAGATCATGAACTGCCCAGCATCTGCAACTTCCCTCCACAACTGTCCCACAAAATCCTTTTACAGAAATCCTGTCTAGAGGCAGCAGCTCTTAGAGCAGAGCTGCCATTTTTCCCACAACGTCCTCTCTCCCTTTCAGATTCCCCAGCTGATTTGTTAGGTGTAACATCTTTTCACAGCAGATGAATTCTCTGCAACTTTATAGTGAGGAGAAGAAGGGAGGAAAAGCTGTGGAAAAATAGTATTCAGTAAGTGTCAGCTGGAAGGAGTTGAGATATTTTCAATGAAAGCTTTGCTAGGGGCAGGGGCGGGAGTCCCAGCAAAATTGTGTGAAATTCCTCTTCCTCTTCTATTTTTTTTTCTTCCTACACCAATTTCTGAAGGGATCAGGGATTCCAATCTTTACCCTATTGGGAAACTGGTGAATTCACATCCCTTTCTTGTTATCTCACCAGAGTTCACCTCCCCACAAAAGGGGGCTTGTTGTAAAATTAGTGCTTTTTGACCACTAGAGATCAAACATCCCCAAAAAACTCTGGATTGCAACAAGGATAGTTCATAACAATGCACTGTCATGCAGGCAAACTACTTCCATTCATTTTGAGGACTGTAGTTAAACTCAAAGTGGGATGTCAAATAATGCCAGAGTTCCTGCCAATCAAAAAGTCATGGTTCTTTGACCTCCTGAGCCCTGACTCGATTGCACTCCTGACTATCACATTTGTCAAACAATTTTGGTAGGAATCATAGTAAACAGCTAGAACTTTAGCAATCACAATTGAATTTCAGCATTACCCACAGAGTGAAGGTTGAAGGTCTAGGGTTGTCCCTATACATTCGGAAGTTGATCACTCCTGATGTAAGCATTCCCAAATGCTACTGAAATTGTTCCCAAAATGAATTTTAAAATGAAGTCTGGCATTGCTATTTGTGTGAAGTCCCAAGAACTTTGACAGGCCAATGTATGGCAGGGCTGGAGGTCTGCATACATGAAGTACATAGAATTTTCCTTCAAAAATTTTTGTAATGCTTCTTAGAACCTCAAAGCCTATTCAAGTAGAGATAGCAAGCAGACACACACACACAAAATGAGCATCAACACATCATATATTCATGGTTCTATAATGCCATCTTCATGTGTCCTTAAAACTTTTGCTTGTCTCTAGGTGGGGACAACAACTATGTGAAAGCAGCTTGCATTTTTCCCTCTGCTAATTGCAAGGTGTTTTTTTTTTTTCTTTCTGTTGACAGACACACCATTTAGTGTATATTAAAGTTGCTTTTCAGTGGTGTGAGAAACTTGCGAGTTCTGTTTGGGCCAAGCACCTCTAATTACTAATTACTTCAATTACAGCTCTAATTTATCATGGATAAAAAGGGGGAAGCAACTATCATTAGCAGGCAAGAGCTGTGCATTGGACTTTAAGCAATTAAAATAGTCATGTACTTTAGTGGACCTGAAAAGGATCCAAGTCAGCAACTCACTGTAGTTAATGCATGGATGTGGTTGAGAATGGTCTATTAATATCCCTACCACCACTGTCATCCAGGGCAGATGTAGCATTTCCTTAACCCTTAAACATGGTTAAAAGGAGCACTCAGGAGTTTAAACAGTCTATTACTGTCTTTTCCGTGTGAATTTCTCCTCTTTCCCCATCATGCCTGTTTGATGCTGAGTAATTAGCTTTAAACCAGAGACATGAAGTGGGATATGACCCAAGGTGGGTTCTGGGAAGGGGGAACAAATCACTGGATTGGTTCCAGAACCAACCACCCCTGAAGTACTATGGCTTAGCAGATATTCAGAGAAACAAAAAGTTCTAACATAGACTACCTTGTCTAGTGTGGAATTTTCTGCACATTTGCTTACCAAATCATGTATTTGTACCAGCTAAACTGGATTTTGTTGATATAGATTTCTAGGACACTGTGGAATCTTGGCTCACTCAGTATTGTGACAGAATCTGAAGTCGTGGATACCAGGAATTTCTGTGCAGGTGGGACCTCCATACTTTTGGCTTGTGATAACAGCTAGCAACTTGATGCCTGGTCATTATCTTGCAGTACAAGCTTTTCAGTGGCAGTTGATGGCTTCCAGGTGGGGGATGTGGTGAATCTGCTCTGGTTTTTATTCAGAATTTTAAAGGAGTGATCCAGGGTGCTGAACCTATTTTAGAGAAGATAAAACTCATGGCAGATTCACTACACTGATGGTGTGGAAGCTACTTGCTATCATTATAGACCTACATCTCTTACCTTGCATCCTTGGCCAGTACAACAAAAGGGTTAATATTTTGAGATATTAAAGCAGTAAAAATGAGGTCACTGTCCAAAGGGAGTTAGCTAATCAGAAGCATTGTGGGAAGTCCAGTGGAAGAGCACTGCTGAAACGTGAATTGCTTTTTGTTGAAGAGACTAGGGGGTAAAGAGGGAGGACAATATTTTCCTGAGTTAGTGTGAAGAAGTCAGTAAGATGTAAGGGTTTGCATTTTGTTTAGCTTTTGTTTAACTGATCTGATATTTCTAACTGTGTTTTTTTTAGCTACGTTAACTGTTCAGGAAACAATTTTCCTGAAATATTATAACCAAGGGTATATAACTTTTCCTAAGTATGCTTCATAAGCTTTGTGTGGACACATCTCAACTGTGGACTTAAGGTGAACCCATGATTTTCATAGTGTTTTCTTAAGTAACGAATCCACCTTTCTCAACTTTGCTTTAACTAAGTCACATGACTTATTGCTTCTCAGCATGCAAGCAGGAAGACAATTCCAAGAACTCAGAAGATATTGGTTTTTAAGAACAGAAATAAGGAAGGCTAATAAACCCTTACCAGGATTCACTTTTCCTTTTAATGGATTGAGAATTCAAAATGGTGGTATCAGTTGGGATTTAATAAATCATCCTCATCTTCTTTACAAAAAGAATTGAAGGAAACCCATCTGGATGCTCTTTCAGTTTCCCTCAGGGGAAACCCAGAGGTCAAAGTTTCCAAGAATGAATCATTCTGATAGACAATAACATAACAAAAATGTGTGTCATGGCTCATTGCAGTCCATAGAAGCAAGTATACTCTGGACAATAGTAGTCTGGTGAGGTTAAGAATGTCAGCTATGAAAGGAACTTTAGACATGCAACATGTGAAATGCAGTATCAGACTCAAGGAACAGTGTTGGTCAGTGGCACATATCTTCATCTGTTTTTATGGGGCTATTTTCACATTTGTGAGGATTATGTTTACAACAGGAAAAACATCTTAAAATGTGGCAGAAGCCATGACAGGAACAGGAAAATTTGTGTTGTATTTTGTGGATCTTGACATAAGGTGCCAAAGAGGGGAGAAGGGGAGGAAGATCATTTGAAAGCTGTACTATATGTGCTGTAGGGTCCATGTGTTATAGTCTAATGGGCTTCAACGTTCATCCCTCTAAAGGCAAACTAAGGGGCTCTTTAATACTACATGGGGATAACACAATGATTCCATTTTTACTGCCATAGCTGCACCCTATGGAATCCTGGGGTTTGCAGTGTAATGAGGCACTTGAGCTCTCTAGCTGAGAATTCAAAATATCTCTCCATAAATTTCAGGATTTTGGAGGATGGAATCATAACAATTAAAGTAGAATTATAGCTCTATAATTGTAGTCTGTGAAGGGTCCTATTGTGTCATACAGTAACCACTAAAAATAGTTAAGAATCAGCACTATCTTCACTTTCATGCTATTGGCAAAATCAATATCATTTTATCAGAGCTTTGTGTGGTTCAGATGTTGTTGCAGGAACTGACTGTCCTTGGATGTGGAAAAATTACTTTAGAGGACTATAGGTTCTAGAATCCCTCAGTCGTCATGACCACTATGTGAACTGTAATCCAGAACAATTCAGAAGCTCTTACCTTTTTATCCTGTATAGAGAAAATCATCCTTCCTATTTAAGTGGCACACTTCTATACCCATTGTCCAGCTCCATTCTGTGGACTTTGAATTGAGGGATGCACCTTCAAACCACTGCACATTTAGAGATATGGTTTAAGCTCCCAGCACTGAAAGGGGGGTGAAGATAGGTTTCCCAGATCTCAAAATGTGACCCTTCTTTTCCAATCCAAAGAAACCTAGCGGACAGAGTACCACATTTAAAAGTATTCCTCTGTGTGTGTGCATGTGTATGTTTGTGTGTGTCTGTGTGAATTAACTTACATTACTCTCATTTACATTATTATGATTATTGTTTTTGTTGTTGCTGCTGCTGCTGTCAATATTGTTGTTGTTGTCATCCTCGTCTTTATCATCATCTTATTTCCATCCTTCATTTTCCTCAAGATTAGGACTCAAATCAACTTACAAATTCAAATGATTACAATATAATTGAAAACATACAAGAATGCAAGAAACATAATTAAACTATTAACCATATTAAAACTGTGTTCACAACATTTATTTGGAAATTGTCTTTGTCTTTGGAAATAGTGAAAAATCTTTTGATGACAGGGTTTGTAAACACGGTCTTACTAGAGTTGTAGGTGGGCTCATGGGCTACGATGGCAAGTCCCTGGTTCTTTAAGGTAAGAAGAAATTTGAGAACTGTTGTAAGAGAGGCTGGAGAGCAGGACTCTACTCTCTTTCTTCTTTTAAAATTATCTTTGGAAATAGTGTAAATTGAGACATCCGGCTCAGTTTACACTATTTCTGGAGAAATGCTGTAAACATCAGTCTCAATTTGCATTGCATGCAATAAATAAATGAATCAGCCACAGTGCATAGTTCTCCCACCACACCTGCCCTGTTGAGCAAGAGAAGGAGGAGAATGGAGTGAGTTGGAGTTTCTGTATAAGAAAAGCAAACTGGATCAGGTTGATTTTGCTTTGCTAGGATAGGGAAGGAGAAGAAAGCAACTGCAGTTTTGGCACTGCCAGAAGAAAAGTTTCCTTTGTCTGCCTAGAAGAAAATGTGTATGTGGAAGACACTAGAATCACATAGTTTTGGGGAGGCTGGAAAGAAAAGTCTCCTCTGCCTGCTTAGCTGTGCGAGTCGTGATGCGGAGAAGGCAAACATATAATGTCAACAATGCCAGAAGAGTAACTCTAATAAACATGCTACAGTAGAAAAAGACAAAGAACCTTGTGTGATTTTAAGCCTGCTAATCACTGAGGGCTGTAAGAAGAGAGAAATCTGTGGATGTTTGTGCAAGGACATTTTCCTTTTTTAATTTAACTAGCTAGTGTACAAGAGACTTGCTACCGCTCCTTCTGTTATGCTATCTGTATCTGCTGCAGAACACAGACCAAAATAGTCTCTCTCTCTCTCTCTCTCTTCCTCCCCTGATTTGTTTTCACCACCTATGAAGCTTGCTGGAGAAGGCACAGTAGAAAAGCACAGCCCTTACCAATTGCTCTCTGTGTGTCCCTCTGAAAAATTATTGTCTAATGGCAATCCAGCTTACTCCTTCCAATATCCCTTGGTATCAGCAGTTACTGCCTCTTCTGTTCCTTTTAGAGAACATCTGCACATCTCTCTAGCTTCAGAAAGATGAGCTTTGAAGTTTTACGCTTGAAGTCTCTTTAAAATTGGTGGTGGGTGAATAAAATTGCTAACTTGGGGTTACTTCAGCTCTGTCAAAACACATCTCCCTGGTCTCCAATGATTGAACTGGCTCCCTCCATTTACACCAGTCTCAGTTTACATCACGTGTAAATGATGTGTATGTGTGTAGTTAAATGTGTGTTTTTTTTTAATAATAATTTTTTATTGATTATATAACTGAAAAACAAAAGCAAAAAATTAAACACCATGTGTTATACATAATAGTGAAAAAAAATTTTTTTTCCTTTAAACAACATAAACTTACATTATTTTTTTTCTCTTTTACACTTGAAATCATAACCTTATTCAGCTTATTCCATATCATACAGCTTATACATTTTTGTTACCTATCTTTAATTCTTATTTTCATTATATTCATTTTTAGTATTATAGTTTCATTCTTAATTCTATATTTTCGGCTTCCATTTAACCTATTACTATTATTAATTATAATCTTATTACTTCAAAGCCAGTTAACTTTTAACTTTTTTTTTTCCTTTTAAAAATTAAACATCACATATCCAATTTCATCAATAGATCACAAGTTTAACACACACGCGTAATATAAAATAAAAATAAAAAATAAAAAATGCAAAACAAAACAAAAATGTATATATATATACCCACCCCCCAGAGCCAACTTTTTATTTAATCCACTTTCCAAAATTGCCATTCTTCTTGTAATAGGGTAGCTTTACCATCTCTTATCAAAGCTTTTTCCAAAAATATTTTCCAAATTTCCTCAAAATCATTCCCTTTTGTTAAACCTTTCATAAATCTAATTCTACATGTTAATTTATCATTAATTGCAATTTTCCACACTTCTTTATACCATTCCTCTATTTGAAATTTTTCATTTGTTTTCCATTTTTTTGCTATTATTAATCTCGTTGCAAAAATGTGTTTTTTTTTAAGTGCATACTTTTTGCTCAGGTATGTTTGAAATGTCATCCATCTTCCTTATTGACATCAACAAAGAGTGCCTGCTTGCAACATTAGCAGGAACCATTTCCTATGGCATCATAAGAGAGTCATCCCTAGATCTAAGACTTTGGCCATGATACCTCAGGACCTAGAATAGTCATGACTTTGCATATATCCCCTGCTAAATATCACATGTAATACTCAGCCAATGTTTTAGGCCTACAGTAGAGATAGGAGAAAGTTGGACCAGGAATAAGATACAAAAGCACAGCCCTTATATTTTGAATAAGGACAAACTGCACCTGAAAAAAAAAAGAATGATAGTTGAATGTGTGTTTTGGATGTGACCTCCTATCTCTTTAGTTTTAACAGTTTTGGATACTGAAGTCCTAGTCTCTGCCTGGTAGTGAGATTATTCCATTCTTTTTGAGATTGTCTTTATTTGTACAGAAACCTAGGGACTATGAGTACTACAGAATTACAGCAGTTTGATAACACTGTTATGTCATTGATGATGTTGCAGTACTCAGAATTTCTTGCTGTAGAGCTTTAGTACCAGACTATATAAAATTCTAATAACATCAGTATACTAGAAAGCCCAGAAATTGATAGGATACATGACAAGTAAAGTGGTATGAAACTGCTATAGATGTGCAAGTATAGATAAACTGGTGTTTCACAATATTATTATAACATTCTTTTTTATATAAAGGAACAACTGAGATCTTCAAGAATTCAAAGTTTTAAAAGCCTAGTCTCATACCTACATCTGCAGTACTTCATCTAACTTAACAGAAAAGCTGTACAAGACTCAGAAGAGTGTCTATGGGCAATTTCAGGGAGCAGGATATCATCCATGCCTTCTGTATCTCCATCCACTCCACTCCATCTCTGTACCATGGAAATTATTCAAAGTCACAGAAAGGAAATTGAACAATAATATGTATTAGTGCCATATGTGATAGGAGTTTTTTATTAAACCAATGGGATTGCTTCTCATGCATTCACAGTGCTCATGCTTCTTAGGATTGGGGGGAGCTATGATAGATATAAATTATATCTTTTATCTTCACCGAATCAATTCCATATATGATTCTTTTTTAAAATAACAACATTGGTTTCAGCATTTTGAAACTGTACAGTCATGTTCTGATTTTATTGCTTTGGAGATCATTTGTCAAAATGGCTGGGGGTCAGTCAAGACTTCAGGTTGATTGTATCAAATAAATGAGAATAATAACCCCACCAGACCATACTGGGGATTAAAAAGTGAAATAGCTAGAGATTTAAAAAAAAATGAAACTGTAAGCCTGGTGTTCTATATTTTTCTAGCATTTGGAATAAAACAACAGATGATATGGGAAACAGGGATGCAAACTGCTTAAAATAATATCCTAGAGTCAGCTTCCACTTCATAATGTGATCATGAATGGTAACTTCTGGAGTCATCATGTATATTTGCTTGGTCACACTTCACGAGATCCCTTTTCCCTGGTATACACAGAAAACACAAAACTTGATAAGATTGCCATCGAGAATGAGAGAGAAATTAATTCTGTTCACATGTTCACACAAACTGATCTAATTTGCATATCTCAAGTAAATATATGACCCATAATGCAATTACCCTTGAATTTTCACACACCTCCAAATAGTTTAATTCTGTGGTTTTAAAAAATCACAAAAAAACTATCAGGGATATATTAGAGAGTATAAAAAAGAGGAAATTTGTTACAAAATAGAATTTGAAAATGCAAATGGAACTGAATGGATAGAAAAAGTAATGTTATAGAGAGTGGAAACGATATATTTGCCCATAGCTAATCACAACATAAGTTAAAGTGACTAGGTATAATAGTGAAAAAAATGGAGGGGAATTCAACTCAGATTTCCTGTTTTCATTCTCTTTACCTTACCATGGAGGAGGCAGTGATGGGTATTTAATAAACATACCTGTGAAGAAGATTAATATTAGCTTACATGACCTGAGGAAAGTTAGCCCATCATGGCCTTCAGAATGCTATGGGGGAGCCTATGAAGGAAAAACAAAACAAAACATAAAACTAGATAATGGTTTGTTAAATGATGGGATAGGACCAGTTATAAATAGAGATAGAGAACAGATAAGAGTGGATTAAATGTTGAAAGAGACAGAGATGTGGCCAATTGGGAACTGATAAATGCGTAGAACTAGGAAAGGATAACATCACCATAGGGACTATGGCTTGATTGGAGCTGGTAGTATGGAAAGAATTCAGGGAAACGTGCTATTTTGTTTAACTAAGGGGTTGTATTATATTGTCTGTGGAGCCAGGATAATGCTAGATGTTCTCCTTTTCTGTCTCTCTATCTGGATATAATTTCATTTAAGAATTAATGAAGGAAATCAATCACATATTACCAAACGAAATCCAAACATATCCACTTGTTCAGTACAAGGGTCACCATGGAGCCAAACACCATATCCAGAGAGGGACCTTAAGGAAGAAAGGGCAAAGAGAGTAATAACAGCCCAGGAGTTGGAACTGTGGACCGACCTGGAGAAAGGATCCATCACAATATCAGTGGGTACTGGTACTGGTTGTTAATCCTTCTTTTATTCTTTCTAGTGTGGTTGTCCACATATTCTGACTTCAGATATATTGAAACTACTTCTATTGCATGAGAAGATTTTGGTTAATGCCCAGATTGGAAGCCTATAACAGCGCCCTGGTACACTGTACTTGGCTTGGCAGAATGAACTTTCTCTTTAAAAAATCCTGAAACATGAAAAATCTTGTGCTGATTAACCATTTTTTTCAGTGAGTGTCTTGACATGTTGAAGCACTCGTACTATAGCCAATAAGAAAGTTAGCAGATATTCTTTGCAGCCCTTTTAGCAATCTCACGTGGCCATGTTGGGAGAGTCTAGGAGTTGTAATCCAAAAAAGTTTTCAAAGCTGTGGTATGTGTTATCCTTCTACTATTCTGTGTATAATATCTGGATTAGAAAAATGTCGGGCTTACTTTTTTGTGTAGAGTGGACTTGAGAGTAAACCTATTTCTGTACTCAGATGGATTGCCTCTTCATCAACTAAGGACATTATGTTTTCAGTAAGAGCCATCTGTCTTAGACAGTACCTTGAAGAGCAATCTGTTATTATCAAACATGGTAGCTCTATGCCGAGACTGAGACAAATCCATTGCTACTAGCCTCCAAGCTCTATCAGGTAGCTCATGACTAATTGAAAGCTCCTTTTGATTCATGCTCCTTTGTTACCAAACAAGCATTCTATGTGCTGACAATTCAGACCAAAGACTAATGTGTCTTCCTGCCTGCCTGTGTTTGTATGTGTGTTTTGATTTTTCTTTCTTTCTTCCTTTCTTTCATATTCCCAATGGGATTAGATAGGGAATTTGCAGCATTTCATTTCCTATATTAGTTGGCACAAGGTATTTCTGTCTCTTAAATAATAATCCATCATATTCATCAAGCTTCTCTGTGGAAATGCTACACCATAATCTTGTGCAACACTCTCCAGCCTCAATCAATAACTCATCCATCTTTCATCTACCTTCTTTTTGTAAGTTACAGGTCTGTTTATTGTTGCTTTTGAGTAAACAACTATTCTGGCTACAGCATTAAATAGCTCTGATGTACAAACTTAAGACCTCTTAAATCTTTTTTTTTTTTTGCATCCATTCTCATTCTTATTCTCCTCTCTCCTTCTCCCACTCTCTCTCACACACAATTGGATGAAGTACTTGGAATTGCTCTAGTATGGTAGTTCAGGACAGTGTGCTAAAGCTCTCTAGCCAATTGGAATCAAATGTTGCCCATCAAGTCAGAATAAATCAACAGACATGTTAACAAGTCATACACCGCCACACTTTGATATGGTTTAATTGGTGAAATATTATTTCATTGGCAAATATATATTAATTGACATACATATAAATTATACCCTGCTACACCTGTATGACCATGCCAGATAAGAAGAAAAGGCTGCCCAAACACATACATTGTGAATTTGGTCAGAAGACATCTCCAGGTGTAGCCAGGCCATAGTCAGGAAATCGCAGGGAAAATTAAGTGATAATAGGCTTGCAGTTAGCCTTAATGACTCAACCTCTTAGACACAGCGTTTGGGAGATTCCCATAGGATGACTGATTGTCTTAACTCCTCCTTCTCAAACCAAGCAAGCTCCACACCTGTTCAACAAGTACTGAGCTATCAAAATTACCATTAGCCCGTTTGTCACCTAACTCTCAGACTATTGGCTCATTCTGGACCTCATTCTTCACTCTCAAGAATCCACTGTTTATTTGATTGGAAAGCCATTAACACTAGCCCTCCAGGCAGAAATAGAATATTTAAAGCCCAGTTTTTGACCAGTCAACTTGCTGTACATCGATTGCTCATAACCATCCTACCACTATGATTCCGGCTTGTGTACTGTCCTTAGACTTCTGTCTAAGCTACATTGCTGTTTCTGTAAAGATCACCCCCTTCACCCTGAAATCTCACTGTCCAAAACTTTCCTCCTTTTTCCTTCAGTTAGCCTTGTGTGATGGAGTGGACTATTTGGATCTTGTGTGTGAGAGTGCAATTCTCCCTATAAAACACATTAAACTTACTTTTTGGATCTCCAGCTGGTTCTTCCTTGAAGAAGTACCAGTAAACATATATGTAAAAGATCTCATTAGGTTACCTCCTCCTACAGACCTCCTACTTGAGCTAATATTCCCCACCTGTTCACAGAGGTACTGGCATTGTGGGTGGACCCTTAAGTCACCCTCGTTTTGGAGTAACAGACACAAAAAAAATGTATGGATACACTAAGGGCCACTTTTGTGGCTGTTGTTGCTGTGTTCCTTCAAGTCATTTCTAGCTTATTGTGACCCTAAGGCAAACAGTTTTTTGGGGGACTGAGAGCATGGGATGATCCCAAGGCCACCTAATAAGTTTCCATGGCTGAATGAGAAATGAACCAGGGTTGTAATCCAGTATTCAAAACAACAAAACCATACTGGTCCTTACATGATCTCTTGAGTAGGAGATGGACCCCTGAAGATAATCTAACCATCACTACCATTCACTGATTTGCAGCATCCTTGTGATGCTGTAACTCAGTGGGAAATTACTAGAGTGGTTAATTTAGACTTGTACCCCTGACTGTAGAGGCTTTCCTTACCCACTCATGTGGAAAATGAGAATCCTATACACAGGCACACACATGTACACTGAGTGAAGGCATATGAAGAGAGTGTGGAAAGAGGAAATCTTCAAAAGGTAAAGCTTTTGAGCTTCTAAGCTTCTAAGCAAGCAATCTACACTTTATTGACTGTTTAATTTTGATCTGCAACAAGGCTGCTTGTTGTAGTATATGCTGAAGCAAGCGTAATCTTACTTCCTCTCCAACATGGCAAGCGAGTTACCCCTGATCCTAGAGGCAAGCTGATCAATCTTTCTTCTTCCCAGTAGGTCTATTTCCAGGAAGTATAAACCTTTTGGCCTTCCTCTCAAGCCCTAAGTCCTCAAGAAGAAAGTCAACCAAGTCCAGTCCCAATTATTATTTTCCTTCTCATGCTTGAGTCCCATGATCCAATGGGGAAATCCAGAGTACTCACTTTCATCAAAAGGTGCCTGTGGGTGCTCACTGATTATTGACTTTCTGCACTAGCCTTCCACAGAAAGGATGAAGCCTCTGCTCAGTTCCTTTCCCCCATCAGGCCACTTAATAAAACATTCAAGCCGCACTGCAGATCCTCTCAAACACTATGTTGTCCTTGACTAACCAATCGAGGGCAACATAATGTACCATCTTCCTTGAAAAGTTCCTCTTTCTCATGAAAAACAAAAAGATGTGCCAAAGAATTTTCCAAATCTGATTGTTGGTTTACTATTTATTTTGCACATGGGGTAGGGAGAGAGGGGGGAGAGGGGAAAAAAATCAGTTTATATATTAGCAAGGAAAATTGTCTTAATAAAAAAAAAAGTTTCCCTGAATCATGCAGAAATAAAGTAAATACTTATATATATCCACCCTTGCTTGACCAAGAGACACTGGGGAGTTTGCCCCTCCAATCATTGTTCAAAAGTATTTTAAAAGCTCATTTAAACATTGGTTGAAACTTCACTCTCAGTAGCAGTCCAGTTGATCTCAGATCAGCAATCATAAGTTGTTTCCCCCTCTTTCTTCTTGTTGTGTGCCTTCAAGTCATTTCTAACTTAACAGTAACTCTATCACAGGGTTTTCTGGGGCTGTTGTCCAATGCTCAGACAAATATATCATACCATTTCTCTTGCCTGTCCTGAAACAGTGGAGTTTGAAGTATGAGCCATCTCCATTTCAGCAAGCAGAAGACAAAGCGGATCAAAACAGCAATCAGAGGACACACACTCTTCCAGTATCCACAAAAACAAAGCAGCCCTCCTTCTCTGCCACTGTCTTTCCCTAATGTATGAGTGATTGTAATAAAATTAGAGCTGGGGGCCTCAGAGTCATCAAAAGAACTCTTCAGGAAACTCTATCTACTTCAACCAAGAAATGTTGAAAGACAACAGAAGTGAATCAGAGAAGTGATTTATAACCTCTTTCACTCCATCCCACTCCAACTTTGTGCTTCGATGGCATTATTTTGCCTATCTCTCATTCCATGAGGCCAAATGATATCCCTTCCCCAAATGTTCAGTGCTCCAGAGGATGCAAGGCACAGGACTGTACTGTTAAAGTAGTATCAAATTGATATAATGGAGTAATGCTCTCCATAACTTACACTTTCATCATGCTATTGAAATGATTTGTGAGCCATTTTTTATTTCCTAAGTAATTCCACCCCCCCCCCGCCCCAGGTATCTGGAGCTTTTGGCCCAAAGACTTGAAATGAGATATAGGGAAGAAGCTTCACAGAGAGGAGATGGAACCTATCATGGTGGAAGGAGCATATGATAATTTAGAGATGATGATGGCAATGACACCTGATAAGAGCTAAATAACACAGGTGATCTCTGCTGATAGCAAACATTCACATGAAATCAAAGTGAAAACAGCATGTCCCTTTTTTATTCTGACATACTTCTGAATTTTTATTGGAACACCTGAGAAGACAGTTATAATCCTAGAAGTTCAGGTCAAATTGAGATCTGTTAACTGTACTTAGGTCTAACTTTTTCAAAACTATATGTTCTGTTAAACACTTACAGGAATTCACTGAAGTGAACTATCCAGCTACCACTACAAATTCTTAGAATGATAATGATACTAGGCCAGGCATCAACAAAGTGCAGCTGCTCCCATGACTGTCTCTTACCTTTCTCAGAGTTGCCCTTCCTTTGGTTAAAAAAAAAAAAAAGTAGGGAAGTTGCCTCTCTTGGAAGCTTCACTTTTAATTAGACCACAGAGCCCCTATAATATTGGATGTCAAAACCACCTATTTCCTCCCTCCCCCCAAAAAAAAACATAACTGGACTTCCAGATATTTATATATTTTGTCCTTGTTTTTCACAGTTTGGGTCCCACTGACATAAAACTGGCTTCTGGATCCACCTATGTTGTCCACTCCTATTCTAATCACAGAGGCTTACAGGCAAGAGATAGATGTTAGGAAAAGAGACTGTGACTATAAATGGTCAAAAAATATATAAGCTGGTGATAGTGGCATGAAGATCTGAGATTATAATGGTTTCACATATGCAGATTGAAAGGGAACATTTCTTAGGAAACTGGGCATGCTGTGGTTTTGTAGCTTTGCCTGCCATTGCTAAGTTTTCTTTTCACTCACAGCTTCTTTTCCCCAATTTGTACTCTGATCAGCAGTTTTGCCCAGTTACTTTTTAGTGTTCAGGGATGCAATTTGCATGCTTTGAAAACCATGGCGGAAGCCAGACCTGAACTATGCTGAACTTGGTTTGACAGATGCAGTGATGTGGGCTGTCCCTTTATGATCAAATTATAGATCCATCACAGAAAACTAGAATGGAGATATATTTATAACTCTCCCAGATAATGATGGAAGGGATAGACTTTGAAGAAAGATAAAGGATAATTATATTTAACAGAAGGTATAAATAGCTCCATTCTTTCAAATATACCTTACAAACCAGGGCCAGCTCCAAGTGTAATATTGTACCTTTCTCCCTAATTAGGAGGAAAAATAATGTACATCCATTTCCACTTCGTTAGTAAATTGTCCAGTAAGCACATTCATTCTTTCAATCATGGTCAGATTTAGGTTATCAGCATCCCAACCACAGCTTGAAAGTATTGTAACATGTTACAAGAAGCAATGTAATTGGTGAAATCATGAGAAGGAGAAAAAGAGAAAGAATGAGAGAGAGAGAGAAGAAGAGAGAGAGAATGAGAGAGATCCAGTCCAAATCACTTTTATTCACTGAGGCAAAATTGATACTTCATCCCACTCAGGATGGTACTTCACCTTTTTATGTACTTCCCTTCAAAAGGCAGCAAAATAGACAGTTTAATCTTGTTTTAAAGTGTGAGAAAGGACAACATTATACACCATTCCCTGGAAACAAGACAGAAGGCAACGAAAAACAAGGTATGAACCTCCTCAACATCTGCTACCTGAAGTCAGCACCACATTCTTTTTCCTGCTGTAGGTTGCTCTGAGGTCAAGAACTGCTGGGGGGAAACCCCAGTAAACACTAATCACTTATTTTTCATCCCAGTTAGCTCACCAGATGAGCAGGGGAGTTTTAGTCATTACTTTCCTCATGTGGAATGCAACCTGTCTTTAATAGGAGTGCTCTCTGTTCATGAGAACCATGAAAAAGCAGGAATCATACCTGGATGGAAAGTCTTCATATGAGTAACAACATCTCCCATCCAGACACATCATTCTCTGCATGAGGAATTATGAAGAGGGCCAAGTCCTGGGATTCCTTTGTTCACATGATGAACAAACTGGGATAAGTGATTCGGGCTGGAATTCCATCACAGTAGAAAAATATGTGGTCAATTTAAAAAGTTGAATTCTTGGGCAAGATGTTTGAATACAGCATGGCTTCTTAGTTTCATGTGTAGATAGATAGATAGATAGATAGATAGATAGATAGATAGATAGATAGATGAAGGCTATGGATTATGTTACTTTGCATTGACTCAAAAAATAATAATAATTGGAGGGGTCCTGTCCAGAGAGGCCAGAGGGCGGAGAGAGAGAGACAGAGAGAGGAAGGAAAAAGCAAAGTTTACTAGCTGCTAGAGCTGACAGTCAATTGTGATTTTTTTTTTTTAAATGTGTATTTACCCAGAAGAAATCTGCATTGAATTCAGGGTGACTTATTCCCAATGGAGGTATGCATGCCCTAGAATTACAGCCTTAGCAGAAGTCAGGAGGGTTCAGCAGGTAGACTGCAGTCCAAATTAAGAGAAATCATTGAAATGGAACCGTGACCCTACAGTGAACTTCAGTACTGAAGTTTTTTACACTATATGCAGATAAATGCAATGCCTGCAGACACATTGTGGTATGTCCTGGGTGGGCAGCAATGATACTTAATATGGCACTTAATAAAAGACAAATGCACTCTGCTTAGTTATCATATACATAGAAGAGGTAGGTTGCATTTTAAGAAGATTAAAAACTCCAGTTCAAAGGGAACTGGGAATGATGAAAGAAAGATAAATGGTGCAATAATAAAGCTATAAAATAGGAGACTAATAGTAGATAATCATGATATAAAAGGTTTCCACATAATGCCTTTGAAAGTATATGGCTGTAAAGCTATCAAGCAGGCTCTGGTTAAAGCTGCAGGTGGAAACAATAAATTTATGATTATTATAGCAATTATACCCATCTATAGCAGAGGAATCCTTTTTTACCAGTCTTATTCATCATCCTTCTCTTGATGATAAAGCTGCCTACAAAAAAATAAGTATGTATTGGGGGGAAAAAATCTGTTCCTGGCTTGGGAACCTCTCTCCAGCTTTACTAGTTTTCCTCCTTTATGTCATTTTAATGTATGTTTCTGCAGCAACCATGGTTTTCAAAGTGAGTGTGACCCTTTCTAAGAGATAGGGCCATGGCACACGGCTGTCACAATTAGTGAGAGGTGAGGATTCAGCATAGTCTGAAATTTGTGAGATTTGAAAGTAGTAACAGACAGGCTTGTTGTGGTTGTGGTGCATTTCCTGTGGCATTCACTTATCACCTTGAGAAATATATCAGTCTCCAAATTTGTATTCTTTTCCTCAGAAGTTGAACAGAAGTTATTTAAGAAGGGGTTCTTTGGAAATTTAACAGTATTACTAAATGCCAATGCTGAGCTTGATTCTAAACAGAGATGTCATTTCACTTTTATTTTAAATCTGTTTGTGTATCTATGTGAATGCTGAACAGTATGTTGCTTTAACTTCTGGATTAGCATGTCTGCCAGATACATAGCAAAGATGGGACAGGATCTAATATTGTAATTATTATCTTCATGCAAGAAGCTGACATACAATGTTTCCTTGAAAGTTGGGCTCTAAATGGAATGAAAAGTAGTAGTATATTAATTTAATTGCCTTCTTTCATTGTACAGGATCACCTTAATATAATATATCTCACAAGAGGATAAAAAAGAGGAAAAAATAGGCAGAGAAATTCTTAAATCTTTCTTTTAAAATGGAAATAGTAAGAAACAAGGAAGTAGGATCAACACATAATGTGTACTCTATTTTTATAGACCTATGAATTTTTCAGAAAGAAAAAAAGAAAAGAAAAAAATGGTCAAGACACATATGTCTTGAGTGTCAGGAAATCCTGACAGGGAGAATTCTGGACTGATGAAAATCATCACAGTTTGAGACTTATTCAGTTCAAAATTCATACTTTTTTAAAAAAGCCACAGGAAACAGTATTTTCTGCACAGAAAGTAACATCTATGCTGGTTCTGTGAAAAAGTATAAATTTTGCACATCACAATTTCTCAACCACATTATTTTCTGTGCAAAAATCCACATAATTTCTTCTCTCACCCCTCTTCTTCCTTCTGTGTGAGGGGCATTGGGAAAGAAGTTTGTGGTGCTGAGAAATTAGCCTGCGATTTATGCTTAGCTGACCAGTTAGCAGCTGGTGGTGGAGGAGGAAGACTAGAGGCAGGTTTTTAAAAGACTGTGTGACCTGATCAGACCTGCTGAGAGGGAAGGTTCCCTCAGAAAAGAAGCACTTGGATGGGAAGATCAAGGGTTGGAGAAACTCACAAATAATCAAATCTGTGAAAGTTAAACCTGCAAATGTGGCAGGCCAACTGCATAGCTTTACTGTGTGTCTCACAAAGGCAATGGTAGCCACCTGCTTTTAATTAGAATTTTAAAACAGGGTGTTTGTTAAATCCATAGGAGTATCACATCTACTGTACTGTAAACAGTTTTATGGCTGTTCTGAGTTGTATATAAACTATCTTGGTGCTGAACACTATCTCAATAGAGTTTCAGTGCTGAGAGAACTCCCATGCGATTTAGAGCATCTGCAGAAGGAGTAGTCATAAAAATGAGAAAGGATTTTTTCTACCTTTGAGGTAAGCTATCTTGCCCCAACCATGATTTACAGAGCAGGATGCCCCTGTAGCATTCTGGAATGATGGCTATTCAGAGCATCATTGGCACCATTGCTGTATCCACCCCCCCCCCCGGCAAAAAACAAACAAACATGTAAGTAGTGTGCTGCAAACAATAATGCCAACTGAAATATATTATTTTTGTGTTAACAAAGGATAAAAAATGTCCCTCCTAAAAAGTCACATAATGACTGATTGTGTCATATTTTTGGACTGGAGGCATGTGATGAGTGGTATTTATTGATGATTAATTGGGTTTGTATCATTTTACTCATATGTAAGGGCCTCTTTCTTATTTTTCAAGTGAAAAAAATTAAATAAAACAAAAAGGTAATATAGTTGGAAAGCACATAAAGAGTTACTTTTTTAAAAAAAAAGGGTCATAACACAAGGAGAGAATTGTTCTTAAAGCAACACATCACTTTGAAAAAACAATAGAACATAAATGGCTTGAATTTTAGTTAGTGAGTTGCAAATCCAACTTTGTGGGTTGTTGAAGTCATGTATCAAGCAAAATCATTTCCCCAACCCCAAATTCCCATGTGGTGGAGTGTGGGGATCAGTGATTTTTATCAGATGGATGTACTGCAAGGATGTCATCAGCAAGGACCTTCTGATAACCCCCGGAGATCCATGCAAGTTCCTGTCACGGTGTGTCCAGCTACAGGAAAACAACTGAATATGTCTCTTCTGATCTCTTTGAGAATCAACAACTTATTTAAATCTTTAGTTCTGCAAGATGATCATTTTTGTGAATGATATATATATATATATATATATATATATATATATATATATGCATGCCTTTGTTGTATGCTTGTTGCATGTATGTACTTCAGCACAACATAAACTTCACCAACAATATGCAGTTTGTTCAGTGAGTATAAAAGATACAGAAAATACAGTATTTCCTCTCTTATAAGAAGCAGAAACAGTAATCTTAACAGTTTTGATGGCTATTATAGTGGCACTGAAGCACATTTTATTGAATCTGTTGACGCTTTGGCAGATAGCATGATCATATCTAAGAAATTTTTAAATCCCTGCAGATTGAATTTGTTTTATTTTCAGCACCAACCTCTCCCTCTACCAATCTGCCATTTTGTTTATCAATAACATTCTTTATGGTTCTGAAGCAAATGTTCTGGAAAAATCCAGCACTGACCCATTCTTTGTGTTCATTTCCCCCATCTTATTGTGACTTGGCCTGACTGAGGCTGAGAACAGAAAATAGCACAAGACAATCAATCCCATTGTGTTGAGATCAAAATGGAGAAGCAAGCACCAGAGTAAAGAACTGAGCAAGGAGGGATAGGGTGTTTTTTTCTCTCTCTCTCTTTTTCTTTTCTCTAAGTATGACAGTGCAAGTAACAATAGCACAACATCATTTGCTCCTTGTAAAATAATGTCCTCATCTGAAAATGTAAGTTCCAACCCAACCCCTACCCTATTGGGAGGGAATGGGATCATAAGTGTATCTTTCTGGCCATCTCAGAAATAAGGCATGATCAAATCTATTTATGTGGCCACTATGTTAAACTGATTGAGTAGGCTGGTCAGACTGTGCATAAGTGTGAGAGGGAAACACACAGACAGATGTTTGCGCGTGCACACACGCACACACACATGATCAGCACCCTGAGGCAGATTAGTTTTTTTAAAAAAAAATCTGCTTTCAGGCCAGTGGTGTAATGGAGCCAAAGCTCAGGACTGAATGCTTGGAACTTCTGGATTGCCAGGGATAATGATTATACCAATTACCCCTTGCCCAGGACTTCCCTGTTCTCTCTGATTAAAGCTGCATACATCTCCAATTGCTGTAAAGGAAACAGATCCTTTTTCCCAGACTGACCCTGCAGTTCCAACCACTGGCATTCTGCCACTCACCTTGTCCTTGTTTTCCCACTGAATCCCTTTCTGGATTGGGTTCCTGGGCCTTAAATGTGCACCTGTGGTTATGTTGTTATGTGACTTCTTTGTGGTAGAAGTGCCCTGACTCCTTATCAGGCTTGATAGAGACATTCAGAGAGAAGTTAAAAGAGGAGAATGAGGAAGGAGAAGAATTAATGTAGGTATATTAAAACTCAGGAATACAATATATTAACTCTCGAACATTCAATTCTTAAATGGCTCCCTCAATGCCAAAGTCAGTTCTCCTTCCTAACTAACTACCCTGTCTCTCTGACATCCATCCTCTGTTTCTGTCAGCTCTAAAATCTCATCTGTATCAGCTTCAAAACCCTATCTGTTCTCCCAGATACAGCCTCTGTGCCTTTGTTACATTCTTTTCACCTGCAACCTACCTTCACAGCACTCCCTGAGCTGCAACTGGCTGCCTTCCATCAGATCTGTCCAGTGTCTTTTTCACACACTCCTGTAGCTGTAAGGGAAACAGATTGCCTTAGTAACAATGCATTGTTATAATTTATCCATCTTGTAATCCAGTGTATTAGGGAATGGTTTGGCCTGAAGTGGGCAAGAGTCATTTACTTGGAAAAAGACATATTCTTGGTCGGGATGAAAACTTCCTGCATATGAGAAGGAGAAAGACAGAGAAAACATAGAAACCTAAAGTTTTAGACTCTCCTTGGGGGTGTCATTACATGGTCCATGAGGCTGAAAGTATGAACTTCAATTTTTTTCCATTATACCACTGTCTCAGGCCATTCCAAAAGGTATTGGCAGCTAACACAAGGATTAAATGCCTTATTCAGAATGTGAGCGTTTACTTTTCAGACAAATGATGAAAATGACATGTTGAGGCCATCTATAATTGGACAATGATGTTGCTCAAGATTTCAGACCATCACCCTATCAGTGCTCAATTATGGATGGTTTCACCATGTCATTTTAATCATTTGTCTTAAAGGTAGCATCCCAAGATTTTTGTCTGCAGTCATAGGAGTCTAATTAATTCAGAGCCTTAGCACTTACCAGTCCAAAATTCAACAGTAGCCACATGGGAAAGAAGCAAAGCATGAAAGTGATTACATATTGACTGGCTAGGGGATTATGGGAGTTGTAGTGCCAAAAGTAATTTCCCTACCCTCTGTTCCCCGCAAAAAAGCAGCACTTAGACCTTGGCTGGCCCTGTGCAAGATGCTTCTGTTTAACTATCATTCAGCTTTCCTCTGCACAGTGGAACAATATGGAGGGGGAGGCTGTTTGCTGGCCATCTGAGAAGGAGAGGTTGTGCAACTGTGTTACAGTGCTTAATGCTATGATGGAGAGCATGGGGCATGACTGTTTAAGTCCATGCCATCCCCACTTATACATCTTTCACTTTGGAGCCTTGATGGTGCCTGTGAGAAGACTAGTTATCTGACATTTCTGAGAGGAATCAATACAATGAAAGAGGAGCAACTTGGAGTGAGCAGTGGATGAAAGACGAGGGAGCGGTTCATTCAATGACAAGTGGTTTGCTAAGCAGCAGCATGGAAGTAAGGTTCACACTGGTTCATAGCCACATGCTTCAGCTTCACCTCCCAACCTTCTGATGCTAGAGTTATTGCAACAGGCCTTAAGGCCTTGCCCCACCACACCTCACCAACTCTCATCACAACAGGTTTCAGGCCTGGGAGGTCTATCAGCACATAGAATAAAGGCCTTCAGCCTTGGCAAATCAGGCCTGGTTACAAACCACAGGTCTCCCACCCCCCCATGAAACCACAGGTCTCCCACCCCCCCATGAAAACAAACAAACAAACAAATATCTTAGCCCGAGGTCTAATTCAGACAGGCAACAAGCAATCCAGGATTGGGTTGAGCTATAAGCTCAGCCTTAACATCCAGAAGCTACTGAAAGGGCTGGGGCTTGCATTGTACTCTCATCCCCCTTTGTTCTGTTTAATAAGAACAGACCAGAGTCAATTAGAGGTTACAGTCTAATAAACAGGTGAATTAAGTGTTGGAACATGAATTGTGTCTTGATTAACCCAATGGATCCCAAGAAAGGTGGTAGTGGATCCAAAGGGAAGGGGCCTGCTATGAAGCAGCTCCTAAACACCCAGTTTGGAAGTGTCCTCATTAAATGAGGAAGGGAAAGCAGTTTCTTTGGAGGCCACACTGTCCAGCAGGAAGGCATTGGAGAAGTCAGAGGTAATCCAAAACAGGAAGCCTCACCTCCTAGGAGAACATGTAAGGCATCCAAGAAGAAAAGAGCCACTAATGAGATCTTGTCTTGTCTTGATGTCATAGAGAAATGGAGACAGCATCAAGAACCCCCTGGACTGGCTTTGAGCTGACAGCTTTCCCTCTGGTCTGGGTGAGAGCTATTAATTTGGCTTTCCCCCAGCAGATACTCACTTTGCTTGGAGTGTCACCTACCCTCCTTCTCTTGGCTCTTGTATGCTCTTGTTTATTGTCACAACTTTGGAAGTGGGCATGAGTCCTGGATCCAGGATCAAGTTTCATTGCCTCCAAGCTGGTATACTTTGATATGTTTGGTTCTGGCAAGGGGTGCAGGGGTGCCCTAGTGTGCACCCCCTGCACTCCTATGGTGTTGAGATGGTGCTGGCACCAGCCACCTCTATGCTCCAGTCTGCTTGGCCAGTGGGCTCATCAGACAACATTTGGGTTGGACGAGGCCTGGATCCAGACCATGTGTTTACCAACCCTATAATAGCTGTAACCAAATAAAATTGTGGCTTTTTCTCTCTATATATCTGTGTGTGGGTTTTTTTCTTTTATGGAGCAGACTTCACTTGTGAACTCACAAATTATGAACAGGTGGTATTTAACACCAGAAAGATTGTATAAAATATTTAATGATTCCACTAATATTTGGTGGAAACATAAAAAAGAAAGAAGGGACATTTTCATATGTGGTGAACATTTTAAAAAGCAAAGAAATTTTGGGTTTTAATACATGGATCAATAGAAGACATCTTAATGATAAAGAGCCAAAGGAAACCTGAGTTCTTTTTACTGGAACTGATTGATGATCAAATAGATAATAAGTTTGGAAGACTCATACAGTATACTATTGCAGCTGCCATACTACTCATGCTCAGAAATGGAAATCTTCAAATACTCCATCTGAAGAAGATTGAATGATGAAACTGCTTGGTCTGCCTTTTATTTTTTATTAAAGAAAGACCGTTGAGTAGATTTTTAAAGACTGGGGCAAGCAGATTGTTTATTTGAGAAATCACTGGAGGAGAACTTCAGTTTTGGGTTTTAAAGGTTAGTGCCTTGTTATCATATCCTACACCCTCCATCCTGTGGGTTCTGCTACTTTCCTAATTGAACATATTTATGGCTGAAAAATAGGGTCAAAGCACATTGACCAGAAAGCATGTTGCCAGGTCAAGCTGACCTGAAA
Organism: Ctenosaura bakeri; assembly: GCA_948474755.1. Taxonomy (NCBI): domain Eukaryota; kingdom Metazoa; phylum Chordata; class Lepidosauria; order Squamata; family Iguanidae; genus Ctenosaura; species Ctenosaura bakeri. The sequence goes on along the minus strand of CAOLHI010000636.1, from coordinate 179,417 downwards.
TATAGACCCTTTCCACATGGGGGTACTAAAACGGTGTAGCATGACCTCTGATGGAGGTCGTCTACACCGTAAAGTAGATTGGGGTGGACTACTTTAGCGTAATTCCACACCCCAATCTGTGCTAGAGCGACCAGAAGTGGTGGTGCTGCGTGCTTTTTAAAAACCACTTTTGAGGAGGTTTTTAAAAAGCATGGGGCGTGCAGCCGCATGCAGCCCTGTCGCAGCGCTCGGTGTAGATTTGCAGGTGCGCACAAGGGCGTGCCTGCAGATCTGCCAGGGGTGGGCTTTCCAGCTGGCGAGCTTCTCTGGTTGGTGGAGAGCCTCCGTCAGTGGTCAGCCATCATTTTGGATGCCGCAGGACACCAAGGAGTGTGGAACAGCGAACACACGCTGCTCCACGTGGCGACGGACTTACCCAGTTTCAGGTAAGCTCCGTTTCAGGATGTTTTACTCTGTTTCTTCCTCCACGTGTGGAAAGGGCCATAGTTAGGTCATAAGTTCAGAGAGGTTTTGGTGGGAAACCCAAAAGCTAATATGTCTATCTTAATCCTCTCAATGCCTTGGGCTCTGTGAACACTCAAAAACAATGGATGGCAAAACTGCCCAGATGAAGCAGTTAGGGACTATGCCTTGATCTCATACTATGGAAATCTTCCCTACACCCCCTGCCCAACCAAGGTATTAAGAGATTGTCATGATTCCCGTCAGTGTTTTGTCACCTAGAGTAAGGGCAATCAACCCTTTCTGGACTTCTTTGTCAACACTGTGAGAAAGCCATTACCACTTTGTCTACACCTCCCCTTCAGGGTAGGAAATAGGTATACAAACCCTGGCTTTGGGTCCAGCAAATGGTAGTACATTGGGTGTATTGTGCTGCACATTGTGCCCTAGACTCCCATTCCTATGTGCTACCCTCAGACACTGTCTGAGACAATCTGCAGTGACCCCTTCTTCAGGACTGGTTAGTAGTACCCTTTCCACCAAATCTCTCTCTATCCAACCTTTCTTGCCTCACTTTCTGATAGCCTTGTATGGTTCTTAAGAGTGTCTGATTTATCATGTGATTAACAATTCTGATAACACACTTTGTTTGATTTTAACTGGAGTCATCTAAACAGTTAGTACTGGTATACATAAGATCTTTTCAATTATCATTTCCCTCCTCTCACAGGCCTCCTTTGAGCTATAATTCCCAAAAAAATTCTAAGGAGATGCTGGCATTGCAGATGGATGTCAAGGTCCTGCACCTCTTAAGGTAACAGCCTGTTATGTTATGATATGATATGATATGATAGCATACGATATGATAGCATAGAAAGTTATGATAGCAGAATTGCAATTTTATGCAATCTTAAAATGTTGAGGAAATATATGTTCTAGTGTGGTGTAGTGGTTTCAGCATTGGACTATGATCCTGGAAATTAGGGTTACCATAAGCTGAAAATGATTTGAAGGCACACAACAAGAATACACACACACACACACACACACACACACACATATATATATATATATAAAATCAACAGCTAAAGGGCTGATATATACCTATTTAGCCCTCTTGTCTTCTGTTAGTTTTGTCTTTTAGAATCAGCAATGTTTTGTTAGTGTTGTTCTGTTATTGTTATTTGTCTTAGTGTTATGTGTTCCCTTATATGTTGTTTTTGTGAAGTTAAAATTGATGTCTTATTTTTTTTTTTTTAAAGAGACTTTTTCTTGGGGCTGTCCAGAGGGCTAAAGCTTCACTTTTAAGTTTGAGACTTAGAGGAGAGAATCTTGGGTTGCCCTTCCAGCTGTAGGCCAGCTCCAGAGCAACCCAGCTTTTGGGTTCTCCTTGGGACTGAAGAGTTTCACCTAGAAGAAGCTGCAGAGGAGTTTTGGGTGGGACACCTGTCTCAGCTGCTCTCACACTAGGTTGTTCCTCCTTTTTTCAGCCCTTAAGAGGGAAACAATAAATAAGTCAGAATTAAATAAAGTGGCCCATTTACTACACATTCTCTGTATCTGGCCTTGTTATTTCCCTGGCTGGTCAGCCAAAATTCTTTGCTATTTCTTCCATGCATTTGCCTCATTTTGAACAGCCAGCTCAGTAAGCTAACAGGCATCTTGACATTTTCTCAGTAAGCTGACATGTCCACATCTGAAGGTAATGATAGCATGTACGTTCTTTTCCCTGCCCTTGGCTAAAAAGATTGGTATCTTGGATCATTTTAGATGTTCCTAAGCAATATCAGGTTTTGGCCCAGAAATGTCTGAGCATTTTCATTTACATTTTCAGTCACAAAAATAGCTCCCCTCCCCACACCTTAAAAGGTAAAAAGAAAAGGAATATCCTTAAAGGAAGTGTGCACTCTCTCTCTCTCACACACACACACACACATGCACATATATACATGCACACATACACACACATACCATGACTGTGGCTATAGCTGTGAACTGCATATTGTTAAACAAAAGACTAAAGGCATTGGAAAATGTAATATCTTTCTGAGTAATCTGACTATTCATGTGGAGCAAATTAACACTCTCTTTTTCAGTGTCAAACTTCAATCATAACGTTGATATTAACTCTGCAGGTGGAATCCCGATTTAGCATCCTTGGTACCAGAATGTTGGATGGCTTTTCAGATTATTCAGCATATGATCAAACCTTTGCTGCAGGAAGGGGGAAGAGTGATAGGCCAAAAGACAGAAAGCAGAAAGATTAGAAGCAGCAGATGAAAATAATGTGGTTCCTTTCCTTCCACATTTAACAGTCTATTATTTCTCTAAATTGGTTACTTTTCCTGTATCCACTGAATCATTTCCTATATTCAAACACTCAAGACATTATGCAGTTTCTGTGATTAGTTAGAGACATGTAAGAGTTGAGTAACTGTATATAAAATGAACAGTGCTTGAGAAGTAAGCATCATCTCAAATACATATATATTTTCCCTTATCTCTGGGGGAAAAATAAAATAAAATAAATAGTATCTCCAGAAAGGCTTTCTTACTATGGAAAAGATATACTTGCCATTTTCTTCTTTTGATATCCTGTATCTGGGAATTTTACAAAAACATCAAATAAAGGCTAAAATCATGAGAAATCAAGTAAGCAAAGTAAAATAATTGTAATGTGTGTGTGTGCGTGTGTGTGTGTGTGTTGTCATGGTATAGGATAGATTTATTTAAATCACACCAAAATGGTCACGCAAAAAAACATTTCTTTAGACACACAACTCAACAGGGTGACAACCACCCCACTTCTTTTATTTAAATTTTAAATGGTGAGTCGAACGATGGAAATGAGCAGTTTTTGTAGGAAGTCCCTCAAAGAGTTCTGTTGTTCTCTATATAGAATGCATTGTGTGAGCTAGCCATTCCACTCATGTAACCATTTCATGTTATTAGAATGGGGCATGCAACAATGTCAGTAGTGCCATTTAAAGGGGTAGCTGGCATTTCATCTCCAGAGTATCTAAATTTCTGGAGGAGTATTTCAATCTCTGGTTTAGTACAGTGAGTGCTCTTGTTAAACACACACTTAAGCTCCTATGTGCTCTGTTCCTGTTAGGAACTGGGAAGAAGGCACTTGGGCCTTCCTGTTTGGGGTACATTAGAAGAACAAGAACAATTTGGAGGTGTAGATTGACCTATTGCCGAGATTCATCTTCTTGACTGGGAATAGACCAGGAAGGGGTTGTCCCATCTCTTATCTTTGTATGTAAGATTCTTATGTGGATACAACCAGTGCTGACATCACCCTGGCACACTTGGTTTCCTTCCTATGGAACTACAGTTACTCATACATTTCTGAGGACAAGTTTTGGACAGAATTGTCAATATATTTGTAGGTGTTTTGCTTCCTCTGCAGTAACATATGCAGTACTATTACATGCTGATCATGTCCAAACTACTTCACTGTGCCCATGGAAACTTACTGGGTAACCTTGGGCAAAGTCCACTTAAAGGTCTTAAAAGAAGGCAAAGGAAAATCCCCTCTGAATAAATTCTACCAAATAGACACCATGAGGTTCTCCTTAGGTGAATCATCAGTAGGAGATCACTTGAAGGCACACAATGACAACTGTGAGGGAATGGGCATTGTTGTGTTGTTGTGTATTTTCAAGTCATTTCTGAATTATGATGAACCTAAGGCAAACCTATCATAAAGTTTTCTGGAGCTAAGAGTATGCGATTCACCCAAGGACACCCAGTGGATTTCCATGGCCAAGTGGGGAACTGAATCCTGGTCTCCAGGATTGTAGTCCAATGTTCATACCACTACACCATGCTGGATTTTGGTGTGTGTGTATGTGTGTGTGTATGGAATATATGTGTGTGTGTGTGTGTGTGTGTGTATGAGAGAGAGAGAGAGATCTTGCAGTAGAAAGCCACATTAATTAACAGTGTTTTCCAAGACCATTTAAAAAAAATTAATTCACATGGACATCTCCAGTCAGCTGGGAGGGGAGGGAGGGTAAAGGAAGTTGAGTAGGCAATTTTGGCAAAAAAAAATTGGATTTCATAATGCCGTAGCCAATTGGCCAATCATAGATCTTTTCTTCATCTTTGGTCACTATTGGCTCTGAAGACCTGAAAGAGCATTTCTTCTGTTTTTTAAATGTACATTGTTCCAAAAGAACTTACTTGTCTAGCATGAAGGCCCTCTGTTGCCCTTCCATTCATCAAAGAGAAGGGGAAGTGACCTTTAGTTAGAGAAAATCAACATCATCTTATTGCCTCTGGATGTCCTATGTGGGGGGGAGGAAACAGTATCCTCTGGTTTGGTGTGTTTGTTATTAATTTTCTCAGCTGTGTAGTCAATCAATAAGTCAATCAATCACTTTATTATAATGTGGGCTTTTACTCATCAGCAATGAGACTCAATGTGAATTATGGGATATAAAGAAACACATAAAAATCACAGGTCAATAAAATGTACAAAAATAAGATTAAAACATTATTAAAAGGCTTACAGAATTATAATAATTTTATACTTTGAAGGATAAAATAGTAAGGAAAACCTTTTGTGTAAAACATTTTTTTTTTCAAATGCCTCTTGGAATATAAAGGTTTTCACCTGCCAAAGAATGCAAAGAAAGAGAAGAGACAGCCTAGGCTCCCTAGAATTTGGGAGCAGTGGCAGAAAAGTTTTTCTAATATATTCACATTGAACATGCCTTAAAGTTGGTAGGAGTGGGAGAAGTCCCTCCCTTGAAGATCTGAGAGCAAGTTTGTATTGGAAAATACAATTCTTTAGATAGTCTGAACCAAAGACATATAAAGCTTTATAGGTCGCAAGCAGCACACTAAATTTTCTCATAAACAGACTGGCAGCCAGTAGAGCCCTTGTAACAACAGAGATGTTATGGTCCCTGTAACCATTTTCCATTAACAATCTCTCTGAAGGTCTTTGAACCAGCTGAAGTTTCAGAACATTTAAAGAGCATATACAGCATATTAGAGCAATACAAATAAGATGTTACTGGGGCATGTGTCTCAACGGACAAGTCACACACCTTTAAAAATGAGTGCAGTTGGTGCACTCATTTTAATTGTGCAAATGCATTCCTAGCCTTGAGAACCAGCATGGTGTAGTGGTTTGAGCACTAGACTACCACCTTGAAGACCAACGTTTGGTTCCTCACTCTGTCATGGAAATCTACTTGGAGATCTAGGGCACAGAAAACCCTGTGATAGGTTTGTCTTAGGGTTGCCATAAGTTGAAAAGTACTTGAAGGCACACAACAACAACAACAACAATAACAGTTCTGAGCCTCTGCTAAATCCTGATCATATACATTCAAGGCTGAGTCCAGAAGTAAGCTATGAACCTTTGTTTTGTGGTGAATGTGGACTGACTTCCCAGCTCTGTTTCCTTGGCCAGAAATATAATATTAAAGACTACACAGCAATTAGCCTATACAATGGGATTCATGCAGGCCTTTTTCAACAGGGGTCTTACAATGGTGTTCTTTTGGCATGGCAGAACTCTTCCTTAATCATTTCTGTTACCCACCAGCTAGTCACTGTCTGGCCTCTTTAATTAACCAGAAAAGCAAGCATGTAGGGTATGTATATGGTGGCTCTTAGTTCTCCAGGGCTGTTGTCCATACCCTCAGGTTGTAGAAGTTGAGATTGGACAAGCAGGAATCAAAGCTGCACCCATTGGCTCTGTGTTAACTATAGCATCTGTGTTAGAAGGAGTTTGACCAATTGTATCTGCAATGTGCTTTAGTAAATTATTCACACTGGGCTACTGGATATTCTGGACTCTGCATTTGATGAACAAGATGTGAAAGACCTTTCTTGAAAATACTTCACTGGATTGCTCTTTGTATTTTCACTAGAGTCAGAGAAAAAGGTTTAATGACACCCGGAAGCTGTTCAGGCACATTTCTGTCCATTTGGCCATTTATTGTCCTTTGGGGTTCACTCAGGCATCAATTAGTTTGCATGACACAGCCAAGGGAATGAATGACCTTTGTCCTCCTGGACTTCTGTGGAGTATCTTGAGGTGCAAATGGGTGATGGCTAATTCTTTTCTTGGCTATGTTGTACAAGCCAGATGGTGCCTGGGCTCAACAATGTCCCAGGAACTGATTGGCCATGGAGTGACATTTGGGACCTACCCCACTTCCACTGGACAGGTGAGGAAAGAGTAGCCTTCACTCTCCAGTATAAGTACACTGGCACAGTTTTATACTGCACCAGAGCTTGAATAGCAACATGGTCATTGATTCCCCTAAAGGATCCTTCCTTTTATACAGATATCCAGAAGAAAATTTTCCTAACATGCTAGAGGAAAGGATTTTTTCCTCCATGGGGGAGTACTGGAATCTCAATCCTCCATCTGTTTTCTGGCATGGTGTGCAGCTTCTATAGGCTAATTGGGGGGAAAAGGTACTGAAGGAATGCAATTTTTCTCTAAAATTTGTTCTCAAATGCATTTTACAAATAATTTTACATTTTGTCTCCTTATGAGAAAATTATTGAAAATGTTTAAAGACTAATCAGAGTTTGAGAAAGTTTGTGTCAAAAAAAAAAAAAAAAAAACCAGAACAGAAAACTCCCAGCCGCCTCAAAAATGAAACAAAACAAAAATCCAAACATGTATTTTAAACAGAAAAAAAAGAATTTTCTATGCATAAAAAAAAATCCTGCACAAAACCTAGTATTTTTTTTTTCTCTCTCTCTCTCTTTTATTTTTTGGCAGAAAAATGTTATGTTCTGCACAGAAAATGCTGAGATAGTGGTGTTTACAAAGGAAAAAATCATGCAGAATAAATCCTGGATTGCCAAAATTTTTGTCCATTTTTCAACCTGTTGCTGTAATATTTTCAAGTATATTTTCTGTATATAGAAAGCACTTTCTATTAGCGTGAACAAGCACTTTCCATTAGTGTTTTACTTTGCCTTTCCCAACAGATTTCAAAGTAATTAAGTTCCTATCCCCTTCCCTCTCTCTTTCTCTCTCTTTCTTTTTCCTGTGAAGCAAACAGATCTAGACTTTTGTTGCCAGGACAGTATGGATGAATGCATTTCAGACAAAACAAGGACTAACTACAATTTTCAGGCAAAGCCTGGATACTATTTTCATTTATATGCTTTTCATTGCTCTCATCTGTAGCAATAAGACTGAAAATGAAGTTGGGACTATAAGAGTTATAATTGGGAGTGGTAGATGAGGAGAGAGGGAGAACTAAGCTGATGGCATCAGTGGCTCAACTGTATACATGTATGTCTACAAAACCTACTAGAAATTTAGCTATTATAAGATTTCTGAGCTTTTTACCAAAGCTAGCACTATACTTTCTCTGACATCTTAAGTCAGAGTTGAAAGTAAGGAAAAGCCACAGGATTAGACCATAAAAGGGTTTAGATAAGCTTCAAATTTAATCAGCCACACTTTGGAGTGCTTATCAGAGTGGCACCTCTGAAGCGTTTGAGGTTCACCCATCACTAACGTGGGAGAAATGTGATAGAAGAAACCATCCGTCAGTAATGCAATATGACCTTGCATTGTCACCTTAGTGCTTAATGTAGATTCCTCCTCCAGCATACACAGACACAACCCTTTCAGTAGTTCGTACCATGAATGACTGCACACACATAAAAAGAAGCAGTTCAGTTTATTAGCAACTTGATGGAATTGTACTTGGAGGGGGGAGTTATTCTCAGCTTCAACTGATGTCTTAAACCAATGTTCACTTATTTTGCAAATGTCTATATATTAGCTGTAAGCTATACTTTTTTAGTGCCAGAGCAGAACAGATAAATCCACTTGTGTTTAATTTCTGCATTGTCTTGGTGTTTACATTATTAAGTGCAATCCTAAACACAGAATGTGGATGGCAAAAAGATCTGAACCACCATGGAACCACTCATAGCCACAGAAGAACTGCAACATACTACAGTGGCTTGGAAATAACCCCGGAAGATCTGTCTCCCTCAACCAACCCCAACACAGAGCCAAATCATAAAGAATCAACTGTCTGAGTCACCACAACCACACATAATCTCTCTATCTCTCTCAGAAACACATACACAAACATCCCTCTTATTAAATATGGAAAAGGACATGCTTCTGCAAAGATGCACTGATACATATGCACAACCGGTTCCTGGATCCACAGAGATCCATATGGCATAACAGCAAGGAGTGGGGCCTTCCTAGGGATCAGACATGCTGATGTGCCTCCTCATCCACCTTCTTGATGAGCTGGGTCTCGCTACATCATCACTCCCAGATCTGTCATTGGCTTGGCCCATGCAGCCAAGTGCTTTCATCTTCATAGGCACACCAATACACATATTCAGAAAATATAGAAGAAGGCATACAATATATCCATGAGGCATTCCAAAGAGGTACAAGGGCATCAGCCAAGACAGAGGGACACATGGCTGGAGCAAGAGAACAGCACTGACAAGAATGGGGGAGGAGCTCAGCAAGAAACATACAAACAACACATTCTCAGTGTGGTAAGCACAAGACAGGAGCCCCTGTGAAGGGAGCCAAAAAAGGACCCAAAACTGTAGAGGGGAGGATTAGTGGAGAAAGAGTGATAGAATAAGTAGTGGTGAGACAGGTAGGCCCTCAGTGGCATAATGTATTCAACAGTGCTATAAGGATAGAGGTGGTGACACCACAAGCATGCAAAGAGATACGTAGAGGATGAAGCAGGGAGAAGGAGATAGATTAAATAAAAGTAGTAAATAAAATAAAAAAAAATCCCCAAGTGGATAATCATTTTCTGAATAGGGTATCTCAAATGTTGTGATGCCCTTTCCTGCTTAGGATGAGAACATTTGTCTGGATATGTAATATCTCTAGTGGAGATACATTCTCCTAACCTGCCTCATGACACCAGCTTGCTTTTTGGTTGCTCATTTCGGTGTGGGAAGTAAACTGATTGGCAACATCTTGTGGAGCTTTGCTTTGGCCCAGCTTCTTGCACCATAGTTGAAAAAAAAAAAGTGGCTTGCCTTCTATCTAAGGATGGAGAAGAATTTCACTGTATTCAATAGTTCCCATGAAGTGGGGAAGGGATACTCCTCTGGAGAGCTGTTGCATGAAGAAACACACCCCAGTTTGAAAATTCACATTTTTGTGTTGTTTTAGAAACCATTTATAGAATTAAAGTGCACAAACTTTTGTAAAGTGCAAATGGCTAAAATGTGTACAAGTGATTTTATTTGTGGGTTAAAATATGTACATTAAGAAAAAGACATAAATTAATTTGTACATTAGGATAATTATGTAAAAATCTTCACAAATTGTGAGGGTGAAAGGGAATTGAAGCTGATTTTAGTTACACAACTTGATCCTTCTATCAAGTAAGACTAGCAAACCAGCCCCCAAACTCCAGTATGCAATAAACTTTATCAATTCTTGGTATCTAATCCATTCATTCCTATGTCATCTTTTCCTTCTTTCTTAAAAAGAAACAGTCATGAAACCGTCATGGCCAGAGGCAGACCTACAACCATACAGTCGTTCTTCAGAAAAGTGTGCAATTGTGAATGAAACTGCCTGAGGTTCTTGAAAATATGTAGTTTTTAAACAGTGAGGTGGGTTTTCTTTCCTTTCTGAGGGAAAAAAAAAAGAATTTTTTGACATTGTGGAAAGAAATATCAATGCCTTTTCCTCAACAACATTTGGGAAGTGGGTAAATAGAGAATTTGCATCCTGACTCTTAGGGCCCCTTAGTTCTTGTCTTCACTGACATGTAAGGTTTTCTTCTCATTAATTTGGTCGTACAGGATTCTTGTTTCTCAGCCTAGCTGCTCTGTGACAGTTTGCTCCAATGAAACTGACTTGGACTTGGATTGTAGAACTTCTACAATTTGTAAATATTCTTCACTGTGTCATCAAGGGACAGGTAAGATCCATGACTAGGGTGTGGTGAATCCTCTCTCTGGTTGAATTGAAACCTGAAAGGACTCATCCAAGGTTCTGGACCTTATCTCTAAAATGCAGTTCAACACATTGAATCTTTAAAGTTCAAACTAATATTTGGATATGATTCATAACCACACTGATACAGAAGACAATAGCCACATGTTCTAACATCAAGATTACTGATCTATATGAGGAGGATCACGGGGTCATAGTTCTTATTAGAGTTATCAGAGAACACAATAGTTCCTGGAAGGCTCAGAATTCAGAATATTTTAAAAAATGAGTTCTTGAGAAGAACCAGCAATTCCTAATAAATTTAAGACTGAAACTCAGTGCAAATGATGCTATGTACCACTTTTTAAAAAAGAAAGATAGAATCAAAGAATAATAATAATAAAAAAGAATAAAAGGATAAAAAAAAATCAGCCTTGTCCCTTGCAACTGGTTTAAAAGCAAAAGGCAAAACCAGTCAAGGTTTGTATTGATGGTTTAATTTTTGGTCACTTGGCAACGTGACATGAACTTATAAAAGCTATAGTGTATGCATTTCTACCCCCCATCCACCAAACACACAGTTTTGGGGTGTCATTTTATGGCATTTGCTGTAATTGCAGAGAGAAACATGAAGTGCCAAACCAAAGAGCAGAAATGGATTTGCATGCAGCACACCACATACAAAGAGATAAATTTAGGATTCAGTTTTGAAAACTGGAAAGCCAATCAGTGATTGAGCAGCTGTGATATCTAAGAAGCCTCACAATCATGGCTGACTTCTCACTCGCAGAATGTATTGGCCGAAATCTAATTGTTAGTTCCCAGTGAGACTAGTCACATGGAATCAAATTGATTTACCACATTCCCATTCATCCCATGGGTCTTCTTTAGACGGGAATAAGAACTAGACATAGGGCTCTTTAAACAATGGCAGTAAAAGTGTTATGTGGACAGGTGAGTTTCCTTTTTCATTATATAAGTGTACTAGGGACATATGTGAACAGAGTATGGAAACAGTTTGTGGAAACAGACACTTTATATTTTCAACAAAGAAAACTATCATTACATATGCAACTGTCTGTGAGGGAGAGAAGGAATTTTTACAGCATCAAGCTACACTTCAAATTCAGGCAAGTTGTTCTGGATTCCAGAAGGATGCAGTTTACCACTTAAATCTTATATTTATAAGAATGAGTAACAGAACAGAAATATTAAAGTGCTATAGAAAAACATCTTTCATTGCAGCTTCTTTAGGTTCTTTGATATGGTATGCATATTTTAACTTGCATCAGAGCATCTGAAGAAAATGTAAGTCAATTGTTTTGCTAAAATACTTCAATATTTCTGTTTTGCTAGTTACCCTCTCCACACACACACACACACACACACACACACACACACACAGCTGGTGTATTAAGCTCTGCCTGCATCCCACCTAATACTCCATGAGGCCTCCTGTTTTCTTGTTGAGCAATAGTAGCAGTGCACAGACAAATCTTAATGTGAAAAGAACTATCTTAATTTATTTTCAAATATCCACCCAATAATGCTGAACAGTTATGAAAATGCTTGTAACCAAGCAGGATTTGTGGCTGGTTTAAAATACTTTGTGAGCTTTGTGCCCACTGCTGGACATGTGCAAGATGAGATAAAACTGAACCATATTTACATAAATCTGACACCAGGAAAAAAAAATAGTCTTTATTAGTTGAGGGACTGAAGAGACTTCTGAGCAGTTTCATCCAACTGTTCCCACTTTGACATCCCTGTACAATTCCTGTCATACTAATTAATGAACTGAGTCCTATGAGACTTAAAGGATTCAGCTATGGAGACATAAATTGCCCTTTATTTAACTTTCTTTTTTTAACAAAAAGTGCTCAATGTTGTCACTGTACTTGGCAGACAGATTCTAACTGCCTGATCTCCCTGGAATCTGTGTGCTGTGCAATGGGAAGGCAGTAAAGAAAGCAGTGGGGTAGTATGTCCTTGGTCCATTCAAAGACCTTGATAATAATAATTGGGACAATACTAATGATGTTCCCTAACATGACTAAATAACAGATTTAATGCTAGTTAGATCTAGGCAGTGGGCTTGGGCCAGCATTTTCCAGAAATGGAAGCATTTATATCAGCAAATGGCTGCAACATAAAGGGCAGCAAGAGAAACAATAGAAAGAACAGCTATGGAATCATGGCAGTGATGGGAGAAGACCAATGACCATAAAATATGGATAAGTGGAAACAGTGGCAATGAGCTCACTAGAAAGATCAGCTACATATGTCAACTTCTTTTAAACGCCAAATAGGTTGATTTGTTGTAGTGATTCCATATAGGAGTTCCATATAGGAGTTCCATGTGAAACTTTTGAACCATTTCAGATATGGCAATGACAAAAACAGCAACAAACAAGAAGAAGAAGGAGGAGGAGGAGGAGGAGGAGGAGGAGGAGGAGAGTAGACTAAGCATAGATAATGTGTACTGTTACTTGCTAAGCTTCTAGGTCTATTTATGTGTGTATGGGGGGGGGTGAGTGGGAGTGATCTCTTGTCATTTTGTGGAATGTCCACCAAAGATCTTTAGAAATGAGGCTTTTTAATGCCTGGAAGATATTATTTTGTGGATAAAAAGAAGATAAAACCACATTTACGCTACTGGTTTGGAGCTCATTACTACGGAAAACAGAGAAATGAATATTGGAGACAGAAAGAAATGTTATACTTTCCAGATCTGACAGCCTCCTTCTTGCTTGCTTATGATAAGGCCATTGTAGGTGCAAAAAAAACTTAGTTACTCTTTTGCTAACATCCCTAAGTGGATTTCTGATTTGCAAAAGAAAGACTGCAATATGGTGAAGGAAGGCAGTGACAAAAGGAAGTAGGGCAGTGTGTGCATTGGGGGAAGAACCACATGGCCCTCTTGTTGTTTGTTGGACTGCAACTTCCAACATTGCTTGTCATTGTCTATGCTGAAGAGGGATGTTGGGACATCTAAACCAACAACTTCCCACCATATTTTTCCCTCAAGATGAGATGGAGTGCAGCACAATGAAACGGTGAGACGCTGTCCTGAAACCATATTACTTACTCTGGGCCAGTCACTGTCTCTCAGGTGAGGCCTCACCTCACAGGATTGTTGGGATAACACAGATACTTCTGGATTCTTTCCTGAAACTGGACAAAATTAATGATACAAATGTGACATTTGGGCAGATTTTTTTAAAATATGGATTTAATTTATTAATTTATTTTATGATCTTCTGATTTGTAATATGATGCAACAAAGTGTTTAAATATGCTTTGGGCTGCTTTGAGGAGGGTAACAGTAAATGACCACCCATGGAAACAAAATAAGCATGATTTAAAAAAAGAAATTGTATGAAGCAGTAAATAGTAGGCTAGGTGAAATGGTAGGTAGTAGCTCCTACATCAAGTGTTGCTATTAATTCTCCCCATAGTTTTTGAAGTTTATCTGCAATTCAGAGTTTACTCTGCACAAAATTCACATATGGTTGTTTCGAACAGAAAGCAGCATATTATTGCAAGAAACAGGTTTTCTGAAACAGAAAATAATATTTCCATAAAGGAATAGCTTTTCCTCTGTAGAAAAATGCTATTTTTGTGCAAAAAACAACCATGTGTGAATTTTGCACACACACACACACACACACACACACAAAACAGGAAGAAAGAAAGAAATCTGAAACAGAAAAGATTCTTCTCTGTCCATGATTCTTCTTGTGAGGGTTTCTCCGCACATGGAAAAAAAAGAGATGTTTTTGATCTTTTCTGAATATTTCTGAATATGCTTTCCTTCTCTACATGGAAGCTTTCCTATACAAAATTACAAATTCTTGTATTCGTTATGATACAGCCATGACACTTATGGCGCTATGAAACTGAAATATTGTGATACCACTATAGCTTTGCTCTCTTATTTAAATGAAAATTGAGCCTTCAGCTCATGGGAAATGTGGCATGGTTAAACTTCAAATAAAAGCCCAGGCAATTGGCAATATGGCAATTGTACCTTCCATTCTTTTCCTTTCCCTTATTTTCTTTCCCTCACTTCTCACTCACAATTTCCCATACCTCACTCTCCTCCATTAATTCTTATTCTTTCCCTATCTCTAGAGGTAAATACAACACACACACACACACACACACACACATACTAACACTTGGGGTCAGGAACTCACAGAGTTCTCCAGACAGCAGGGGTATATAGAACTAGGCCTCTGAAAAAAGAAGTTAAAGTTTAAATTGTTTGGTCCTGTGTATGTTATATGCCTTCAAGCCACCTATCAACTTATGGTGACCCCATCAATTTCTAACTCTATACAAAACCAGCCTTAAGCATTTGAATCAAACTACCACTTTCTGCTCATAAGGAATGTACTGTCTGCAGCTTCAGTACAGTATTCTGGGCTACAAACAGTTTTTAAGTAGCTAAAATTAATTAATCCATTTTAAAACAAGGCAACATCATGGCATGAGCCTTGAGGGTAACCTTAAATTTTACACATTAAATTTTGGGTGCCTAGAATTCTTTATCTTGGAGCTATAAAAAAAGGCAGATAGATACTCTTTTATGATTATAGATTAGAGCGATAAAAACGAAACTTGTCATTCATTATGATGCAGAACTAGTAACTAAAGTAAGATTACCTCTCCCCCCAAAGTGAACTGTCAACAGGGACATAACTACATGAATTCACTGTATAAAACAGATAAACTTTTCTAAATTGATTTTAACTAGCTTTCTAAAAAATTGACCTTACTCATGAAGGAGAGAGAGTTGTCACCTGTCCCACCATTAAGGGGTATCACAATTCCAATCAGTCCCTTTGTCACCTAATGCTAAGGCCATTAGCTCATTTTGGACCCCATTTTCCATTTTCTGGACCCCACCGTCTGCTCTGCCAGAGAATCCTTAACACCTTTCCCCTCAGGATAGAAAAAGAGTATTTAAACTCTGGCTCTGAGCCAACCAACTTGTAATACAGTACTCTGGCATACTGGTCATCACTCTGTTGCCTTGATTCCCAGTCTGTACTGTCCTTGGATCCTTGGTCTGAGCCACATCACTTCATCTCTTCACTTCTAGATATGTAAATATCACCCAAGTGATAGACTTGCTATCCAATTTTTCCTCCCTTTTCCTTCACTGAGCCTTCTGTGATTGTGGGACTGCTTGGATATTGTGTTGTGTGATTGTTAATTCTCCCAATAAAACACACCACTTATTTTTGAATCTTTGGCTGGTTTTTTCCTGCATGAGTACCAATATAAACAGGTATAAAATAATCTGCTAGATTACCCCTCTTTCTCAGGCCTCGCCTTTGAGATAATCTTTCCCACTCTTTTAAGGAGGCACTGACACCACAGGTGGACATCTTGAGTCACCCACATTTTGGGGTAACAAGAGTGACTGCTGAAAGACTGGGTGGTGGTGGGAATACAACTCACAACTTTCTAGTTAGCTACAAGGCATCACCCTACTGTGACTCTGTATTCTGCTGGATTAGCCAACTATTTAGCCTCATTTACTGGGAACCATTCCCATTGAATGGTAGTATTAAGTGCTGTCATTTTGTCTTCTGATTTAAAGGAGAAGGGATAGGGAATCTGAGATGGCAATATGAATTTTACAGGGCAGAGGAAGGTATGGTGATGTCAAGGTTGCATGCTATCATATAGGAAGGAGAGAGAGATGTTTAATTGCTATCTCACCTTCCAGTCACCCTGCCAGCCTTGGGAACTTGGAGAGGGAGACAGGCTGCCCACAAAACCTCACTTTACTCTAAAGTAATGCCAGGTCAGTTAAAAATAAAACACATATAATTTATGACCTCCTCAAGGATGATGATGCTGACCAGACATGCTTCACAGAAATTTGGGTGGAAGTTGATAGTGGCCCAATGTGGGCTCAGGGTCTCCAAACTGGGTGATGTCTTAGTTGAGCAAATGAGGGAGCATGGTGGGTGGCGTAGCTATGATCTATAAAGGCTATCTTAATCTGACCAGAATACCTATTAAGGACCTAAACCACATTGAGTGTGTATACCTGAGTCTAAAAACCAGAGATAAACTGGGAATTCTGTTAGTGTACCATCCACTCATCTGCCTGGCTGAGCTCACAGAACTGGTCTCAGAGCTGTTGTTGGAGTCTCCCAAAATTTTGCTTCTGGGTGACTTCGAAATACAATTCAAAGACAGTTTGTCAGGTGCACATTGGGAGTTATCCATGACTAACATGGGGTTATCCTAATTGGTTTCAGGACCTAGATATTCAGCAGGTCACATCCTTGATGCGGTTTTCAGCTGCATTTTGCAGATTTGTGGGCAGAGGTGATTAATACTTCTGAGTTGTCATGGACAGATCATTTTCCGGTCAGGGCTAGCATCACAGCTACAGCCTGTCTCTACAAGAGTGGATGACTTATTAAAATTGTCATCCCTTGAAGGTGAATGAATACTTTGAGATTCCAGGAGGCCTCAGGGGGTCTCATGGCTGGTGATACTGATGATCCTGTTGAAGTACTGGTTAACAAGTTGAATCAAAATCTAACCAGGGCTATTGACATGCCCTCCCCCACCCCAAGTCTCCTCTGACCTGTTAGTAAACAAGCTTCTTGGTATACAGAGACCTTCAGGAAGCTCAAATAGGAAGGGCAACCTAGATGCCATTGTTGGAGCAGAAGTTGATACTGATGTGTCCACAGACTCTGTGAGTGGGATTACATTGGATCAGTTTCAGTTGGTAAGTACTGCTGATATGGACAAGCTGCTAGGGCAAGTAAGAAGTATAATTTGTTTTCCAAACCACTGTCCATCTTGGCCAATCATCCAGTGAGAAGATGCATTTAGAATTTAAATACATCTTGTAATCAATGCATTTCTCAGGAAGGGGAACTTCTCATCCTGTTTAAAAGAAGCAGTGGTTAGACCACTTTTGAAAAAGCCCTCCTTGGATCCCCTGGATCTTAATAATTATAGACCAATATATGACCTTCCTTTTTTGGGCAAGGTGACTGAGAAGGCAGTTGCCCTCCAACTCCAGGTGGTCTTAGATGTTTCATACTTCCCTGACCCATTTCAGACCAGCTCCAGAGTAGGATACAGAGTTGAGACTGCTATGGTCACCTTACTGGATGATCATCTTAGCATCGATGGGGGGAGTGTACTCCTGTTGAGGCTTTTAGATCAAGGTATCCTTCTGGAATGCCTGGGGGAGGGCTGGGAATTGGAAACACTGTGTTGCAGTGGTTCTGCTCTTACCTCTCAGGCAGGTTCCAGATAGTGGTCTGTGGGGACAGAGGCTCCTCAAAAAATGAGCTGTTATTTGGCATACTACTAAGTGTCATTCTATCTCCAATACTATTTAACATAGACATGAGATCATCCAGAGGCATGAGGCAGGGTGCTATCAGTACCCTTATGGCACCCAAATATATTTCTTCATGCCTTCAAAAACAGTCTTAGCTAAGGCCATTTCTGCACAAGCCTGTTATAGCACAATGATTCAACTTTCAATCTCCTATGGAATCCTGGGGTTTGCAGTTTCGGGAGGGGCCAGCTGGCATTGTATGTCTCTTTTGAATGAATGCTTGGAGGAGGTAATGGGCTGAATGAAGAAAAACAAATTGAAACTGAATCTAGACAATAGAGGTACTTACTATTAAGGGTCCTAATTGGGGATTGGAGGTGTGTCAACCAGTTCTTGACTGGGTCACATTCCTCCAGAAAAACTGTGTTCACAGCTTGGGAGTGCTCCTGGATCCATGTCTCCAAATATCAGCTCAAACTGATGCAATAATAAGGAGTGCTTATTATAAGCTTTGGCTGATATGACAACTGAGCTCCTTCCTAGAACTGGAAGACATAAAGATGGTAGTGTATGTATTGGTAACCTCAAGTTTGGACTTCTGCAATACTCTACACATTGGGCTACCTTTGTACCAAGTTCAGAAACTTCAACTTGTCCAAAATATGGCAGTCAAGATTGGTTACAGGTACATCAAGGGATGAGTATATCACACGGATATTAAAATCACTCCACTGTCTGCCAATTATTTCCAGGCAAAGTGCAAAATGTTAGTTATTACCTTTAAAGTCCTACCTGGTTTGAGTCCAAGTTACCTGCAGGATCACCTCCTCCCATACAATCTGCCTCATACACTCAGGTACTCTGGGGACCATTTATGTAAACCAGCCAGGACTGGACTGATAACAGAGGACCTTTTTGTTGGCTGTCTCTAGACTGTGGAATGACCTACCAGAAGATATTCAACAGCAAAATAGGCTGTTTGAATTTTAAAAAGTATTAAACAGCTATCTCTTCCAGCAGGTCTATCCAGTCAATTTTAACTTTGAATTTTAAAATATTTTAAATGGTTTTGTATGTTTTGGTGTATTTTAATCTATGATGTGTTTTAGTTGTATTTTAATCCATGTTGTACCCTGCCTTGAGCCTTGGGGAGAGACATATTCTTCTTCACCTTCCCCTTCCCCTTCCCCTGCTCCTCCTCCTCCTCCTCCTTCATCATCTTCTTCTTCAGGTTTTCTAAGGATGATAAAATGAAGAGGTAGAACTGCAGCATCTCCAAATAGTAGTTGTAATAATGAGGTTGCCAAAAGAAGAAAAACAAAAGAATACAGTCTTCACCATATTATTTGTACATCAGACACCTGACATCAACCATTACTTTATGATAGCTAATACTACCACATAATATAGTCAGTCTTACTGAATAAACACATAATCAAATAATCATTTAAAATGTTTGTGATTCAATTATTAGTTTTAACAGAGCCAGAAAACAGATTTCCCATAATTGAAGAGGATGGCTTTGTCCTTCTTCTTGCATTTCTGCACAGGAATGATTCACATGGTCAAGTTATACATGACTTGTTCATAAATTTGAGGTGATGACCTGGTCATTATGTTGTTTCTCTTTTTCTAATTCCTCAGAAAATCAAGGGGTTTGTTTGTTTTTAGAAAATACTTGTGTGTGATGAGCAGCCTTAAAGAGTTTGGGTGGTGGAAGGAATTCACATAATGAAATTATCTCTGTGATAATTATCTATATGAATTGTCCCAAAGTGCAGCCCTCCAATGAGACTTCAGAAGGAGAAACCTGTGCTTTCAAGACAGATTCCCCCCTCCCAATTTCACACAATTAAGAATCAGAAAACAAGCTCACCCATGCTGTGACTGCCATCTTCAAAGGTTACTATGACATTTCCCAAACATTCTGTCACACATGTGAATGAACCATGTTTGTTCCTTTGTTGTTGCTATATCTACAACAGCAGATCCTTTGGAGTGGAACTTGACATTTTGCATGGCAAAATAGATTTTTTTTTTTGGTTAATTAAATTTAGGGAATTAATAGTCTCAAGTTGAAATGTTTAATAAAGTATCAGGAACAAATGATAGAATGCTTGCCGTCAATGCATCAAGTATCCAGCTACAGCCTTTGAATAGCTAATCCTCTACAGTACTAAGGAAAGTCTAAGTGTAGAGGCAAAAAATATGGGGATGAGTGGGCTGACAGGTGGAAAGAAAACAGATAAATAAGAATACTTGGTTGCTTTGCTGATTTACATTATTTGGTTATATTGTGGTTCTATTGCTTTTACTGATCATGTGAGGTTTCTATTGCCTTTGAGTTTTGTAAGCTGTCCTGTAAGAAGTTGTCCTAAGAAGTACATCGGCAACAGTAACAGTGACAGCAACAGCAGTAGCAACAACAGCAACTGTGATGACAAAACATAGTGATTGGCACTCTGGGAGAATTCCAAACAGAGTGACAAAACATCTGAGTGATACTGCTACTGGTAGGGATCCTGGCGGAATCTGTTATGAAATATGCTCAAATCAGATTTGGCCTGTTGCAAAGAGGCAATATCTCCACAATGCTGGACTGTATGGTCTCAGTGGAATCTGTGACTGACTAAGAAGGATTTGATGCCCTCAAAATTTACAGAATTATTTTTGTGTGACTGTGAAAAACACTGTTAGTGATGGGTGATGCTACAAGAGATACCAGTAAAAGACAAGAAAAGAGAAGCACATTTTTTGCATATACAAATTAATATAAGTGGATATGAGACCACCTTGCAGAAAGAAAAAATATTATTGTGCTTATTAATTTTGTCCACAATCCAGTAGAATGAAAAAGCATCCAGAAAGAGAGCTCTGCAGATGTTTAGACACATGAAAGCATCTGACCATTAAATACAAACAGGAGGGATTGTGTCTGATTTGTGCATAACTAGGGCCCTTTCTGCACTATACCATTATAGTGCTATTATTCCACTTTCAACATCTTGTGGAATACTGGAGTTTCTAGTTCACTGAGGCCAAAGAGCTTTCTGGCTGAGAATTCTAAATGCCCCCTCTACATTGCAAATCCCAGGATTCCATAGGATGTTAAAAACAGAATAAGAGCACTGTAACTGTAGTACAGAAATGTCCTAGCTATTGATAGCAGATATCCAAAACAAAGACCTGGAAAATGATGCCTTGATGATTCCTGGATTCCTGGGTAGAATTCAAATCACTGACAGTCCAATGCTCTAGTCAGCAACAATTGATGGTTTCTGTGTTGGTGCCATGATTTTGCATTTAGCACAGAGTTTAAGGGAGACATCCAGAGTGCTGAAACCTATCTCCAATCACAGCCTCATTGGGTATCTGAGAAAATTAGCTGTACTTAGTGGTTAGAGTTAGCAAAGTTGCAGCTTCTGAAGTAATAATTTGCATAGCTATGCCTAAGGAAAAAAAATAGAGCTGTGTGCTGTTTACTAAAAATTGTGTTTTTGTTTTTTTACAAATTTCATTTAATAAACTGGGGTGGGGAACTATCATACAATCTTTTTCAAAAGTAAAGTTCAAGATTGACACCATCCTCCTAATGAAACATTTCACAGTTCAATATTTTAGAAACACACCTGTTAGGTACCTGTGATGTCTTACCCCTCCTACTAGTTGTTTATCCTTCCAGTTTGTGCCAACAGAATTCTGGGATTGGTAGTTCTTAAAAGAGCAGAATACATATGGAAATCCAATTCCATCTGTCCCTGAAACTGCATATTCTATTGCAACATTGTATGACAGAGGAGAGATTCAGCATGGTATACTGGATTGAATGCTGGACTAGAATTCTGGAGATGGGGGTATAGATCACCACTTGGACATGGAAACCAACTGGATGACTTTGGTCAAGCCATTCTCTTTCAGACTCAGAGGAAGGCAGTGGCAAACTCCCTCTTAACAAATCTTGCCAAGAAAACCCTGCAATAGATTTGCCTTAGGAGTACCTTCAGTTGAGGTTGACTTGAAGACACACAGAAACAATATTCTCCTTTTTTTTTCCAATACCAAATGGCTCAGAGAGGATCCAGTGGACACTGGGATTCTTGGAAGCCATATGCAGCTCCTGGACTGTGCAGTTCCTATATTTTTGTTGTAGCTCATCTACATATGAATGTGGAATGCAAGCTTTTTCATAGAAGAATCTGGTGTCTCTGGCAAGCTAACATGTCAGAGTGAATGTGTTTCATCTAGATTTCTATTTTCAGGCTACCCTCTCATAGACAGAATGTTGTTTTCCTGAAACATAATAAAGTATTTAAATATTTAAATTTCCTATCTAGATTCTGAGGGAGCACATTCTTATAATTCCACATGACTGACTAGAATTATCCAGGAGATGAAGCTGTGTGAGTTTGTACCCAGCTGTATCTCCTCTTCACCCCCTTCTTGATCCTCTATAGATATTCCTTTGTTTGTGCCAACATTGACATTGTTTTTGAATAACATCCAAATGTATTCAATTAGCATGAGGAGTATTCAGGAAAGCTCATTTTGGAGAACAATGGATATGACACTATTCCTATGCACAATTTATGACATATCTGAGCTAGTCAGCATGAGGTAGGTAGATAACTGATGATACTAGAGGAAAGAGAGGGGATTAAGGGAAAATAGAGAACTGCTGGACATGTCTTTTATCCCCAGATTTGGTAGTCTAAATGGCTAATTTTTCTCTAAAAATTATGGCTCTCAAGGCAACAGTTGTTTGTACCCAGAATGTGGGCTCAGTGGGTGCCTAAAAGCTGAATTGAATTTCATAGCAGTTCTCAGGGAGCATACACCGGTGATAGGTGATGTCAAAGGCAAAATTGTAAAACTTCTAATTCAAAATTCTTAGTGCCAGAATCAAAGGAGAGTGATTTCAGTTTTTTAGGAAAGGGAGACAGCTTCACAAAACTGGGAAATCACAAGCATTGGTCTCATCATGAAGGAGGCATGGGCATCTAGGGAAGTGCAGAGGGCCAGATCAGGACTTCAAGAGGGCTGTATTCAGTCCTAGGGCCTGAAGAACCCTATTCTTGCTCTGGATAGTTTTTTTCCTACATTCTTTTCAATAGATTAAATAAGAATGCCCAACTGTTCTGAAGTCATTTATATTAAAAAGAGCCACACATGAAGCTGTTCAGAGCTGAAAACTTTGATTTTATTGTACAGTGATAATTCATTTTTTATTTCACTATTTTACTAGTTATACTATCATTTATTATACTATTTTACTATAAAATTCTTATTTTATATTTTAATTTTATTATTGTGTTCTATCTTTTTTATTTTTAATGATTAGTATTTCATTGCATTGGCAGTTTAGTCCTTCTTTCTTTGCAGTTTTCAGAACAAAGTTTGTATGCCCACTTCTCAGGGATATTTAGTTGTGGGTTACCTCCTTCCTTAGCAGGGGTTGGACAAGATTCTCCTTAGGATATCTTTCAGCTCTGTGAATCTATGGTGTTTTCAGAATGGAACAACTCTCAATTTAGAGTCATGACTATCTAAATGTGGTTTTAAAATACTAAAGTAGCATACTTAACTGGCTGCCTTCGGTTTCTTCAGTCACAGGGGGCTTAGACTATTACTGAGGAAATAAAATAGGCACTTGGAAAAGTGTTCAGCGTTACATTCTACAGTGCGTGCAGCTAAAATATTTGTTTAAAGTGATACTTGTTTAATTCTGTCTCCTCAGAAAGTCATTCCATAATAGAGGCTCACTTTATAAGAAGGCGTAAAGATTTTTTTCCCCACTTCAAAAGTAAATGCTAACACGTTATTACATGACTGTTGACATAATCGTTGGCAAATTCTTGTGCCTCAGAATGTCTTAAAAAGCATATATAAAGAGAGTTTGTCAAACATTCATAGATTAAATTACTGAAAGTAATTGGCACAGGCTGTAGAAGATCCCTTGGCTGCAGTTCATAGCTCATTTGCCTTAGATAGTGTTAGTCTACAGAAATACCAGGCTGAAAACAAGATGTTGGCTCAGCTTCATAGTCCATTCAGGTATCTTTCATCTAACAGAGGGTCCTGAGAAGGCAGAAATACCTCAGCAACTATTTTGCCTTTCACATCACCCTCTGTTCCAAGGGAAATAAGAACCACGACTCTGTGGGAGGAACCATATGCCCCCACATTCATTTTTCATCCCCCAAGTCACCAGGAGTTTTTTTCTTTTTCTTTTAAAGAAAGATGTATACCTTGTTTTAGTATGTAGGGTTTTTGTTATTATATATATTTTTAAAATGATTTATTCATTTTTATTCTCCACTCCATAGGAGAATTAGACCTCTGGTGATATCTTGTAACAGAAAAATGCAACCCTCCATTTTTTATTCTTGATGAAAATATTCCTTTTACATCTCTTGAGAGTTGCTGAGAGACAAACTGCACTTTGCCTTCCAAATCAACAGATCTGCTTGGCTTGCTGTGCATTGAAAATGGAAATGGTTTAAAGGAAATGGTTAAAAATGCACATAATTAACAATGCAGAAAGATATTTCAGTCAACAGTGGAAGTGTGTACAAATGTGTATACAAGAAACATGTGCGTTTAAAATAATAAAGAGTGCAAAGCATGCAATAATGAAGTGTTAAAACCCAAAATTCACAATTGTCTGATATAATTTCAGGATAAAATGTGTTTTGGATTGAGATGGAACAAGTGACTTCAAACAGCTTTCCTAACTAGAATTCTTCCTTTAGCTACACATTCTTTGCAAATTTTGAGTTATCCCTCCATTGAAAGGCCAGTATGCATGTCTGGGACTGCTGTATACATATGTGGAGGAAAAACTTGTGGATGATTTCTTTTTAAGTAAATAAGGTTCAAAATTATCACTGTAAGACAAGCTATGTAAAATCTATAATACTTTATAGCAGGTGTGTGCAGCCGTGAGGCACCTGTGGCTCTTAAAACTTTTTTCCCAACCCTCATTTTTTTTTTCTGACGCAAAACATGGGCTCAATTGACTCTTCTGGAGGCCTCTAGGAACAACAATTTACCATTGAAACAAGTTGCAGGGGATTCTTTACAACATCCCCAGATGTACACCTGTTTTTCAAAGCCAAAAGGGGATGTCTGACTACCTTGTGTTGTGTGTGTGTGTGTGTTTGTTTGCTTGTTTGCATACTTGTTTGTTTGGGGACATTTTGGGCAGTCTTGGTGGTCCCCAGAGGACTCCAGGAAAGTAAATTATCCATTGAACCCACTATATCTCTCCAACTCTGCCATATAAGGAAGCTAAAAAAAAAAATCTGCTTTTGCTTGGTCCAGGTTTTCCAGTAACTCTTAAAGCCTTAGGAAATACCTTTAGCCCTCCATATAGCCCTACAAAACATTGGTGTCCAGCTGTGTTTGGCTCAGTGGCTTACAAAGTATGCAGGTCTGATGAAATGCTTGGAGTTTCATGGCTAGCAGGGGTATCTGATTATCGGGAATGATGATATCCTCTGCTACCTGTTTGTTGTTCTCCCTGATTTTGGTTGTGATTCACATACTTGCTGGGCTGGGGTGGGGAGGGGGATGGTTCCCTAATAAGCCATAAACAATGCTTGTTTTAATGCAAAATATTTGGGGGCAGTTCGATCTTCAACCAACACTTAAAAATAATTAACTTTGCAAGAGCCTTGTCACGGAAGGATAAAAATGGTCAGAACTGGTTTATTGATATAGATCTGTTGCCCGAAGGCTGGGTTGAGGAATGCCTATGTGAACTATAATGATGAACACCTACACTTCAGAATTTACTTTTATAGAACCAGCAATGATTTACAAAGGCATAAATATCCTAAAGGCACCAGGTATTGTCCTGGTAAATACTTATACAGAAGACCATCAATGAATACCAGGCATGGTAAGCTATATTTCAGGGGAAGGAACTGCAAAACCATCTCTGAGTATACCTTGCCTAATAAAACTCTATGCAAAATTCATGGGGCTGCCATAGGTTGACAGGCAACATGAAGGCATATGCACATACACAGAGAGAGAGAGAGAGAGAGAGAGAGAGAGAGAGAGAGAGAGAGAGAGAGAAGGAAGAATATTATTTATTAAGAACCTAAAGACATTGAGGGCATCAGATCTCATCTGATCTTGGCAGCTAAGCAGGGTCAGGCCTGGTTAGTATTAAGCAGGAGATCTCCACAGAATAGCAGGTGCTATAGGCTAAATTTCAGAGGAAGGCAATGGCAAACCACCTCTCAGTGTTCCTTACATAAGAAAACCCTATGAAATTTAATTTCATAAGTGTCACCATAAATTGACAGGAGACTTGAAGGCACACTGCTACAGACATGGGCAGAGAGAGAGAGAGAGAGAGAGAGAGAGAGAGAGAGAGAGAGATTAGCTACAAAATAAGCAGGAGTGAGACTTAGGCATGGGGACAAGACCAGATTTTGTGACAAGGTGAAGGAAATTTTTTCCTTTCCAAAAGTCACTTACTTTGTTTAAAATGTTGTTTCAGAAAGAAACAACCCACATATTAGTTTTCTTAAGTCAAAAATACCAATCAGTATGGAAGTCCTCATTTTATAGAACAAACATTTAATATTTTATCTGAATTTGATATGTCCATTTTTCTGAGTCCTTTGCTTCCCCAGTATTGTTCATGCCAAATATTTTCAAGTAGCTTGAACTAATGCTGTCCATTGGCTGCTCAAGAACATGAACAAGGAGCTAGATTTAGTCCTAGCTAGGGGGCAGAGGGAAAAAAAAATCTCTTCTCTACACAAATAAGTGACAAAATTCTTGTCTTATTAGGTGTTCTCCTCACAGGCAACCCCAGCTGCCTTCTGCATGTATACAGAATTGGATGAGGATAATTCTTACTGGGGCAAAGTCTCTCTCCCCAC
The DNA here is from genome assembly GCA_948474755.1 of Ctenosaura bakeri. Lineage (NCBI taxonomy): Eukaryota > Metazoa > Chordata > Lepidosauria > Squamata > Iguanidae > Ctenosaura > Ctenosaura bakeri. Next base: position 152,809 of record CAOLHI010000636.1, on the reverse strand, counting down.
CAGGCTGGATTCACTTGTCAGCCAAAGGAGGATTTTTGTAGGATAGTTTTAAAAATTCTATCCCTTTTCACAAGATACCTAGGATCCAGGCTCTACTAACAAGGAACATCTTTATTTATTTCATTTTTGCATGCAAGAACAAATAATTACAATTTTTTTGTCTCTTTTGGGCAGGATTATAAGAGTTTTTATGCACATTTTATTATTTTTTTCTTTGGGTTTTGACTTCTTTAAATAAAAAATGTATATAGATCTTTACACATACCTTTATGAAGAAATATTAAGTTTTTGTGGAAACTTTTCTTCCTTTCTTTCTTTCTCTCTTTCTTCTTTTCTTTTTTAGGCATGGAAGCCCTAACTTATCCATTCAGGTATATGTATGTGTGTGTGTGTACATATGTGGGTCTAACACATGCACGCACACACACACACACATATTGCAGTGGTTGAACATTTTTCTTGATGAGTCATTTCATTCTTAATTGTTGAGAACAGGAAAATTTGGAAGCATTCTTTGCATCTGTACCCCAGTCTATTTACCTAGGAGTAAGCCCTATCAAATTCAGTGTAATAGATTTCTGAGCAAACATCAATAGAGCCATATTGTTAGTCCTGTACGTGATCATTAACAATCAATTTGTAGTGTGAAAACAGAGAAGCACCCAATCGCTCACATTTATGCCTAGCAACCATTTTTTTTGGGGGGAAGGGTCAACTTGCCAGTTAGGGGTGTAGGTATTTGTCCTCAAGTTGCCTGTTAACTTATGGTGAACTCATGAATTTAACTTTTTTCCCTTTGGCAAGGAATACTCAGGGGTGGTTTTGCTGGTTCCTTATCTGAAATATAGTCTACCTGGTATTCATTGATGATCTCTTTTCAACCAGGAGACCACCAAAGCAGATATACTTGAGACATATCTAGACAGTGGTAGTAGCTCTGTCTGAGTATTGGACTGAATTATTTTAGGTTCCCCCATAGTAAATTCCATGCATATCTACCTAAAAGTAAGTCACAATGTGCCTAATGGGATTTACTTGCAGATAAGTTGATGTCAGACTGCAGCCTTAAACCAGTATCCCCCTCCTTTATAAAATGGGCAGGCAACTATATCGTTATAAAACTGGTTTATTTCTTAAAAATAAATACAAAAATATAAATATAAAACATTGGCAGATAGAATCTGATGAAATGAAGTTGCACAAAGTTTTTTTTTTGTTCTTTTTTCTTTTTTTTTAAACCAGCCGCATATATCACATTAACACCACGTGTACATTTTCAGGGATTTTTTTTTTAAATGTACAGAATAAGGGCATATTATCCTCTTTTTTCCTCTTTTGGTCCACAGCTCCAAAAGAAGCACACAGAAATTCTGTGTAAGCGTCTGATTTCTTTTTTTTAAAGAAATGTATTCCTTTTTCCAGAAACTGCTCAAACAGAAATCCTATATTAGACATGCTGTAGAAATTATTGGAAAAAAAATATAAAAGAAAATTATATTAAAAAAATCTGCTAGGTTTAGAGCACTTGGCTGTTTTTCAGAGGACTGTTTGTCTTAATCAAATAAGGGAAAAAAGAAAGAAAGAAAAGCCCCTGTGTTCTTGGTATGTTGAGTCTCGTGGGAGTGTTCTTCTATAAATCAGTTTAATGTACTGCATATTATAATAAGTACATATAAAAGCAGACAAAATAAGTACTCTGATAGCAGTTTCTGAGAAAGAAACACATTTTTTTAAAAGATGTGGGTGTGCATGTGGAAGATGCATGCAGGACCCTTTGTGGATCACAATTTGGGTCATTTTTTTAAAAAGCTGCACTTTCAAGTGTAGAACATGTATTTAACAGAAGCAACTCGTGCCTATGATTGCTTGAGAGATTCTAAACCTGCTCAAACTGAGTATATTGTTGTTGTTCTTGTTTTAATAAAATGGATGACACTAATTTTTGATAGCTTTGGCTTTCGGAAAGGGGTTAAATTAACTGCTGTATATATTCCATGTGACATTCTACAAGAGAAAATAAAAGACATTAATGAGCAAATTCCAAACAAAACGAAGAGAGAAAAAAAACCATTGTGCTGAGTGGCAGGAGAATGTTCCTGAACATCAAAAATTGTCACGTGGAGAAGGTGTCTTTAAAATTACTTCCTCTCAAATGAACAAAAATTGTATATCCTACTGAAGGTTAGGAAGTGTCTTTATCACTTTCACCACCACCATACATCTCAGCAAGCTTATTAAATCGAGGGCCCCATTCCTTGAGGTAATCATAGTTTTGGTCTCCTTCAGTGGTGCCAGACTCTAAAGAACTCAAGGATTCAGCTATAGAATCATTTCCTTCATACGCGTAGGTTGCCAGGGAGTCGTATGGTGGTGCAGAGGGGTCATTATCATGCTCTTTTAACCTTTGGTTAATGAAATCTCGGACATCGGTATTATCTGGAGCAGAAGGAGTCCTCCGTGGTATAAATAATGTTTCTGGTATAATATCTCGGCGGAGCTTCTTATCTTCAATAGCTGCAGGATTCCTCAGTGTACCAATATCAAAAGCCTGTGTATCTTCTTCTCCACCACCTTCATCATTATAACTCACAATGTTGTCTCTGATGTCCTCCTTAGACAGGATCAGAGGTTCTTTCTTTCGCTGTCTCTTTAGAGCAGCAAATAACACCACTATAACTTGGGATGGGGGAAAGGGGAGAAAGAACAGGATTAACTAAGAAGCACAGCTCATACCTTATACACCTTTGGCTATTATGTGCATTCCTATTTTTGCGCAGGATTTCAGATTTTCTGTTTGGTAGTGCACCTATCTGGATATGCCTTGCTATCTATTGCTCTTGTCTATCTATGATGATTAAACCATATTTATGTTTGTGTAAATATCTATAGTAATTTACAAATGAGTAGGGGGAAGCACTCACTTTGGCCTTTGACCAGCACAGTGAACTGAAAGTACATAAGGACTTTGGCTGAATCAAATCTGGGAATCCTGTTAGTGACTTAGGTACATGTGGGTGCAGCTTGTAAATGCATAGAGCTCATGAGGTAGAAAAGAATATTCACTTGCCCTTGCACTTCATTCAAAAATCCTCTGACCATCCTGCAGATGTGAGAGACCCCAGCTTTTGTCCTTTACTAGTGGTGAGGGGGGTTCAGATCATGAAGATATAGCTCCTCTGAGCTCCCAGGTAAAAGAAAAGCCAACTGTGCTTCATTCTAGAGCACATCCTCACCCTCACCTCACAACCAAGTCAGAACCAGCTGCTTATCTATGTTCTGAATTTATAAAGTGACTGATTGATTTCTATGCATAATTAATGTTGTATATAGTTTTAATTCTACAGATGGTTTACTATTATTTTAATCTCTGTGTTTTTCATATGTTTATAGCTCTATGTGGCTTTACTTGTATCTCTTTTTATTCTATAAGCCTCTTTGAACTCCATTCTCGGGGAAAAGGTGAGATATGAATAAAGTGATTTATTAATTGAATTGCCTCCCTATTCCTTCCTTCCTCACCAGTTAACAATAACACTATGTCCATCTTGGGGCACAATAGCTACTGGTAGGAGAAGGATGCAGAACTGTGTGCTGAACTATGTAACGCAACCACCCAAACACTTAACTTTTCCCTCTAGAACAAAGGCGGGCAACTTATACCCCTCCAGGTGTTAAGAATGTGATTTCTATTATCACCATTGGCCACAGGAACTAGGCCAGATGGAAGCTGAAGTCCAAAAACATCTGGATGTTCACACATGCTTTGAAAGTTCACAGAAAGTGTATAAAAACAGTAGCCAAGTTCTGTTACAACAAAGGCAAACCACATCTGACCATGGAAGTTTTATCATCTGACCTATGAACTGCTGGTGTGAGTAATCTTTTTAAACGCATAGAATTTAGTATCCATCACCATTCGGATGGTGCCACTTTATTGTGGTATATATATATAAAAAAACTAAAGCAAATGTAAACTTTAATAATCATTTTATAAGACACGCATTTTTAAGAGTGTGGAATTAACATAAATCAGAAGTGTGTCCTAGAATGCCTTCACCTCAAGAAGCTCTTTATTCCAGAGAAATAATGATTAAAGATTAATGGGTCATCAGATAGAGACTTAATACAGGTGAATAGAGAACAGTTATGAATAAAAACAAATGAGAAATTGATCCAAAGTGGCTATGACATTAGATGTTTTGTATATAGACTATTGACTGAACATTTTAAAATGGATAAAATTTTGTTTGCTTTCAACGTTGCTAAAACAGAATTTGAGGAACAGCCATGCAAAGATGATGAACATTTGACAGCTAACATGTATAAAATGTTACTGAAATTAGAGATGGAAGAAGAATATGTGGGGAAAAAAGGTATGATTAAGTGGGCCCAAAGTGTGGGCCATCTTATCCATATCAATTGGAAAAGATGTGGAAAAAAAGACTTAAAAATTTACTTTAAATGAGGATTTAAAAGACTACACACACACACACCTATACAGAGAGAGAGAGAGAGAGAGAGAGAGAGAAGGAGAGATGTTGTATAGGTAGTATTTCAGTCCAGGAAAAAAATGTGTAAAATATATGAAGGTTCTTCAAACAGATGTTGAAGATGTAACCAGATAGAAGAGACTCTTTTCATATGTGGTGATCTTGTGACAAAGCAAGGACATTTAGCTTGGTGATATATCAATTGATGGAGGACATTCTAGAGATAAAAATTCAATTGAAACCTGAATTGTTCCTAATGGAATTGATGGATGACCAGATAAATAAGAAATCCGTAAGAATTATACAACATATGATAACAGCAGCAAGAATACTATATGCTCAAGAAATGGAAAGATTCTGAGATACAAGCTCAGGAGGACTGAGTGACAGATTTGCTAGACATGGCAGAGATGGCCAGGTTGATGACTTTAATTAAAGAAGGGTCTCTGAATGAGTTTAAGAAACAACTGAAGAAGGTTATATTGTATCTAAGAGGCAGCGGAGGGGGGAACGTAGTTGTAGGATTTGAATAGGGTAGTTGGAAACTTCATTGTAGATACTTAATATATTACTATATATTTGCATTTAATACAAAATAAAAATAATCTATAGTTCAAGTATAAATGTATACCTATATATACGAAAATTAGTCCCCATCATCAGGTTTTATGGTGGAGACTTCTGTAAGAAAGTTATGCATGACGTGAAAGTGCTTCCTTTTGTTTGTACCAAACATGGTGCAAATACATTCCAACTAAGAGCAACCCAGCCCAATGCTCTTGTACTTTTTTAAAATGTTGTAAAATACAAAATGCAACATTTAACTAAATCTACCTTTGTTCTTCTGCTTCAAAAAGCACTCATTAATATAATTTCAAACTTTGGCAGCTGCTTCTTGACATCTGTACTCTCATATATTTCCCTCAGATCTACGTGCTGAGGAGGAAACAATGCTTCATTTGAAGAATAAAGTGACAGCAAAACTAATTGGAAATCTTCAGTAAAAATACATTTAATTGACCCCAATATCCCCATTAAGGGAAACATTGTTTTAAGTTATTTACTTATTCATGTTGTATACTATGCAAGAAAGGTACACTCAACAAGGAGGGGGGAGAAATCACAATTTAGTCTGGAAAGAACTGTCAGAAGGTGTTTTTTTTGTTTTGTTTTGTTTTGTTTTGTTTTGTTTTTTGCAGGGGGAAGGATCTAGGTGAAGTTTGGAGGCTTTTCTTTTTACAAAGTAGATGTGAAACAGAGAGAGAGAGGGAGAGAGAAAGATATTGTGATGGGGCAAAGGGAGAGAAAACACCACTTATCTGTGTTATCTCACACCAAGCACACCTCAGTGTGTTAGGGTCGGTTCATACATTCCATCCCAGGGCACTACAGGACATTATCTCTGCTCTGGTGGGTTTTAAATTCTTTCTATGGGATGTTGTTTCACACAAATGGCTCTCTTTGTGAAAATAAGTTGACAAAGCTGCCTTTTGACAAATAAGGGTACAAATTCATCCCCAGATTTTGAGAGACTATTACATTTGGTACTAGTATGTGTGGATCTCCAGTAAAACAGGAATCAATATATGCTTGTTCTTTTTCAGGAGTGACTTGAAAGTCTTTTGAGGAGGTTTGGGTAAGATTGGCTTAAAGCTATTATGGGACTCCTAATTGCCAGGCTGAGGAACTGAGGGAGAGCTATATGCAATGCTAGTTTCTGTGATGGCAGAGCCCATCATTCCTGACATGTTTTCCAGGAGGATTTAGTGCAACAGCTTAAAACCTGAAATATGCTAAAGCTGTGTTGCTTGAATCCAGGCAGGTGATTCACTACCACAGTAATGCTCTATAATCCAGCTTCAATGACAAGCAGCGTTTCAGCTTGATTACCTGAAACTCATTTGGCTTACTGCAGGCTGTAATAAGTACATAAGGAGCTGTGTTTGCAAAAATGAATTCAAGATGCAGCCTGGCTAGGTGTAATGTTTTTCCTTTAGCGAGTGAAAGTTCCCCTGTAACTTACCCAAAAGTATAATGATGCAGAGCAGAATGGCAATGAGTGCTCCTGTGCTTAGGCCTGCTGGAAGGAGCAGAGCTTCGGCATTACAGGACTGCATGTTCCCTCTGCTGTCACAGGCACACACCCTAATAGTCAGTGTGCCAGTGCTACTTTGGATGGGGTAGTCATTGTCAGATATCACCACTGGCAGCAGATAAGTACTTATTTCATGCCGGCTAAAGCCATTCCTTCTGGTCAAAATTCTGGCGGTGTTATCTAGATCAGCAAGTCACAAACAAGGCATAACATTACAGCCCAATCATCAAATCAAAGATTTATACTTCCAGTATTAATATTTAAACCTAACCACAGCTAAAGCTAAGATTTCCCACAAAGAAGAGTTGGTTGCCTTGCACATGGAGTCCTCAGACCACAAGCTACATTTCTGGGTTTACGCGACAGCTCACCCCCATCAATGTATTTGAATCTTCACCGAAGGTTCACCATTAATACTGCAAGTTAGTATCCTTAATATGCAAGTCCACTGAATTTTTTCTAGACTTCCCCTTCACCCTAAACAACAGGCTTGTTTCTCCCATGAATATTTGGTGAAAAGGCTTTACAACCGTTGTACCATACACAATCTGGTGTGTGTATGGGGGAAGGGACTCATTTATTGAAACTGATTAATTGATGTATAGTAATGTAACTGATAGCTACACTAGAATACAATACAGATCCATGATTGGATCTCTCATCTCTTTGAAAGTGAGCAAGCAGAAGACACATGGCAGGTCTTATTTTCTCTTGATTCCCACTATACGGTTACTGCTGAACATGATTTCTGATTGGAAAAGAAGTGGTTTCAATTAAAAATGTTAGAAGATATTATTATGAAAACTGTAGATATTACTGTGAGACAGAAGCTTTACTATGAGAACTGTTCAGAGATTCAACAGACCAGGAAAAAAATTAATGTGCTCCCTTCTAATTGACCCATCTCAAGCTTTGCTTGCAGAGATTTCTAACTTATAGCTATATTTCAAGATTTCTGTGCTGACTTTTTTAATTCTAGTCATCCAGCTACTATGCAACATATACTACAGAAACAACCATACAAGATTAAGCATTTCACATCTTGTGCAGTCTATGCAGTATACCTTCATTATCCTGGACTGTGAAGTTGGGATTAACGGCAGCTAAACTGAAGAAAAACTTTTGTCCTCCAAGGGGATCATCCTTGTCAACTGCACTTATGGTTTGTATTAACTGCAGGGGAAAACAAAACAAAACAAGCTCACATTTACGACATGGTTGTCTTCTCTGAAAGTGGTCTCAAAGGATGGTTACAAACCATTTTATTTGTTTGTTTGCATGGCTCACTGTACGAGACATTATCTTTATGAAACAACACAGGGGAATAGGATACCAATTATATCATTGACTTGAGTTTTAGTGTCATCTTCAGAAAACTATGATAAATGATGTGGTAAGTAAATCTGGCCAAACTTCAAGATTCCAAAAGCTTTCTGTTTGGTTCATGATTCTTTGAATCAGCCCATGCCCCACTTAAGCATTAGGAGTCACCACTTCTGCTCTCTTCTAACCAGAGACATAGAAAAAGGAGTCTCTTTATCCAGCCTCTCATAGTGTGAAAAATGAGGGAGGTTTGTGTAGGCAGCAATATCAATGCACACCTATTCTATCTCTCAAATATAATAGTGATATTGCAGTAAAGGAGAGAAAAATGAGTAACCAAGATCCTGACAAGGTTCTTGTTGTCAAGACCTCTGCTCCTGTTCACACTGCATTCATTCAGACACAACACAAAACTCTGTTTTAATTCAGGGGTGAGCAAAGTGTGGCCCATGAGTGACATGCAGCCCTTAGGGTCATAAGTGGTTACAAAAAAAAAAAGTCGTTTTCCCCAAATTTTGCCCAAAATACCCTCTAGAAGGTATATAAGGTATTTGACACATTTTTGGCCCTATCCCAGGACATTTTAGGTCTAGAAGAGATCTTTAAAAATAACAGGAAGTTACTTCTGATCAGTTCCTCATGTAAAGAAAGACCTGTCCTGGTCCAAAACCAAGAGTTTGTTTGGGAACATTTTTTTTTTAATGTGGGGAGATGTGGGTGTGTATGTGACTCTCCAATATTTCCTGGAGGTCTAATGCATCCTTCTGGCCTCCCACATTTACCAACTCTGGGTTTAATGTAAAGTCAGGGAACACATGACCATACATCATGCTTCTTTGGGATCTTTGCAGCCCTTGCTATGCCTATTTGCTACCAGGAGTGAGTGGCATGAGCACTATCAAGGATGACAGCAGAACTGCACTGCTGAGCATCAGTGACAATCTTCTCATCTGAAATGGAAGGAAATGTTCTGTCTTCCAGACTAGAGGGCTTTATGGTGTGTAAGAGTACTGTGGCATGGGATGCTGGTGGTGAGTGAAGGTGCTGTCCCATGGAATATTGTATTTTGGTGGTAGTTGGTACCAGATGCATTTTTTGGGAGGAGGGTAGGGAGTGAGATCCAAAGGGTCAATCCATGGTTTAACATAATCTACAGCAATGCAAGGCTCATGAGCAATTCTTTTTCTTGGCATGGGTGCCTACAAGGAAAAGAATGAACGCTTCTGTTTCAATTTTACACTTTCATTACACATTGGCTGAATTTGGACACAATACAATTCATGTGCATAATGCTGAACTATAGTTCCAAACTATTTCAGTGTGAGACAGAGGGCTAAAGAGCCTTTTCTCCATGCAACAACCTAGAAGAAAGTTTGTGCAGACAGAACCAACATGACTGTATCTGGAGCCATATATATATATATATATTCAATAGAAAAAATTATCAAATTTATCAATAGAAAAATTTAATCAAAATTTATCAATAGAAAAACCAAAGTCCTTTCTGTGAACAACTCCCTCGTTAGACATGTTTTAGAGCTTAATCCTGGGAATCACCTTTATGCTGTCATAACATAATCCATAGTTCTTTGAGGCACAATTCATTGTACAGGAAGTTGTGCAAAGATAACCAAATCTATTCCATTTGTCAACCCTTCCCTCCTTATTGGGAAGGATCTCAGTAAGTTAATAAATGAGCCTTGCACTCAGTCAGAAGGCATCATTCCAAGCTCTTGTTCTAGCCTTTTATCTGACACAGAAAAATATGTAAGAATAAAGTTCATAGGTAAAACATTTATCTAGGAGTGCTATTGAACTGGAGTTCTTCTTTTATTCTGTACCAGCATAAAAAGAGAGTTTATCTTCTCCTGCCTGCATTAGGACTTGTATCTTATGTAAACTTCTATACTTTGTTCTTTTTGCATGGTAGCTTAGAGAATTAAAATGGCCAGTAGTGCTTTAAATAGCTCAAATGTTTACACATGAAAAATATTAAAGCATATCCACAATTCTTCTCCCACATATACTTTCTTAAATACTACATACCACTGATATTTAAATAGGAACACAGTTTCCTGTGTTTAAATAAATGCCATCTCTAACATTTGAACAGGAAGTATTTCATAAAAAAAAAATCACACAGGTATCCTAAATTAGATCATTTCTTCTGCATAAACAATACCTCAGTGTGCTAATCTGTACTGCAACATTTGTTGTGTCCATTGGGAATCCAGTTCAGAAGACAGAGTTATTCTGATATATACTATGGCAAGTTGAGATTATTACTTTAATTCTGGACAATTTGGGGTTCTAAATATTGAGTGACTGCTATGACAAAATGGATGTATGTGTACATATGTATGCTAAAGACATATGTATCCTTGTTGTGTAAAGGAATCACTGCTTGACAAAACAGGTGTAATAATTATGGAGCCTGAAAAAGGAATCACAACACAAGCTCTTAAATGGCAGGTTAATGTGAAATCTATCCAAGAACATGCTTTCAAGAATCTTGTCGTCCCTTGCCCCAACATTTGAAATCTCAAATGGTGTACCACAGAATATATCAACCAGACCAGAGTTCAAAACATTAAAAGGAACAGCTAATATAAAACTAGAGGTATACAAGATGACTAAAAAGTACATCCAGTACAAAATAGCACTGAATTAAAAAAAAAAGAAAAAAAGGATGAGATTAAATTCCCTGCTCATTCTCTTCCCCAATTTGGCTGCTCTATTATGTTGTCATTTTAGAAATTCATGTGTGAAGAGCAAAGGGGGAATGAACTCACTATGGTGCTTCATTGCATTCTGTAGGCAGAGTGAATATGGAGACCATTATCTGGCTTCTGGATGATACAATCTAAGGGTGATGCCAACAGAGCCAGTGTGGGTTGTAACGTTCAGAATGTTGGGCTGAGATTTGGGAAACCCAAGTTCTATTCCATACTGAGCCATACAACTCACTGGGTGACCTGGGACCAGTCAACATTTTTTGGTTTGACTTATGCCAGAGTTTTAGTGGAGATAAAGTGGTGAGGAGGAAAGCCTTGAGCCCATTGTTAGAAAGGTGGAATATAAAGGTAATGGCCATGTTAATAAATAATCACGTAATATTGTCTTGTGCCAATCAGAATCAGGACAATGCTGTCTATTCTCATTCTGGCTATTGTTGTAGTTGCATGCTGAGAAAAAAAAGGGGGGAGACCACTAGTAACCTACTGACAGTCATCATTGCTGGCAAGGAATATATTGCAGTAGAAAGAAAGGTTCATCAGATTTTAGAATTTAAAAAAAAAATCTGTTGAAAATGTTAAAGCTCATCCCTAGATAATACCACTAACTTATCCAGGAAGATACAGCACTCTCCTCTTCTCTGCTTCAAGTCTTAAAATATTTTGACTGCTAATTCTCCTGAACCTTTTTTAAAAATCTAACTCTGCAATAGTCTTCTTTGCTTCACTGAAAAAAGCATTACTGGATGTTTACCCTCTCCCCTCTTGTCAACTGCTCAGAACCCTACCCTCAAAGCGTTTTTTTCCCCTCCACCACTTATCCTCCACCAGCAGAAAAACAATAAAGAAGTGTTAATTGTGAATTGGAAAATAATGAGGGAGTGAAAGAGTTAAAGTGCTCCCTTTAGTTCTCCCAATTTGAAGTTTCCAAGGCTGTTTTTGTCCTCTGAGATACAACAGGCAGTTTCATCAAGCTCTAATGTGTGATACTTTCCTACTCTTGATGGCAAAGTCATTTCACACTGATCAAAGGACAGTTCAAAGCATCTCTCAGAGAGGCAAAGCAAAACAAATGTTTGCCCTTCTGATATGAGCAACTTTTATGCTTTTGTGTGATTTGCCTACAGAAAGCCTTTTGAGATAAATTGGTATTTGCATAAAAATGGAATGCTGACAGTGATGTTTTGGAACACCATCCATGTCAACTCAAAGCACAATTGAGTTCTGTACTGAAGGATGATTTGGAAGGGGGGAATCAAATTTTATTACAAATTACTGTTTATAACATATATTGTTTTCCTCTACTGAATGCAATTAAGGGATTGTCTTTTGAGATAGACACAGTGGAGAAAACAACCAAATGGAACTAGCAGGGATGGGGGTGGGGGACCTGGAAGTTTTAAAAGCACAATGACCTTTTTGTGGATCCTACAAGAAAGCCGTTTTGTAATTTACATGTTGATGTAGCTGCAAATTGTTATTGTGAAAGGCTGCAGCCTGATTCACTGGCAGCCATTTTCTCCCTTTTCTTGTTTCATTTTCCAGGCTTCCTCCTCATATGCAATCTTTCACTCCTAAGGAATAGATACATGATTGTGCTAATGAATGACTTGATGCCTATCCCTATAACAAAACCAAAAAGCATTAAGCATTTACATTAATGACTTACTTGGCCCGCTCTTGCATTTTCACACACAAAAGTATCATAGAACACAGCAAACTGTGGTGCATTGTCATTCACATCCAATATTCGGACATAAACAGGAACACGAGTCATCTCTTTGGGGTTGTCTGTCAAAAGCAGAGAAAATGAACCATCTCATTTTTTTAAAAAAATCAATTCTCTTCTCTAGCAGAACTGAATCATGATGCCATAAATACACTGCATGTTTAAAAACTCATAAAAGATAACAAACTTCCATCAGCTAAGGAAAACTTTGGATGCCACAGACAATATAGACATAGGGGTCTTTTCATGTAGTGCTCAAAATTTTGTAGGAAAGCTTGAAGTTCACTCTTAGGACCACTTGTGACTAAGGCCCTTTCTGCATGAGGCGAGGGAATCGCTCCATACCGTTACCTACCACTTCTTCTGGGGTCCAAAGCAACGCGAACTGTCCCTGAAGCCCTTCTGCAGGGCTCCTTCTTGGTCCAAGGTGAATTGGAGCAGTGCGAGGTCTGTAGATCTGCACTGCTCTGGCTTCCAAAATGGCGGCTTCCAGCTTCCAAAATGGCAGCTTCCAAAATGGTGGCTTCCGGCTAGTCGTGGGTCCTGACCAACCGCTGAAGCTCGCCACGCCTAAAGCCCATCCTCCGCAGATGGCAGGCTCGCATTGGCACGAGCCTGCGAATCTGCACAAAGGAGCAGGAACGCAATGGCACATTCCAGGAGAATAAAGACTTGTTTTTTCCAGTCTTTCAAAAACACGCTGGAGGACCACTTGGGGTCGTCTTGGAGCATGCTGAGGTGCAGATCTCCAGTAAGTAGTCCACTCCTAGTCCTCTCCAAGGTGCAGATGACCTCCATGCGAGGACGCACTGCCCCGTTCTAATTGCCTGGTGTGGAAAGGGCCTAATTTTGGATGAAAACAAGAAATTCAGACCATTTCTGCACTACACTGTTATAGTGCTATTATTCCACTTTCAACATTCTAGGGAATCCTGGGGTTTGCAGTTCAGGGAGGGGCATTTAGAATTCTTAGCCAGAGAGCTCTTTGGCCTCAGTAAACTACAAATCTCAGAATTTCACAAGATGTTGAAAGTGGATTAATAGCACCATAACAGCGTAGGGAGGAATTGATCTCCGTGTTAGAAAGCCGGGAAGTTTTGTTTAGCATGAATAGTAATGTAATTTCCCACCCTAGACAGGCTCAGCTGTTTTATCTGAACTTAGCTGAGGTCCTCAGAGTAGTGGCAGTGTGGAGGTAGGTGACTCCTGTAGTAATATAGAGTGTATTGGGATGAACCTGTCTTTAATGAGTCATGGGGACACATTACAACAGGGTTGCTGCTGGTGAAACTAAAGAGATCTAGATCTGGTTTTTTGATATGAATCAATGTAGCCGCCTGAATGTTTAGACTCTTCTTGGAGGCATGGCAGCAGGACTAACATGATGAGATCTTATGCTTCACCATCTACCACTACCGTACTGATTCTGACTACAGAAGCAAATATTTGCTTAGTACATTCTTTGCTTAAATCATCACCATCATCATCATCATCATCCCTAAACTTTTTTCTCTGCTAGATAAGATTTATAAGAGTCTTTCAAAACATAATTTGGGATTTTTCCCCCAGTCTTGTGTATCTGTGTGCATATAAGACATTCTATCTTATATTTGAAAGCAAAACATCTAAGACTTCCTACCGCTACACATTTTCCCATTCTCTTGTGTGTGTGTGTGTGGTTGTGCATGTACATGCATACAAATACATTGAGCAAAAAAGTTACATTATCTGCAAAATAGATAATGTAACTTTTGTCCGAAATAGTTTCTATAAATCTTTATTGTGCAAAATTGACAAAAATTAAAATGGTTGTCCTTTCATGTGCTTGTGTGGAAAATCCCCTGGCACCTGACAGTCTTTTTCAGTGATGCATTCCAATGTATGTACATAATTGAATACTGTGGGTACTATTTTACATCCCAACATTGAGGCAGGTATGTGTGTGGTGGCTACACTACTGCTCTTTCAGATGCCTGTGTTTCCCAGTTAATAAATAAACACAATCCTATTACAGAAACAAGTGACAGTCTGGACTTCTCCAACACTTTATCTTCCAAATGAAGGAATAAATACTGCTGTGGCTTCTACCTCTAGAGGGTTCTTCACCTGATATCTTACATCTTCCATATAAAACCAGTCAGCTATTTCTAACATGCTGAACTTTGTCTGGAACATGTGTAGTGTCATACAATACTGAGAGAAATCAAATGTAGTTCCCTGGTTCTAGCAATCTACTGGATAAATAAATAAGTAAAAAATGCAGCAATAAAACAATGGGGACTGGTAACACTCAATTTAAGAGAAGTAGAGAAGAGACAGTGTCTTGGCTTGCTTTTCCTTCTCACAGACTAGGATGATAGCTTCCCTCTGCTCAAGCATCTTGCCCCTTTATACAGACCTGCTTTCCTTCACCACCTTAGTATAAAAAGGGTAAAGCTTCTCAGTTGTTATTCAGAATGATTACTGATCTGTCATAGCATATTTCTGGTTGCTTAGACCTATTGGAAAGTACTCTACTGAGTCAGAATTTATAACAATATAATGTAATCCTTATTAAAATAACAACAGGGAGAGGTATTGGGTGTCCTGAGTATATCCAAGAAACACAGAACTTCAAAAGTTATTTATCCAGTTTCTTAAAGCTTAACCCAGTATAGAAATATGGAACTTTCATGCACACACAGGCCTTTGGTTTCCCTTTTGCTTACAGGCTTAAATCCCAAATCAGGGTCACACCTTCTGACCCAACTCAAAAAGGGTTTATTTTCTCCTATGCCTTTTTCTTTAGACCTCTGAGAAGACAACCACTCTTATTCAGACAACTCCCTGGTTGGCTGAAGGGATCTGTCTTAGAGCGCTCCCTCCCTCTCTCCCCCTCCCTCTCTGAATATTACTGAAAGAATCTAAAAAATTCAAGTTATTGTGCCTTATATACAGACCTTCTCCTTTCTAACCCCATACCCTATTTCTCACTAATGGGCTGGGTTTCGATCATGCAGAACCACTTTGGTTACCTGGCAACCTGTTGCTGGGGCTGTCATGCCACTCGGGTTAGCCACCCCCCAGGTTCCATGACAATGATTTTTTTTCTTCTAACTGGCCCCATTAGGGATTAATTAAGAATAATAAAATCATGTTTGTTTTTTAACAAGTAGAGACTTTATCTCTTCTCTATATCCCAGTTATACTGGAAGCACACACTTTAAACCCCTCCTGCTGGAAAGCAAAAAGGGACAGCAGGCACTCACATTAGTGGCACTATGAAAGAGGCCCAATCCATGAACGGCTTAGATGTAATCCATTTTTCTCAATTATTATTGTTGTGAGATCGGCTAGACCTACTCATCTCCAATTCTGAGGTGCAAAAAGAAATGGTTTTAGGAACTAAACCAGTGGTTTGTGATCAGTTTCTCTGGTGATCTTTAACAGTAAACACATTTCTTAACAGAAGATCCATGCTAAGATTGTGGATGGTAATATAGAAGACTATGAACCTGTCAGTAGATTTTAAAGTTAAAGACACAGGTAATCTGCCAGCAAGAAGGCAATAATTGTTAATGTCTTATGTTATATATCACTGGGCTGGGAACCTAAGAGGTTCAACAATCTTTGATACCCTTACACCATTCTACAAACAGAAGTCAACAGGAGTGTTGAACATGTACTTAACCCTGATGATGGGATATGATCCTCGATGATATCTAAAATAATTTTACTCATTTAGGGTTGCAGGTCAGGCTGAGGTCAATACCTGCTTTATCCTCCAAGCTGGGGGAATGCTTAGAGGTTCATTTATTAAAATCAGGCATCCTTTTAAAATCATCTCAGGTGGAAAAAAGTGAACATATCATCAGCAAACACCCTAAATAAAGGAACTTCTTCAAACAAAGGATGTCCATCTGGACTTCATGAGAGACATTGCCCAATATTTGATTTAACAAAAGTGAGCAAGTGAGAAGGAAAAAAAAAGTGTGCAAGCATGATCCCTGATCCCCTTACTGGACAAATACAGCATATTATAGTAGTCCAAATAGAATATGACCATCTTGGTCAGATCTGGCATCTTACGTTAAAAGAAACAAAACTTAGCCAGAGATTTCAGCAAGAAGAGTCCAGAAGCTTCCTTTTGTGGCCCTTGGTTGAAGTTTCAAATACACTCCACCCACAGAGTGAACTACCTTTGAATCAGGAGAAGTAACTGCACGAGAGGGTTGGTCTCTAATTCTACATAATATTATGAATGGCTTTGAGTTGTGGCTGTGTTGAATTATTTCATTTATTGAAAATTATTTTAAATATATAATAAATTAAATAGCATTTTAAAAAAAAAAAGCAATGTATGTTGCATACCAGTCATTTCACATTCAACATAATGACTATGATTTTGTATTGTCAGGGAATTTGTCATCTGATGACCACTTTTCTATATAAAGTGATTTTCTAGTTGATGTCATTCTCTGATCTGTGCAAGCACGATTACTTTGGTAATTATACTGATGGCCCAGACTTCATAAAAACCATTCCGAAGATGGTGGTGGGGAGTCTTTCATTTTCTGTAAAAGACTACTGGCAATTTTCTTGCAGTCATTAAATTAGTAATAAGTTTCAGGTCTATGGTGCCTCGCTGCATATAATGGTTTTTTTTTTTTTTGAAAATCGTATATCCTGTAATTGGCTCAGTGTTATCGAGGTTTTCTGTCTGAGCCCCACTAAAGTGAATGGGACCTCTTGCACAATCCTGTTAATCCCATTGTTAATCGCTTTGCTGGAAAAAAAAATCACCTTTGCACTTACAGCAAATATCAGAGGGTGCATTTTTTGTTTTTGTTTTGGAAAAAGAAAGAAAGACAGACAGACAGACAGACAGACAGACAGAAAGACAGAAAGAAAGAAAGAAAGAAAGAAAGAAAGAAAGAAAGAAAGAAAGAAAGAATCATATGACACTACCAGTGGCACAAATTTTCCTTCTTATGTCTATTCTGAATAACAGTCGTCTTCCCAATAAAACATTCATTATACTCCTTTGCGGGAACAGCAATAATCAAAGTCTCATAAGCCCCTGGACTTAGCTGGGGACTCCTACTGAAAATGATGAATAAAATCACAGTTCAAGCAGGCAGGTGTAGATCTGGAATGTTGCTGCTGTTTTCATATGGCTGCAATCTAGGACCTGGATGATCAATAGTCAAAGAGGCATGCATGTGCCTGAGTTGGCAATTACACCAATTAGCAGTTAAGAAGATGGGGGTAGGAAGGGAACTAAATAGAACTTGTGTTATTTTTGACTCTGTCACCCTTTCTAGACCTAGAGAATGAAAGAATTTAGCCTACAACTCCCATTAACCTCAGTAAGTTTAGTTAATGGCTACGGGTGGTGGGAGCTGTACACCAAAACATTTGGAGGAACCCAGGTTGGTTAGGACTGGTCTATGCACATCCAGTGTCCTGGCTAGGGAATCATGTCAGCAGCATCCTGTTAGTCACAAATTTGCTTCACTTCCTGCTAGTCATGAGTCTGTCTTACTTGCTGTAGTGGGACAAGTAAAATAAAATTAAAAGAAATACTGTCAGAATGTTTCTTTCCCCCTCACATATGGGGAGAACAACAAAGGAAGCAAATGAACAATGGACTTACTGATCTCAGCTGCTATCACAGTAAGATTGTGCCACTGTGATATTTCTCGGTCAAGCATTTTGGAAGTATAAATAGATCCATTTCCAGAATGTATGTTGAAGATCCTGTCAAGGTCAGTATGACGATCCAAGGAAAATCTAAATAAATAAATAAACAAATAAATAAATAAGACAAACATGTTTGTGTTGACAACTACACATACACCATTTTACTCTATTTTGTATATCATAAGAAATAATTATTCTAATTCAAGGTGAAGATGTTACTTCTATAGAATTATAGAGCCACTTAAAAATACTCTTATCACATTATTTGGGTCTACATCTTCCTTTCCAGGATTGAGCTCCAAGGAAATCCATAATAGACATAAACTGTTAATCTCATTCTCCCACCACATTTCCTTAAGCCTCAATGAAGCTTCATACAAAACAACATTTCAAATATTGCAGCCTTTTCAGGTCCCAACTGAACATTACATGTGGTAAAGGAACATTTTGAAGCACAGTGCATCCCCAGGCAGAGCTAAATTCAATTGGAAACCAGGAAAGTTGGTACAGTTATTGAGTCTATTACCTATTCGCTGAAACTATGTTCAGTTCATTGAAGGTACACAGCATGGGCTAAATCAAGAGCTAGACATTGTAAGGAACAGGACATACTAGACATGTCTTACACGAGTCCTATTGATTTCACTATATCTACTGTAGTTAGGACTACAGTAGATTTACCCTTACAGAAATTGTAAAATTTGGCTCATACTGAGGAGAGAATAATAAAGAACCTACAGCAGCTTTCATTGTCATGTTACGTATGTTCTTCATACTTAACTTTCCCACCCCATTGTTTCTTATATTGTTTATTGTAATTGTATCCAGGTTGGCTTTCATTTCTCTAGAGCTTTAAATTCAAAACATCCTTGTCCTTTACTCTTTCTCTGCCTGCCTGAGTAATTCTCTTCATATACCCATTTCTACCTCATGCTTGTCATTTTGTGGGAAGATCTGCCACAATTTGGTTTTGCACTGTGCTTTTTATGTTATGGGCTTTAAAAACTCATAGTATTAACAACATTAATAGCAGTAGTAGTAAACACAGCAGTAATCAATAGCAACAAATTGTTAGCATTTTTCTTTCTATAATAAAAAGTATAATTCATGACCCAGTGTCTTTGACAAGTGTTGGTCTACAACTCCTATAATTTCCAGGTAGTTCATCCAGCTATGCTGTCTCAGGATGATGGGAGTTGTTCTCCAACATCTTTGAAGGGTATTGCATGTATTAATTTTATTTGTTTTTGAAACAACAGAGATACAGACAGACAGACAACTTTATTCTATAGAGGAATCAACACAAAAATACCTAGGAATTTTAAAAACTGGAAGAATATAACTTTAAAAATCTAAACACAAACAGTAAAACCAAATGATAATTAACATCAAAGTTATACTTATTTATTTATTAACTTACTTATAATGCCAAAGCACACAAAAATAACTTCTCATGAGCTATCACACCACAAAATTATACCATTCTTATTCCACTTTAACTGCCATGACAACTTCCTATGGAATCCTGGGTCCATAGTTTGGTAAGGCACTATAGCACTCTGGTGGAGTTCTAAATGTGTATGCTGATGTTATGTGGCTTCAAATTGACTCTGATTTATGACAACCATATCATAGACCCTTTTGGGAATTATTTATTCAGAGCAGGTTGATCACTGCCTTCTTCTTAGCTCTGGCTGAGAATTCTAAAGGCCCCTCCCTAAACTGCAAACCCCAGGATTCCATAGGATGTTGAAAGTGGAATAATAGCACTATAACAGTGTAGTGCAGAAATGGCCTTGGGCTAACAGAGAGTGACTTGTAGATCAACCAGTGGGTTTCCATGGCTAAGTGAGGACCTGAACTCTGGTCTCTCAGAGTATTAGCCCAACATTCAGGCCACTACACCACACTACATTCTAAATGCCCCTCCCTAAACTTCAAATCTCAGAATTTCCTATGATGCTGTCATGAGAATTAAAATGGAATCATAGCACCGTGGGGTATGAAATGAACCCTGAATGCAGTGACAGATTGATAAGAGACAAAGCAATCCTTCAGATATTTGGGCAAGAGTATGCACCTTCCTCAGGTTCAGAGATTGCATCAGACACCTGACAGGCCTGGAAGGACTGTACCCTACTCACACCCTTTTAGCAATATTTTTTGAAAATAAATATGAAATGAAAATAAAATCTGCCTTCATCCTTCTGTTATGTTTTAGAGCCAAGTGCAACCCTTTTTCCTAAACAAAAAAGATCAAAAGTCATTGGGATTTTGACAAGACTATCCCACAACTATGAGAGGCCAACTCTCTGCCCCCAAACAAATTACTCTCTAATGCCCCCAGTGAGAGTGTGGGACTTGCTCATTTTTTTAAAAAAAAAAAGGATGTAAAAAAATGGAAATGGCCTCTTAGAGGCTCTATGTGGCCCATAGGCCACATTTTATCCTACCACTCATTTAGAGAGAAAAAAATTATAAGGGATTTCATACAAATTTAGATAAATTTCAGATAATGATTTTACATGTCCTCCAATATTTCATAGATGAAAATCAGGGCATGTGTGATCAAGTAGCATCACAATGTGGTCAAGATGACAGAAGTAATTAATGAGGAAGAACATACAAACTAGAGGAGACTAGAGAAGTTTACTTTTACCTGAGTCTACTTGTAAGGACAAAAATAATCCCCATCCTTTTCTTTCCCCTTCATGAACTAATTCAGTGTGAATTCTTCTCCCTCTGAGGAATTAGCTGAGTGCAAACTACTTTTGCCCTTTGCACGCAGAGCCTTACCACACCGTATCTTAATACTGTGTTGTTCTGTTGGAATCCCACTATAACCATTCATGTGATGGCATCAGGTTATTAACACTTTCTATTGCACCTTTCTGACATCTACAGATGAGTAGCAACATTTGCACTCTTCTTTTCTCTATATTACAGTGTCATTGTTGAGTCTTTTTACCTGCCTTACAACTCATGAATGGTCTGGAGGTTATTGGGCAGATGTCTCCTTAGCAGTAGCTGAGGGAGGACAACATGGGAATGCCCACCCCATGCCCACTACTGGATCAGCTAGGAAAAGAAGTGTTATGAGGAAACCACACTTCAAGAGCTCACTGGATTGTTGAGGGAAAGGGGAACATTAATAGAGTATTTAGAGCATGAAAAAAGGGCGTATTTCAAATGGATTGCAACACAATAGCTGCTAGTGAGCAATGATGTTGTGCAATAAGACCAATCCTGAAGCAGGAATAATGTATTGTTCTGCAGTATGACACCTTGGTGTGATAAGGCCCTCATTTTGCAGCAACTGCAATGAGCTGAGGAGGAAGGGGAAAAGTGGAAGGAAGAGAGAGAAACTAGGACATTTTAAAAGCAGCTGATAAAGCGGAATAGCAGAGGATAAATCAAGACTATCTCTGATGCCATTTCAGCACTGGACTGTTATAGTGCTATTATTCCACTTTCAATATCCTATGGAACCCTGGGGTTTCCATACGATTCCATAGGATATTGAAAGTAGAATCATAGCATTATAATAGTCCTGTGTGGAAATGGCCTGAGAAATAGGGAGAGTTGGAAAGAATGTATTTATTATGTCATTGCCTCCATTCATTGAATTTTATGAGCGCTTTCCATGACTTCATTTCTCACTCTCATTTGTTCCCTACTTTTTTCCAGCCCTTCTTCCATTTTTTTCCTTACCACAAAACACCTCTTAAGGAGGAAAATATGGAATAGCTTCACAATGTTTTTTTAATTGCTAGCCTCCTGAGGAGCCATTTGTCTAGAGATGCCCTTTGTCACAACTGATAACCAGTATGACTGAAATGGAGTATTAAAAAGTGTAAATCTTTTGTCCCTACAAATCTTCTCCCCTTCCAATGCCCAGATATGACAATGGTGATAATATTATTGTTGCTATTATTTCCTTCCATGGGAGTAAAATAAAATCAGTTCAAACAATTCAAAGCAATGTAAAGCAGTGAGAATAATTTTAGAAGACTAAAAACATATTGGGAAATTTGGCTATTTAAGATAATCTTAAACAAGAACAACCACATCTGCAGATCTGGATGAAACCAAATAAACCCAAATTTTTTAGTAAAAATAAAACAAAACAAAAAATAAATCAAAAACATATATTTGATTGTATTGGCACCAATGAAGCCTGTAATACAATAATTTTGCACAGTAAAAGTCTCTCTCCTACATTTGGCAACAGTGTATTGCTCCTACTGGATGGAAAAAAGAATTGTATTTATTAAGCAAGTAGGAGGGTTTAGATGTCAAGAAAAAGAAGAGTGTTGCTGTACATAATAGGAACAGCCAGACTAATTTATGCACAAAAGTGAGAAGACAGGGTGTTACCTACAGATGAAGAATAGATATCAAAACTTGATGACATGTATCAAATGGATAAATTAACCATGTTATTAAATAATAAAAGTTTAAGGCCCTTTCCACATCTTATCTTTTGTTGAAGCCATCATGTGGGGATCCCGGGGTTGGCTCTCCTGGGAGGAGAGCATGAAAGAAGTGGTCCACTTGCATTGGCCTGCTGGAAGAGAGGAAGCACGATGGCTCCACCCTTCCCTTCCACAGCATAGCCTGGCACTTTCCCAGGGTGCACTGGGGAAGGAAGCACAGCCATTGCACTTCCTGACCGTCTGCACAGCAGGTAAGTGCGGGAAGGCAGCAGGAAGACTGCATAATTGTGGTTCATTGACAGGAAAACCCATCAATGATTTACTCTGTGATTGTGACAGGTGGCCATGGGATTGCAGAACCATTGTCACAGACCCATCGTGTTCCCATCACCATTGCATGTTGACAGCAGGGTGTGGAAAGGGCCTAAGATGAACTAAAGAGCACTGGGAAGAAGCATCACAATTAAGAGAATTCATCCTACACTGCCTGAGCAACGCGAGTGGCGGGGGGGGACGGCATTTGCCGCCCTCCCACGAGAAGAGATCACGTTGCTGGGGCCGACGGGAGGAGGCGGGGGCTGAGCTTACTATTTAGGGCTGCCCCGCCTCTCTCTCGGCCTCTTTTTGGTATGGGGGGGTCTTAAGGTTCGGCGTGTACCTATGGCACCCCTTTTAGGGGTGTAGGATAAATCCTATCCTTGAGGAGGGCCCTGGGATCACCCCACTTGCTATGCAGTGGGGGGTGGGGCTTGGGGCTCACCTCCCAGACAAGGGCTGGCCAAAAGTCATCATGCAACTTCAGCGGTTGGCTTTGGGGCCCGGTATCTCGCTCAACGGGCTAGGGGAGATGGTTGGGAGCGGCCTCTTGACCCTAGTCCGAAGATAGGTTGACCCCCCCTTTCTCAGGTCATAAAATACAAGTTCAAGGTCAAGTTCAAGTTTAAGTTCACCCCTTTATGTTAATTAGGCATATTAATAAATTGCCCTAGTTCAACCCAAGCTCTGTCTGCAATCTCGTTATTTCGTGGGTTGGGCGGCAAAGGAAATTGGGAAACTGGGGAAAATTAGCAAGACCGGACCTAGATGACTAGAAATGTGAATTAGAAACTTGATGTGATAGTGAATAAGTAACTTATGCAAACAGATATGTTATAGAAGTGATTTTATGTCATGAGTATGACAGACAGAGATGTAAGTTGTGTTAAGAAAAGTTTTTCTTTTTTAAAAAAATAGTGGAGGAAGAGGAGACCTTCTCCTGCAGATCTCAATCCTTGGGCAGCTGTATATGCAATCAATCATGTAGTGTTACAATACAGCATTTTCCTGAATGTCCCACTTTATATGCAGTCATTTAGAAAGCAACCTTTATATGGAGCCAATAGAAGGCATCCTTAGTATGATGCTGATACCATGCACAAAGTACTTTGAGATGCTGGAAGACAAAGAACAAGACCAAGGTTTTCTTCTTTCAGTAACAGACTTGTGGTTGTTCAGTTTTCACTTCAGTAAAATATAGGGAACTTAAATTGATGGGATGAAGTTTTTTGTTTTTTTTTAGGGAAGAGCAATTTCTCTTTTTAAGCTGTTACTCCAGTCCCTTTCTAATAACAGACTGATGCACAATTGTCAGTGTATGAACACTGTGGAGTTATAGCTCCACTCAGAAAGCTTTTTTGTGTGCTTCCTTCCTGTGCAAAATCAGTCAGCTATGAAATGTGTCAATTTTTGTAAAGTACTTATGACATATTTTGCTGACATGGAAAAGCTGTATGTATACTTGTGTGTGAAAGGCTTATAGTAGCACAAATGTATCTAGTCATTACTACAGACAATGTATATTTAAACTCTGCTCTCTTTTATATATGAATAGTTTGGCTGCATTAAGTGTCTTTCTGTAATCTATTTTTTTTAAAAAAGACAGCTGAGACAGAACTATAATAACCGACTCCTGTGCTTTAATAGACAAAAGGCAACTTTTGCTTCCCTCCAAGCTGAACCTAGATAAATACAGTCATTTCACTTTATTAGCCTTATTATCTCTGTAGGCCAAAAAATATTTAATTAGGAAGGTGTAATGTAACCCTGCTGCTCCTGCTTCAGACCCCAGATAATATCACTGTAGGTTGAATAAACTGCAGGGGTGACTTTATTCTTCAAATACTACCAATACTTTTAGCTGACTACTCACCTCCATTTTGCATGTAAAGCAGAAAAACTGATCTGTTCTGAGCTTTTAAAAATGCAGTCATATTGATCTCTGGGTTTTGATTAGACCTGCATGCAAACAGCCTCTCCAAATTGGCAGTGGTGTGTGAGAATATGAATGTGTATGACAGATAGATAGATAGATAGATAGATAGATAGATAGATAGATAGATAGATAGATAGATATTGTTTATTACAGTCATAGACCACTAAAAAAGTTACACCAAAATAGTACCAAGGTAAAAAACAACAACTAAGTACTGATACAAGTGAATGTGTATGAATGCAGGAGTTTCACCAAATTTTTCTGGGAGAAGACAAATTCTCAAACAATCTCTAGGAAATGTACTCACTAGTTTCCAGGGTATAGCCATAGGCAGGAATGGGAATAAGGGTGTTGTCCCACAAATAAGAGTACTGCTCCTCCAGGAAATGTTCCTTCAGTCCCCAAATTTTAGCATTGCAATGACTTAAACTTTCAGTTGAGTATTTAGAAATATGATATAGTCTTCTGAAGAAATGGGATAGATAAAACAACCATGACAATACTTGGTGGGAAGACTTTTCAGTGTCTCACTCTCTACAACCCAGATTGAACCTCCCTTATTTAGAGATCTAAAAGCCTCCAAAACCCAAAACTTTTTGCTGCCAGCCACCCATTTCTGCCATTGAGGTGGCAGCTGTGGTTCTCCTGCTCATTTGTCTCTCTGATCTGAGGAACACTACAGCCTCCAAAGTGGAAGTGGGTAGCTGATGGCAAAAGAGAGAGACTGGGCATTTCTGAAATGGCAGGAGGTGCGGATACACACCAAGCACTATGCTTGTATTCCCACCATTTTACAGATCCCCAGTCTCTCTCCAGCCTCAAGTGTCATACACAACACAAGTAGCAACCAAACAAGAAGCAAGCCTATTCCAAAAGGGAACTGTATTCCAAAATCCACCCCCCCCCCAAAAAAAAGCCCTCCCTGAAATATGGAACACTTCTGGTCCCAAGCATTTCAGATAAGAGAGGCTCAACCTGCACTAGAAATCTGGGTGATTAACAAAATTTCATGGAGGTGTGGAATTCTTCAGGAGGGCATTTCACTGATGTTGCTCTTCCCCCATAGACCATACTCTTCATTTGTAGGAAAGCATTTTCATTGTTTTCTAAAGATATTGTTGTTGTTTTTATTGTTGGAAGTACCTACTTCTAATGCAGTTATGGCAATTTGGCTATAATTGTGTACCCTCCATATTGCCTCTTACCTAGTGTTGTCGGCTTTAATGCAGACACTATTAATTCCATTCCATTGCTTTCAATGGTATAGTTGTTAGAAAGTTTAGTGGATGGAGCTACTGATTTACAGAATATGTCTTCTAATTTTCTGCTCACTAAAGCTGAAGGCACTAGGAAAAGAGGAAGGCCAAAACAGAAGTAGGCTGACTTAATCAAGGAAGCCACAGCCCTGACTTTTCAAGACTGGAGTAGGGCTTTTAATAACAGGATGTAATGGAATTGTCTCATTCATGGGGTTGTCATAAGTTGAAGTTGACTTGAAATCAGTTAAATACAACAATAATCCAAAAATAGCTATATGCAATGGCCTTAGACAACATCCAGAAAGGAAAAACAAAACAAAACAAAACATTCATATACACACTTCAGCTGAACAACTTTAGCTGAGTTATCTTTTTTTTTTTAATTCCAGAAAAAAACTGAGTATGTTATAAAAATTTCCCATGATGACAGAAGTGTTTGTTGGTTCAGAGTTAAGGGTATTTCATAATATCCAAATACCTAGAATCACATGAACATATGAAGTGGAATGTTTGTTTTGAGTAAAAGTGTAACCAAGAGATACATAAATGTCTTTTGGAAAAAAATTATCCCAGACATTTTATTTATGGTTGCTGTTGTTAGCATAAATAAATAAATGGTATGTGCTTCTTACAGCTTTTCTGGGAAGGGACAATGTAGTAAAATACTTATCTTGTAGAACTAGTTATTTCTGAATTCTGTAACAAAATGTGAAGGATTAAAACATTCAATCTGCCTAGATGACAGGTAAACTGTATCACTTTTCTACATTACTACACACAGTTTCTATAGAGCAGGCCTAACAATCTTGGTGATAATCAATCACTTTTCAGTTACTTTATTTATATCTACCTCGTCCTCAAGAGTAGAGCTCAAGGTGGCTATGAAGGAATAATCTTGCTCTTCTACTTGATTTATCTTCATAGCCTTCCTTTCAAATCATGAAACAGGATACCTGTGTTCAGCAAGTTTTTATAGAAATTGATCTCTTTCCCTCAATCTCTTTTTTCCCCTCGTTCTCCCCCTTCTTTCTAATACACACACATATGCATACACACACACACACACACACACACATATATATATACACATATACATATATACACAAAACACATATTGCCAGAATAGTGTGATTAGTCAAAATAGTTTGTTGTTATAGCTTCATTCATTCATTCATTCATTCATTGAGTCTAATCTCTACCAAAATCTGTTCAAGGGGTTTGTGTTATTGGCTGATATATAGATGTTCCTAAAATATTTTAAAAGCTGGGTATGAGCCATGGAGTACCACTCATCTTTTTTGTTTTTTTGTTTTTCAATTTTTCCTTAGAGAAATTGAATACGTGAAGAAATAGATTTTTAAATGAAATCAGATTCAAACTTATCCAATTCTTTTGCCAGGAATCGTTCATCTTTCTCTTCTGCCACACATTGATGTCTTTCTTTAACTGTTCTTAAAATACCTTTTGTCATTCCATGAAATATCCAGCCTGCCTGGACAGACATTAACAAGATAATTATCATCGGTGTGACTGTCACACAATATGAACAATAGAATGCGATGGAAGATGAGCTTATGTTATTATGGAATGTCAAGTCTTTGTAGAGCCAATTAATCTTCATTTTTTTTTAATCACAATTGGTTTCTGTCACATAACACTGTAATAAAGAAGTTATATATAATTCCATTAGTTCTTCATTATATAAATATTATATGGACATTTGAAGTGGAGAAATACTGGAGAAATATAATATGGATACCTGAAGTGGAAAAGAAAAACAACATGCTTCTAGAAGCCCACAGAAATACATAGAATGTACCAAATATTCACCAACCTTTCTTTGATGCTCTAGTATTGCCTGAATGATTCTTCACACACCATAACACACTTTATCACCTTTCCCAATGAGGACAATAATGGAGATTAGATAGAAATTATCCCATGCAATGGGTATCATCCAGATGCTTTCTGCTCAACAAGTTCTCACCTTTACCTTTTAAGCACAATGCAATTATACTTTGCCATAAAGTGTTAAGATCTGTAAAACTATCATGTGAAGATGTGTGGAATCACTTTTGATTGTTTGGCCAAAGATACAGAAGGAGAAGCTAAAAACACCTCTCCTAGTCAAATCCTGTAGCTAGCACCTCTAGTGAAATTCATTAATGACAACACTAAGGCTCTTTCTGCAGCACCCTCCCATCCCACAATGGGGACAGGAGAAGGACCGGACCACAAAAATGTTTCTGGATGATGCTGTTATGGTCCTGTCCTTCTCTCATGTGATCACAGATTCAATCATTGCTGGATTTTCCCCATCAATGACACACAATTGTGTCACCTTCCTAGACTTATCTGTCCTTCAGAAGTTGCAGAAGCACAATGGCTGTGCTTCCTGTCCCAGGCCCTTTCTGCATGGCATTTGCCATGCAAAAGGGTGCCTGGAGCATCGCGTGATTGTGAGGAGCGATCTGCATGACATACTCACAATCACGTGATGCTCCAGGGGCCAGCAGGCACCACTTGTGCACCTTTTCATTTTTGGCTGGAAGCTGAAAATGGTGCACAATCATGCCTTGCTCCCGGGACCCGCACACACTTATCTGGCATGTGGATAAGCTATAGCGGTCGTGCTTCTTGCGCTGTGGAAGGAAGAGGCAGGGCTCTCGCACTACTTGCTTGGGAGCAGGCAGCTTATGCGGAGCTGAAGCAACGGGGATGCGAGAGCCTCTTGCTGGAAGCTCCTTGCACGATCCCTGCACCCCAGCACCGGGAAAAGGTAAGGTGCAGAAAGGGCTCCAATGTAGCCTGGGAAAGTAACTAGCTGTACTGAAGAAGGAAGAGACATGGCCATCATGCTCCATTCTGCAGGGAACCATCCAGTGTGGAAGGGACCACTCCCATCACACTCCCTTCCTGGGATCCCTACCAGATAGCTTCACAAAAAGGTAGGGTGTGGAAAGGGCATATGTACGTCTAGATTGCTGATTAAACTAATGGGGCACAACTGAATATCACCCCAACAAGGTCCTATCAATCTTAGCATGTGGTCTTGCTGTTGGTGCAGACAGGAAATGCCATTGATAGGAAATATGACCTTTTGGGAAAGGGTGATTGACTTACATCTTCTGTGATGTCTTTCGTTAAGTGGGTGCTTGTCTGACACATTGCTCACTTTTATTAAATCAAATATTGGGTAATGTCTCTCAGGAAGTCCAGACGGGCATCCTTTGTTTGAAAAGTTCCTTCACTTAGGGTGCTTGCTGATGATATGTTCACTTTTTCCACCTGAGATGATTTTAAAAGGATGCTTGATTCAAAGGTAGTTCACTCTGTGGGTGGAGTATACTTGAAATTTCAACCGAGAGCCACAAAAGGAAGCTTCTGGACTCCTCTCGCTGAAATTTCTGGCTAAGCTTTGTTCCTTTTACCTTAAGATGTCAGATCTGATCAAGATGGTAAGACCTTGGTTATATACCATTTGGACTATTATAATATGTTGTACTTGTCCAGTAGGGGGAGAGATGGATCATGCTTGCACATTTTTTTTTCCTTCTGCACTATCTAACCTTTGGCAGTCCATCTTCAGTTATCTTTTTGCCTTGGAGATGTGAACCCCAGCCCAAGGGTGCCCATTACATTTATCAATGGGGACTAAACTTTATTGCTAACTGAGAGACAGTCTTGGCTGTGTACCATCTGCCACATCTTTTACCACAAATAAAGCTTATGGTATAGTGACAATGTGAGTCAGTGTCTGGTACCAAAGTGACCTTTGGAGAAGCCTGTAACTACATCCAATTCCAGAGCAAGACAACATCTGAAAGCAGGTATGTTCTGCTTTGCATATATTGGTTACCATTTATGATTTTCTTACCACAATTTTCCAATGCAACTATTATGTATATTTTCATTTCTGTGTATTCAAAAAAATGTTTTAAAGAACTTTGTGTGAACATGGTTTATTCAGTCCAAATTGCCTATCACACACTATTGGTCAAGTTCACATGACCCTTGATTGGCATGTGTACCTAAATCATGAGAAAATTAATTTTCTGATGGCATATTTGGTAACAAAAGAGATATTCAGCACTAATTTTATACTCTTAATATAAAGCAAACAGGTAACAATGAATTACTTAATGAATTACATTTTTATTTTATTTTTTATTTTATTTTTAAGATTCTGACCTTTACCTGATAGGACCTGCTGCTGAATCTGGATCTCGGGCCATCACAGTGCCAATTATTGTGCCCACTTCAATGTCTTCATGTATTTCAAAAAGATATGAGGATCTACTGAATATGGGAGGTTCATCAACATCTTCCACAGATATTTTCACAGTTGTTGTGTCTTTGAATGGCCCAAGGTAATAAAAACGTGGGTCAACATAAAGATTCTCTGCCTCTACCTTCAACGTATACAGCCTTCGACTTTCATAATCCAATGGCTACAAGAAAACACAGTGACAATATAAAATGAATAATGCAACAGAAAAATCTATTCAAAACATCCGGAAGAACAAAAGAATGGCAAATACATTTGTCATGTATTTAATGCATTCAATATTTAAGACCAACATATGTTGAAGTGTATGACATATTTCAAGTTTGTTGCATATTATACACGTTACATATATAGCTTGTGTTGTACTGTAGTGGGCTCACACATAATCCATTGTCTTAAAAAAATTGTCTTAAAAGATAATCTCCCCTTTTAAAATGGGCTTTCATTATGAACAACTTGGTTCTGACGCATACTCATCAGTGCTTCTCAGACTTAACAAACTCAATCAGCAAATGTGATGGCAAAACATCTTTCTGGACTGAAAGATTTCAAAACAGTGATGCTTAGAGGTATGCAAAGAGTACTTTCAATTTTTACATTCTTTTATGAGTAAGGACAGCTCAGCACATCAAGCCACATCTTTGAAGAAACAGTTAAACACTGTGAGAATTTTCACATTTTGGGACTTCTTTATGAAATTTTTGTTTGCACAAAGTAGTCTATTTTATGTGCAAACAACCTTTGTTTGAAAATGATTTGTGTGTGTGTGTGTGTGTGAAGAAAAAAGTATGTTTTGAAATACAATGTGGAGGAGTTGGTGCAAACCCCAACATTTGAGGATAAAAAACTCAGGTCTTTGCCAAAATCATTGTTTTCCCCACAAAGTCCCTAAGTACAAAATGTCCTTGGAAAGTGCACAAAAATATTCATAAATTTATCTCACTGAATTCTTGCATGCCAGAAAAGTTAATCAAATTTTTGACATCCGGAGATACTGATAAAAATGCCCATTTTTACTCACCCTTGTCCTCAACTTTTTACTGACTGGAGGTAGTAGATTGCATGATTAAATGCCTTCCCATCATGGAAAAACTCAGTGAAAATTCATAAAGACGTCTCCTTTCACACATGTTCATTTTCTGTAGTGTAATGGCCAATCCCCCCAAACAAACAAACGAACACCTGGCCAGGCTTTGTCACATGGACAATTGCCAAAAAAATAAAAATAAAAAATGCCAACAATGGCTTGAAAATTTCTTGAGAGAATTTAAACTTCAATGTGAAAAATAGGTGCTTAACCTGCCTCATTTACATTGGATATCATGCCCCTGACATCAGATTATTTTTGGGAGGGATTCAAAAATATATGTGACATTTTGTCAGCAATTCCTTTTAAGAATGAAAAGTTTGGAGTTATAATGGAATTATAATTAGAACACTTTTGGGGGGGGCAGGGATAGACAAGAGATTTCATTTTTCGATTTCTCTGAGATGGCAGGATGAAAAGTGTTAGCTAATTAATGATTTCCAAGGAATGAGAAGGCTGAGAAGAAGTGCAGCTTATTTGACACTGGAGCAGAGCTTCATTATCATCCACTATATAACAGAGAGATACAAAAAATGGACCCAAAATGAATTCTAGGAACACTTTTGAATTTATTTTCCCTTAAACCTTTAATGTTAAATTAGTACTCACAAAAGACGTCAGACTTCAGACTGTCTTGCTGTTTAAATCTATTTTCTCTGAAGTCATATTGCATTGACAAAACAAAACAAAACAAAAAAACCCTGACACTCCTCCCTTCTACTTTAACCTTGCTGTCAATGAGAACTTTATGTCTCACATAGTAATTGCTGCTTCTCAGGTCTGGAGCTCTCTGCGATAAGATACTGTAATGTAACAATGTTTACTTCAGACATTGAGAGAGAGAGAGAGCCTTAAATATAATTCATCCATTTGGAGACCACATCAGCATTCTCTCAGAATTTTGGATGGACAGTCATGACAATTTGTTCCCTACTCCACCCTTGAAAAACGGCACTAGCTTTACAAAATGCCATTAGTTTCCCTCAAAATCCTTAGGTCACTTTCCCACAGTAGAACTTAAACCTCTGTTTTAGGTTTCACTTCGGCCATTCTAATGTTTGTGTTGTGTGAGGCTATGTGGAAAGTAGGTCCCAGAGAGTGAACAGGCTTCAAAAATTGCTGGTTTTAGAAAACATGTTTTTGCAGGAGAAAGAAAATGGCTAAAATTGTTCAAATTATTCCTTCAAAAAGAAAATTGTCAATGGGGTGGTATTAGTTTGAACTTTAAAGTATAGTTCTTTTAATGACCGGATGAAAAGAAACATATGTTCCTGTGAACTACGTTAGTATTTCTGTTGCACCAATTATTGTTCTTCTATATGAATAAATAAAAAGTTGAAAATAGAGTTGAAAGAGTTGAAAGTAGAATCATATGATATTTCTTGGCAATGACTGAACTTTAGTGGTGTCATCACTATAAAATACATACTTGCAAAGTTGTTTGACTGTTTTCTCTTCTTAAAAACATTCAGTGATTCACAGTGAGGATACTAACCTTCCTCACGGTTATAATGCCTTCCTGTGTGTCCTTTTGAGTAACAATATCAAACATATCTCTTCCATCACCATCAATAATGCGGTATTCAAGTTCTGCATTTCGCCCGACATCTGCATCAGTGGCTTTGACACTTCCAATGGGAGTGCCAACTGGGGAGGATTCTGGAATACGGAAATGAACTGAGCCTGCAAGTAGATAGAGTCAGAAATACCAAACACATGTTAAGCATGACAAGCACATATTGTTAAATAAGCCAGTGGTAGCATTTCAGCAATTGATTTTACAAAACTTAATATAAAGTTTGTTTGTTTGTTTGTTTGTTTGTTTGTTTAAAGGGGGTAGGTATAGGTAGTAAATTAAAATCTAAGGAACACCATGTTTCTATTTAATAGCAAATGTGCATCTTCACAATGGATTTTTCTGCAAAAGAAACCTGCACACCTTGTGGTTGTTCAGACCAACACAGCTTCCCAGTCATGTGTGAAAGTCTGATAACTGCACAATAAATGACATTACTTTTCTATCTCCTCAAAAGAGTCCAAAGTCATGCTGTGATGAAAAATTCTTCCACATTCTCTGTCTGTCATAGAAAAACAATTTCTTAACTTTTTTTTTCCTCCCAGAGAAGGAAGGAAATTTCAGAGAATTTGCGAGTGAGATGTTGGATTTTTGCACTTACTTTAGTTCAAAGTCACTGAAAAGGATGTGCGTCTGAGGCCCTTTTCGCACCTTATCTTTGTCGCAGCAGTGGGGAGCGGTTCTCATGCGAGCCGCTCACGACAACCCTTCTGCCTCCCGCATCGGCTTGCCGGTTGCACAACCATTGCACTAGCGCCCTGTCTCTTCCTTTCCCAGCGCAGCCTGGGAGCTGTAGGCTGCGCTGGGGGAAGGAAGTGTGACTGCCCTGGCTCACTGATGCACCGCACACAGGTAAATGTGTGAGGGCGCCATGAGCATTGCACGACCACGCAGTATTTTTGGTTTTAAGCTGAAAATAAAAAAAATGTGCACGCACTCTTTTAGCCTCCTGAGCGCCGCCTGTCTGGGAGTGTGTCGTATGGACCGACGCTCCCATTCACGCAACGCTCAAGGGGCACTTGCGCAAAAAAAATGCATGCAAAAAGGGCCTAAGTGTGTACCTTTAACTGTATGATCATTTATTTAGGACTGAAGTCTATTGTTTTTCTTGTACATTATGTCATTGGCTAGGCTTTCCCACAAATGCTGGAAGTAAGTCAGATTGCCCATCATAAACCTGAAAGCTGTTGAGCGGTAAGGCACACTGCACATTCTACTGCATAACTGGGAATGTTTTCAGCTCTGGGGGCAAATTTCTGTCTAGAACTCAGTGGGACCTGCAACTTTCCCATACAATATAGATTTTAGCAAGTGGGAACTGTAAAAGGTCTTGGGGTACAAAATGGATGGGATTGCATCTGTCCCTTAAATAACATACAGTCCACCCCACTCTAGCACATGAAAAAGGTGTAGGAGATCAGAGAATGAAGCTATCAGAATCAAGTACCTGTGGATCATGTCCACTACAATTTGAAAACTTTCTGGTCAAGGCCAATGAAATTTTTGTAAGTGAACATTTTAAAAAGAATTTGCTTTTGGAAACAAGCAGAAGGCAGACTCCACAGATTCATGAGATAATCCTTCCCAGAGAGTTTTGACAGATAAGGAATCAAAGGAAGCTGAAGAAGGTGTAAATTGCTAGAGAGAAGGAGAATAAAAAGGAAATACACACACACACACACACACACACAGCATCTTTGACTACCTCGCAACAACATAAGCTTAAAATGTCATGGAAAAGAATTCAAAGGAAAATCTAATGTACCCTCATAATGAGAAAGAAAAGGTGAAGGCTCCTTTCTTGATGGGAGAAAAAAAGTCAGGAAAATGGGAGGATACATATCAGCACAGAACAAGCAAAATATTGTCAAGCACCTGGCAGACCACAATATAGAAGTCAGCTGTGTCCCATATGGAGAATTAAATGCTGCTCAGGAACAAACAGCTTGCATAGTAAAGCTACAAATCCACATTGGATGCATTATCAACAAAAGGTTGATCTAATGCCAGTAACAATAGCCTAATACTAACTGACAAATAAAACAATTAAATCATAAGAAAACAAAGGCAGACTGAATCTGTGCAGGAATATATCCTCAAGGACTTCAAAATATAGTTTCCATGGTTGAGTAATTCTCAGGCTTTTCTTATGGACCTGATACATTTTATTGGGATTCCATATATTGATTTTTAAGATAATATTGAGATTCAGTTTAGTTTAATTCAAATTCAAAGTGATAGTGTAATAATACTGAAATAATGATATGAAATAGAAGCATCTCAGCTTTTTATATAAGTAGTTGATACTGTCTCTCTCCTTCCCCAAGCTGAGAGCTATCCAAAGTGACTTCACTACAAAGCGTTAATACTGAAAACAGAACAGAGGTAGCAAAATTATGATCACTCCCGCTCAAAGTAGTGCAACTCCATGTTGAGGTGGACAACCCTTCTTTACGCACACCCTACTCCAGCTAAAGACTTTGAGACCTGAATACATAATTTTACAAATTTTGTTTTTGGGTGCCTTTTTATTACAACGCACTTGTATCATGAATTTAAATGTAAAGCAGCTGGGATATTTTGTTCTGGGGGAAAAAAGGGAAATTTAATGCAAAGAAAGAAATCTTGCTGAAGATTTACAAACCTTTGTTGTCTGAGTGAGAGTTCTAAAGGCCCCTCACTAAACTGCAAACTCCAGGATTCCATAGAATGTTGAAAGTGGAATAATAGGACTATAACAATATAGTGTGGACATGGCCATAGTTTTCCTACAAGGTGTTTACAATGAAGATGGACCAACTCCCATTGTTAATGAAGATGGACCAACTTGTTTCTAGTTTCCAATGAGAAATGCAGTCTGCACTTGCCTTTGGAGGATGACAAAACATAGGAAAGGCAAACTTCGCAACACCACCTCCTTTTGTACTTCATCTCTTAGGCAGAAAACCTAGATTTTCAGAGGGCTTTATAAATTACAGTTAGATTTTTAAAATGTTGATTTGTGCTTTTGTGCCACAGAAATAAGAGGCTTTGATCATTATGAAGGAATATAAAATCACAAGCAATATTTTTTACACCCATAAAATGTTTTGTGCTTCTGCCAAACTGTAAAGTTGGTCAAGTTTTATTTTGTGACTCTTTTCCATATTACATGATGCATACATAGCATAAACATACATACTGCTGGGACCCTTTTTGCTAGAATTCTCTCAGGGCTGATATCCCTTCCTCAATGTGGATGGTGTGGGTAGAGACTGGCCTTTATGGAAGGAGGCAGGATAGCAGCTTGTAAATAAGAATCGAGGTGAGAGGTCTGTTTGCATTAACTTATATCTGACTTGATTCTAGAGATGAGAAGAATATTCGAAATATTCAAAAAAAAAAAAAGGTTGAAAAACATGTATTTTCAGTGTTGAGAATCCTTGACACAAAGAATCCTGGATCAACAAGAATCTTCACAGTTTGGGATTTATTCCATACAAACTTTACACATGATTGTTTCATGCAGAAATAATTTTTTCTGCATGGAAAAATAATATTTCAATGCAGAAATACTAATTCCTGCACAGAAAATGCTGTTGTTTCACACAGAAATCAAATTTACTGCATGGGAAAATAATATTTCAATGCAGAAATACTAATTCCTGCACAGAAAATGCTGTTTTCTCTCCAGATAATGTTGTAATAGAGATTTATGCTGCACAAAATTTGCATATGGTTGATTTGCATAGAAAAAGAATCTTCACAGAAAACAGCATTTTCTGTGCAGGAATTGACATATGTTGCACTGAAATATTCTTTCTTTCCTATGGAGAAATTGCTGTTTTCTGCACAAAACAACCTTGTATGAATTTTGCTGAAAATAAACCCCAAACTGAGAATAGCCTTTGAAAACCACTTGGTTTTCGAAGACTTTCTCACAATGGGAAGAAAATTGCTGAAATTACTTATTGATTCCTTCAAGGAGAAATTTAGTGAAGAACTGCATCTTTTATTGAATCTTCTTAAAAGAACATGAGTACAGATGTTTGCACTGTTGAGCAGTCCTGCTTGAATTCCTTTCCTGTCTCCAAATTAGCAATCCAGTAGCTGGGGGGACTAGCAATAACAACCGATATAGGTTTTCATGGACCACAGTCAACTTTGTCAGATTCATGGAGTGATAATTAGTTTGCCAATGATAATGTTATCACCAACTTTTTTTGAAAGACCACTGCTAATAATGTAACCAGTACTTGTTTGTATTGTTTGCAGTTCACGACCCCTGAACTCACTTTTTATATTTCTCTCCCCAACAGTGATGTGTGTGCACATACATACACACTCAAATGCAATTTAGGATAATATCTTCTGCATCATCTGATAGAGTGACCCACTGTATTGCTTTAACGTATTGGTCCAGGGCTTGGAATGTTCCAGTCCCTCTAAGTCATTCATTTTCTTTTTGCCACATCTATTTCTCATGGTTATTATGACAATAAAGTAGGATGATGGGAATTCACATATACAATTTTTACTCCCTAGAAGAAAATGTGGGGTACTAATTACAAATAAATTTAATCTGGTTATATGAAATTGCCAGAGCACACAATCAGATCTAATGTGTATAGAAAGCATATTTTACTAGCGGAGCAACACTTGTCAAGTGTAAGCAATTTTTCCCTTTCATTTTGTTGACTGGTTCTCATTGTATTATTATGACTACAATATTTCCTACAGATCTTCTCTTGTTCTATTAAGAACTAATGTTGGAAAATAGTTATTTTTATAATGAGTTTGCAAGTTTTCAGGAGGCTGCCCATAATTACAAGCCTTTATCATTCACATTACTGTAACAATATTCTGAAAAGAAATGTGTAAGAGGCTTTCAGTTTTGTTAGTCCCCTTGATACATGGTCAAGTCAGCAAATCAGATAAGAGATAAGATCAGTATAGTGTACAGTTTCACATTTGACATGAATTTTATTGATTCTTCTCTTAAGAAAAATCAATAGGGCCTTCAGCACATTCATGAATCAAGCACTTTTCTAGCCCCTTTCACAAATCCATTTATTTTGCTTCTTTTAACATGATATAAACCAAATGAGAAGGAGCCAAGAGAAAGGAGGGATACTTAATAAAAAAAATGTCCTATTGCAGAAGGAGAAACATCAGTTGCTACAAGTATCTGTCTCTAAAAATTGCTATGAAGAGACCTAGGGATCCTCTCTAATAGAAAGAAACACACACACACACCTTAAAAATACAGCAGTGCCTGCTAAATTAATAGTTGTATTAATCATTTTAATTAGCCTGTCATCATCTATCTATCGATAGCTGGCTCTCTGCTTTTGTGGGTTTCCTCCTTTCACAAATTTCGTTATTTGAGAGTATGTAGCACCTCTCCACTCCTCTCCCTCTCACAAGGTGTGAAGTAAGAGAAAGTAGAGGAGGTGCTTTCGGAGGATGAGACAGGAGAAAAAAAGATGAAAAGTGGGGCTTAGAGATAGATTGTGGAGTGTGAAGTAAGAGAAGGCAGAGGAGGTACTGTTTGAGAAGACAGTGGCAAGAAGAGAAAGGGGTGAGGAGCTAGATTGGATGCTTACTCCTAAGAGGCAAATGGGCTTTTAAAATCTTGTTCGTGATTTTTTCCACTTTCTTGAGGGCCCTGCACCCCTAACTCTCACAAAAGTGAAGGGCCAATACTCTCTCTCTCTCTCTTTCTCTCTCTCTCTCTTATCTTGAGTAGAAGTGGAGGAACTCTACTCCTATTCAAGTGAATGGGGAAAAATCTGCATTAACTTCAATATGCTGGAGAGGAGGACTCTACTGGACTGCTGATAATCTTGTTGAATTTCAGGTTCTTGGTGTCGATGTGATTCCCTTTGCCAGCCTTATTTTGATGGAACACTCTTCTCTCTACTCATTCAAGTAAATGGAACAATTCTCCACTGGCCAGAGAAGAAAGGCTGGAACTGGTTTGCGGAGAACATATCCTACCACCAAGGATCCATTTAGTGAGCTAGCATAATGCTACAAGGTAATTCCCAACTTATGCTGGTTTTCTGCAATATTGCCAGCTCCAAATAAATTAGCAACCAAACCTAATGCTGCAGAAGGATAATTAGAGGAAATTCAGCAAGTTATTGATACTTCGTTGAACTCTAACATATAATTTACAATCTCCAATTTAACTTACTTTATTTCCAAACTCTGATTGCTGCATAGCTGGGATTTTGTTCCTGTTCACAAAATGGTAAACCAGATTGTGTGACTTTCCTTCTCCCAGGCACTCATGGAGGAAGCAAGGTCAAATAACCTGTTTCTCACCACACCAGTTTACAAACTCTCCTTGGTAGTGGTGGTTTTTAAGTGAAGGGCATGACTTGAACAATTGAAAGGAGATGAAGTAAGTACTTTTTGTTAATGTGTTTCCTGTGTGCTAACCATTTTAGTACTTTTTAAAGTGACCAAAAGGGGTCACATATGTAAGGGCAAAGGTGTTTATTTTGGGAGCAAAGCAAGAAGAATGTTCTTGCATTTTACTGAGGCAACGAGGAAACATTTTTCCTCATATTGGATTGTGATGGTGTTATTGCCTCGTTCTCAATACAGCAGAACAAATTGGATTTAAATATAATTATGCTTAGAGCAGACCCACTCCTCCAAGAATTCCTGTTGTAGTGTGCTTAGATAGAAATGGAAAGCAACTTGAATTACTACCCATCTTCCAGCTCTGTGTGGCAGCAAGGTTAATTTAACTGACTTTGCAATAAAGGACTATGTTCGCCTAAAAATAATGCTTCTTTGTTTACCCATACTAAAGCCATTTCAACAGAACGCTGCTGTAGTGCTATTATTCCACTTTCAACATCCTATGGAATCCTGGGATTTGCAGTTTAGGGAAGGGCTTTTAGAATTCTTGGCCAGACAGCAATTTGCCCTCAGTAATCTACAAATCCCAAAATTCCATGGGATGTTGAAAGTAGAATACTAGCACTATGAGAATATAGCATGGAAATGGCCTGAGTTTGCTACATCACTAAATCTGATCATGATATGCTATTGTTATGTGCCTTCAAGTAGTTTCTGATTTACAGTGATCTTAAGGGGCACCTATCACATAATTTTTTGGGAGTTGAGGGTATGTGACGCACTCAAGATCACCCAGTGGGTTTTGATGGCTGAGCAGGGAATCAAACCTTGGTCTCAATACTCAAACTACTATACCACTTCATATTATTACATTAACTCATTCACTTCAGTATTTCAGGGCACAGTAAACATTCATGGAGAGGGACTGAGAGGCTAGCAAAGATGTATAAAGAGATGAAAGCCAAATTTTAGAAATGTTGGGATTATGTTGGCACTTTGTATCATATGTGGTGGACATGTGTTAAAGCTAAACAGTTCTGAATAAAGATACAAAAAATGATGCAAATGATTTTAAAATCTCAGTTACCTAAAAACCCTGAGTTATATCTGCTAGGAATCTGGGAAGAAGATACAACAGTGGATATAAAAAATGCAAAATGAATATTTGTCTGAATGGAAGTGATTGATTTCTTAAGGCAATCTGATAAGAATAGGTTTTAATAATTAAAATCAGTATCATTAATTGAGAAGTACAAAATAGATTTAGAAGATGTATTATGTTTGTTATTTCAAAATGTTTTATATTGATGATTATTGTATTTATATGAATCAGTTATCTAGAATAAGTTAATATGTAATTATGAATTTGAGAAATTAAGTAAGTAATTAAAATGAAAAGTGATAAGCATTAATATTTATGTGAGAAAATGTATGACTTAATAGCTAAGTGTAAATGTTTAAGTAATATGAACTTTTTGCAAAAAGTGTGGTAACCAATCTTACTTATTTTTTTGTTAATATTTGTTTTAGTTATGTCTAGATGTCTGCTTATGTTTGTATGGATTTAATTTTGTTACTGTTTGCTGTTTTGTATGTATGGATTATACTTTTTGAATATTTATTTTTTTTTAAAAAAAATTGAAAATCCCTGGAAGGGGCAAATTCTCCTCCTGACCAACATATTTCTTCAAGAGAGATTCCATATGGGCCCTTGTCCATGCAGCAATGTATGAAGAAAGATTTTTCCACGGGATTGGAAACCATATCTGAACTCAATATGCCAGTCATGTAAAAGAGACTTTTCAGTGTTTACAGCTGTACTGTCCACAACTGAATGCATGGAGGCAAGAATGGAGCCTGCAACTGTGGTACTGGCCATTGCA
The DNA here is from genome assembly GCA_948474755.1 of Ctenosaura bakeri. NCBI lineage: Eukaryota > Metazoa > Chordata > Lepidosauria > Squamata > Iguanidae > Ctenosaura > Ctenosaura bakeri. Next base: position 111,621 of record CAOLHI010000636.1, on the reverse strand, counting down.
ATTATTGTACTCTGATGATTGCCTGAACAACTATGAAAAATGTGTGGGTGAGGGAATAAAGACAGGGGATTTCTCCTGAGTCTCACCAAAACCTGATCTGGAACACCCCAGGTACATGCAACTTATTTAATATACTTTATAGTCTGACTCTTAGATATATACAATATCTAAAGTAAAATGCAGTTAGACTTCTAGTTTCTCGGTTTGTGTAATATTATATCTGTTCTGGCATTTTAAAGTCTTGTTTCTTTAGAAACCCTTGGCAATTCAGGAGGTAGCATTTTTATCACTGTGATATTTACTAATGTGTCCTCTATATTCAATGCATATACATTTCTGACAATGATTTTAATAAGGATTTCTCTTTTTCAATATTTCCCTAAAGAAAAGCTGCACAGCCTAAAATGTGGACTTTTAAAAAGTAATAAAAATGCATTAATAAATATACTGAGAATTTTTAATAGTCTGTTTTGCATAATTTTATACGTGCAGTTGCAGAAAGCTACCAGTGAGATTCAGCATACAAAGAATTAATATGACAACCATCTTCAGTAGTTCATAAACTTTTTGAGGGTAATAAAATGTAGAATTTACTTCCACAAGATACTAGAGGCTGCTATGGTGATTCTCTCTCTTCCTTTCTAAGTTCCACTCCCCACTCCCTCATGATATATGTATGCCTAAAGCCATGCAACTTACCCTGAAATAGTCATTTTTCCCCTTTAACATAGAACATAGCAAAGAGTTCATGTGTTAAAATGTATTCAAAATCTCATATATTAAACCACAGTCAAATAAAAAGTACCCATCTATTGATTGACCGAATGCCACCAAAATTGTCCCCTTCTGATAGTGTTGTATATATTAATCCCATGTTCTTTCAAGCATGCTCAGAATCTGTCTGTTGCTGCTCTGGTTAACAGGAAATGATATTCCCAGAGCCTTACTACTTAATGGATTGAGAAGGCAATCAATTTTTCGGGTTCTCCTGGTTGAAGCCAGAAGCAACTAAGCCTTAAAACTGCAAACCTATGCCGCTTATATTACTATCCACACCACTGCTTTCAGGTTACATTTTATGGGGAGTCTTGCCAGAAGGCTAAGGGAGTAAAAATAAAAGCCATGTAGCAAGCTCTTTCTGAAAATTCCCCAAGAATTCTTGGAAAACTGGACTGATTGCATAGCAATCCAAGAAAATATATGTCAATTACTCCCTTATATTATGTTTGAAAGATGTGAGTGGAATAAATCTTCATGTAATGGTAAAAAGGGTTGCAAAGAATATTTCAAAATATGGGAAAAAAAGATTTTTTTTTTTTCAACTGTTGCAAGATCCTGGTGAGGAGAATTCCAGACTGATGAGAATCTTCCTAGTTTGGGACTTAATTCTGTGCAAAATTTTGCATGTGATATTTTAGTGCATTTTAGTACCTAAAATAGCATATGCTGCACAGATATTAACATTTCACTGCAAAACAGGATGACACTTGCACAGAAAATGTAGTTTTCTATTCACCAAAATGTCATGTGCAAATATTGTACAGATAAAGTCCTCAGCTATGACATTTCTTGCTTAGGAAACACTTTTTTTTTTCCTACAGAGAAAATAATTCCTCTGCAGAGAAATATTATTTTCTGCACAGAAAAGACTGTTTTTGGTGCAAAAATATCACATGGGAAACAAATAGTCCTTGTTAGCTGCACAGTTTTCAGAAATGCAGTTTTTAAATGTTTTCTCATAATGGGAAGAATGAAAACCAGCATGGTATAATTGTCTGAGTGTTGGATTCAAACACTGGGAAACCAAGGTTCACATTCTTGCTCTCCCATGGAAACCTACTTGATGAGCTACACTCTCTTGGAAAAGTCACACTCTCTCAGCCTCAGATAAAGCCAAGGGCAAACCCTTCCAAATTCTACCAAAAAAAGTCCTGTGATAGGCTTGCCTTGGGGTCAGCATAAGTCAGAAATTATTGGAAGGCACACAACAGCAAGAACTGGGAAGAAATCTGTTAAAAGTACTCAATGCATTCTTTGGGAACAAAATTAGGAAAAAAAACCCACATCACTATAATGGACTGTAGTTTTCCAAATATAGAGATTAGTTTTCAAAACCCTTGTCCTTTCCTTTCTTGACTTCCTCCCACAATTACCCACCTACAGCCCAGGTTTTGTGCTGTTGTTTTGTCTGATCATCCCCCAACCAACAACAGTTATGTTCCTGCAACATTTCACTTTTTCCTTTTAATAACAGTGAATAAGCCTTTTATTCACATGTCCTACATAATCGAGATTTTCTCTAAATCAAACCAGATGGTGGTTGCTGAACTCATTGTATTCTGATGCTTTTGTAGTGCAAAAGGGCTCTTAAAGGAGGCTTACTCTGGGGGAATCGAGGGGATTGTCATTGACATCAGTCAGGGTGATGTTCACTGTCGTGGTCCCCGATAATCCACCCATCTGGCCTCCCATGTCTTTTGCCTGGATGACAACTTGGTACTGTTCTCTGTTTTCCCTGTTCATGTTCGGTAGAGCTGTCCTGATGATGCCTTTAAAGAAAACAAGCAAGTGGTTGGTAGTGCTTATTATACTGCTTCCATTCATAGTTGCATGTGCAAATACACATTTTAAAAAACAGGAGTGGTTCACCAAAGGAATTGGCTAATGCTGAGAAAAATGACAAGCAACAAATGGTGGTGCTCTATTTGTTAACCAAAATAAAGTGATAGAATTCATGGTATAGTATTTTGAACAGTAAGAAATGGACTATGTTTAAATGCTCTCCACAAAGAAGAAAAAAATCCCTCCACACAGAGTAAACTAGTATATTTGGGATTTATTTTCCACAACATACCCTGTTCCCTTATATCAGAACTTTCCAAAGTTTTCATGTTGGTGACACACTTTTTTAGACATGCATAATTTTGCGACACCGTAATTCAGTTTTACTAGCAAACTGGAGGTTAAACCCCTTATAAGAGATACAGACACATACATAAATTGTAATAACAAAATGTATGGGGACACAACATATCTCATGAAAACCTTTTTTTTAAATACATGATTTATAAATAATAACATACATTTCCACAATTTTAGGCAACACACTTACACACTTCAGGTAACACACTAACATGTCATGGCACACCATTTGGAAAGCCCTGCCTTATATGTTAGGATCATTCATTCAATCATTACATGGGATAGCATTCAAAAGACATCTTTCTCACCTAGATTCCAAAGTGATGCCCTCTAGATTAGAAAAAAAAAAGTCCTCACTTTTCCAAGTGCAAAATACATCAGTACAGTTTTCACATTCATCACACTTTTTTTTCTTCTAAAGTAATTAGGCTATGGCACACAGCTGAAGAACAGCTGTGCTATTCTGCTTCCTTAACATTCTTGTATAAGGCAGATAAATGATGAAAACAAAACAATATCCATATCCCTGACCTGTTTCTGGCTCCACTGAGAAATATGGTTGGCCTTGGAGTATGCTGTAGATGATTCTGGCACTGTTTCCATAGGAGGGGTCATCAGCATCTGTGGCTGTGACTTGCACAACAGAAGTACCTGTAACATTCAGATAGGACTTAGTTCTGCATGATGTCAGAAGATGAGAGTACTACACAAAATATTAAAAGAAACAATGGAAATACTTCAGTTCTTTCTTTCTTTCTTTCTTTCTTTCTTTCTTTTTTTTTTGCTAATAGAAGTACAGATTTTTCAATATAACATTTTAAGAAGTCCAAGATACATTCCTTTTCACCTAATAAGAATATTTTCAAGTGAGCAAGAGCAATTCATAATAGACTAACTGCAGGAATTTTTTTACAACAGATCCTTCTACAGGAACTGGTTGGAGGCACCAGTTCATATCTTCAGGGCCTTCACATGACCCAATATGTCATGAGCCCATCATCACACTTGCAAGTCCTGCATGTAGGCTACAAAAGGTTTAATCAGCTTAGAATATGATCATGAACACTCAAGGATACTCAGCCTGAGGCAGGCCATGGTCAGAGTTGGGTCTGGGAAGACTCCTTGCAGTAAAATGGTAGAATAAGTTATCCCTTCTGTTTGGACCATAAGCCATGCCTGTGTTCACCTGTACTAAGAGTTATAAGTCCTGGTGTGACTGTCTTTTCATGAATTAGTTGAAATATGCTAATTTCAGCTGAAGATAACCTAAAGGCCAATTTTTTCTCTGTATGGCCCAACTTTTTTTTTTTTAAAAAAAAATAACAACCACCATACATAGTGTGAGATGTACAAAGAAAAAAAAGAGAGAGAGAGGGAGAGGGAGAGAAAAAATAAAATGGAGAGGGCAATATCCTGTGCAAAGATTTGATTTTGATTCCAGTATCAGGTTGTTTCCTGTTACAATTACAGAGATAAAGCTTCTGTTATTTGTTTTAAAAATCCTAGCATACCAACCAATGAAAATATTTTCTGACATAAGGGGAGAAAAATAGGTAAAGAGAAAGTGCTCTGTTGACTCTTTCAGACGTTTACAATGTCTGGAGAAAGCGCTCTTGGAAATGTTAGGTTTCACCAAGTATACTGTAAGGTTCATCGAATAGGGAACTGCCTGCTTATACTATGCAAAGCAGTGAAAACAATGCAATTGTGTGGTCTATTAGTGGAAACAACCTTCAGAGATGGGTAACAGTTTTCATTAGATTCACTAAACTGATTTTCATTAGGTTCATTATGTTCATTTACAAAACTGGAACATAAGTGATGTGATATTTGATTTCTCCAGAACTTTTCATCAGACCTGATACAAGAATTAGGCGATAAACAAACACATCTAAAAATATGGACTGGAGGTTTGATTTCTGTCTATCCCTACAGCTATATGATGGTTACTGCAAGTCCATTGAATGCAAGAGCTGTTACAGTATCAGCTTTCAGGTTGTTAGGATGCATAAGTCATGCCTTCCTTCTGTGCTCACCAACAAGAGATAATGTTTGATATGATGAGACCTGCTCACAGCTTTTTTTTTTTTGAGCCTTACAAACTCCTGAGGTGGTTGTCAAGCTTTTCATTCTCTTCTATTGTGAGAGCATGCAGTATCATTGTGTACACACAGTATTTCCTTCCAGTGAAAAGACTGAGGCTTCTCTTGTTCCCTGTATACTATCTTCATGTAGGCATACAAGACCTTTTGAATGTACCGTGGCAATCTTTTGTTACCAGTCCTTGTAATAAAAATAAAATAAAAAAATAAATAAAAGAGAGGAACTACAGATCAGTGGGAAAAGTACATGCTTTGCATGAAGATAGTGCTCAGGGTCAATCCTTTGCATTTTCCATTGAAAAGATCAGGTGTCATGCAATCTGAAAAGCCTGTCCTTGAGAATGCAGAGAATAGTTGTTACTCAGTGTACACAATACTAGGCTTGATGAGCAATCAAACAGACTGACTTGGTAGTACCTCTGTTCTGCTGTTGTACATCCAACAACCAGATGTAGGTCTAAGTATAGAGGGGAACGATTGGCATTCACGGGAAAGAAAGATGAATCATATGTTTATTTTAAATTCAACCTAACAGCCCCTGTCACATCTCATAACACTCCTATTTATTTTGTCACTTAAAACTCACATTTTGTTAGGGTTACTACCCATCCTATACTCTGAGATTTCAGGGCCAAAACCTGAGACTACGAGGAAGGTTGTTGTGATGTTACAAGGATGGGTCAAAGGCACAGAAGTGTTGGGAAAGTCAAGATGGCTTTTGGGGGCAGTTGGTTGTAAAAGTGGGAACATGGGAAAGTCCAGTTAAATGGGCCCACAAACTGCTAAATCCTTGCTATCTGGTACGATAACCTCAAACTAGGTAGGGGGTCATTTTCTGACAGACGGACAGAGAACAAAAAGTGTCCAGAAGTTGCAACAGTTGCTTTCATTCCATTAGAGTTCATATCCCACACAGCTATATATACTTCAAGAATGACTCATGGGGAATTTTCCCAGGCCCTATACTATTGATGAAACTTGAGAAAGGTTCAGTGTCAGCCCCCAGGCACTGTACCACTGCGTCTAGGACTTGCACAAGAAATTGTGACACTGGTATCCATTCTTTGCTTCAAATGACATGACAGACTCAAGTATATGCATTTACCAATGTCCTCCCCTCAGTCTTCTTTGTTTTGTTTTGTTTGTTTTTCGGGCACAGCAGTTTATGTATAACTGCCACACAAATGCTAACATCTTCATGTTCAGCCACAGAGTCCAGATGGCAGCTGAGAATGGGTGGAGGTAAAAGCCCAGGATTCAAAGACATCTCAGTCCCAACAATAAAACTTTCCCTTCCTCCAGTACCACTCACCCTGGAATTTGTCTCACTACCTGCGGACCCAGGGAAGCACATCAATTCCCTGGAGCTTCAGTGGATACCTCTGAGACCTATTTAACCCTAACCTATTTAACCCTATTTAATACTTTGGCAAAGAAACTCTGACTGATTTATTACAGGGACAGTAAAGGCACAGATAAATCCATCATAGATAAAATGACTGAAAATTAAAGCAGAAGATGGGGGTCAATAACTTTGTAATGAATAATTTGGCCAGCTTTAAAGGCAGAGTAAGTTCTACCCTATAGCTTCCTTGCCTTCCGTTTTGCCATGCTAAAATGTATGAGCCTCTAATCAGCTGAAAGACTAATCCGTTCTGATCAATTTGAATACATTAAGGACCCTCCCTTCTGTTTCATCTCTACATTTAGCCATTTTAGAAACTGTGCAGCCTTCAAAGGCTTCTGAGGTAAAATTAAAGTGAGACTTGACTCATCCTTGAAGCACTACCCAGCTTGTTACATTTCTGCATTTTCTACTGTTACTTAAAAAAAAAATCATCTTATTTCTTGCCTGCCAGCCAATTTTTAATCCCTTTCAATGGCACACCCGTGTGCTATGCTTTACAGATCAAAATCTTTTGAAGAGCCAGGAGTCCTGTTTCAATGCACTGGAGAGTGTCAGAAGCATTTTCCAAACAAATCGCGTGGCACTGCTTTTCATTTCCATTCTGTTTATTTGTCTGTTTGTTTTATGGGCTTTTACTTTCAGTTTAGGAATAAATAGAGCCATTAGTCAGGCTCATTGGGGTCATGTCTTAATGTTTCCTGTCATATGTACCAGTTGGCAGCATCTTTAGCACAAAGTTCCTCTTCCAAAGGGGATCAGGCTTACATATGCTATTAACCTATCAGTTGGGAGGGGGCAGAATTTTGTGGCACAGTGCCCCCTTGTGCACTGTGTACAGTGTATGTGATTTCCACTTAAAGGATCTCATCCATAAGGGACATTATATCAAGAAAATTATTGCCACCAGTTTGCTGCATGATGGCATATCTTATGCTACACATATATGCATATAAAATACTTTTTTAAAAAAGTAATGAAAGGGGAAAATGGAATCTGTTTTGAAAATAAAGTCTTTATCATCCTTAAGAAAAGTCTTTTGTGTTTTGTGCCTCTCAGGGTTGATGAAAATCCACACTTCTGCAGCAGTGGAATGGAGTTGGTGGTCCTGTACCAGTACGTGTGGCAGTGGAATACATTTTCTCATGGATATGATCTCTGCATTGAAATTCTCCAGGTCATTGTGAGAGATGACAATTTTTGGCTAAATATTGTATAACTCAGTAGAAGGCAATGTCTGTTGTCTAAGGTTGAAGTAAAAGAAATGAACAGTTAAACTTTTGATCCAGAACACATAATTCAGTATTCTACCAAAGTCTAATCTACATACGTTAAATATTTAAATGTTCCTATATGTTACTCCACCTTCCCCCCACCAAAAAAATTTCTCTGGCTACAATCCTGTTGGTTACATATGTATGTAACAACAAATATATAATTGCAATATGCAAACTGCAAATATGTAATTGCTTGTGTGATTGCTAAGAGTAGATGAGGTCTGATCAGTCAGTAGGAGTAAGCATTCTCCTAGACCTCTTGGGGTATCTGTGGTGATCTTGAAGGATGATCTCATCTTCTTCTGGTGGGCTGCAGCCATGCTGCTGGTGGCTGCCAGGTTGTCCTCTATTCTCTCCCAGCCACTAAGAAGTCATGGGGAGGGATATTCGGTTTGGAGACAAGTAAATTGAATAGACCAGGAGGCACAGAGTTGTAGAATTTTAAGCTGCACCATTATGATCTAGGACAGTAGCAGCTGTCTTAAATCCAGCTGCAATTTCCAATTAGACTAAATGCATTCAATCTATTGCCAAATGATAAAGCCACACTGCTTCAGTGGTCTACTGTAGTCAGGAGTAGCCACTGGATAAGACTTCTGCAAGTGGAAAACTATCAGAGCTACCAAATGGCTAGGATAGAAACTTTTACTTTGGTCAACTATTTTTCAAGCTTCCAGGATTATTTTTTTTTAAAGGTAGAAATGTATACAAAACTGGAACCCACACAGTCAGCCTGAACTGATTTGTCTTTTCTATAAACTCATATTCCACTTCATGCATTTGCACATGTTGGAAAGGAGCACCTTCAAGCTTCTCCAAAAGTCAATTTATACACATTACATAAAATTCACTGGTATTATGAAGTGGGAGTAGAGTTCTTGACTCTGTTCTCTCAAGCTGAGAATTCAGAGGACAGGTATAATATTTTGTACTATTCCCTCAAATTATTTAAAACAAAGGGAACAGCAGCTAAAAGAGCACACACAAAGATTGTCTGCTATTGAATGTAGCTTATTATCTTTCTTTCTTTCTTTCTTTCTTTCTTTTCTTCCTTTTTCTTTTACATGGAAGCACATTCAATTGTCTGACAGTGGCTCTGAAAACTGAAATGGTAGAATCCAAAATTCTACCACTTGACAGTCAGCTTACACTGTGGCTATTTCTACACCGTTATAGTACTATTATTCCACTTTCAACATCCTGTGGAATTCTGGGGTTTCTAGTTTACTGAGGCCCATGAGCTCTCTGGCTTAGAATTCTAAATGCCCCTTCCTAAACTGCAAACCCCAGGATTCCATGGCATGTTGAAAGTAGAATAATAGCACTATAACAGTGTAGTGCAGAAATGGCCCATGTAATCAACAGCTTTCTGTCATGATATTCAAGGCCTCCCTGATAGGGTTTTTGATAACCAACAAGAGGGACTTCAAGCAGATACTCCAAAGCTCTGCCAAGAAAGACAATGTATTGGAATGAGGCATTCACCTCAAGCAGGAGATGCTGATAGGAAACAGTGCCATTCTTACTGGTTGTTCTCTGTTGCAGGACAGAAATGTCCATGCCACACATCTAGTCCTGAGTCCCATAAGCTATCCTGCTCCACTATTTGAACTGGAGGATACCCTTCCATTACCATGACTGCAGTAATATTCTTCTGATAGTGCAGTCAGTTTCTGTACAGTAAATGGAAAGTTGGCATCATCTTGTCTTTAACCTCAGGGAACAAGCAAAGGTTAGCTGTGTAGCACAAAACCCTGCAGTCAAGAAAGGGAGATTTCCATGCCATTCTATGCCATGCCATGTGTTTGCTACAATTTGATTGTGTTTGGCTGGTGAGGGGTATCCTGAATGGAAGAGAAATAAATTCTTAGGGATGTTCATATCTTCAAAGGCCATTTCCGCACAGGGTGAGGGAATAGCCCCTTGATGCTACTCACCGGACTTTTGGGCTCCCCAGTTCAGTCCACACTGCTCCAGAGCAGAGCGTGGCCACCACTCTGCACTCCTCTGGGGATGAAAATGATGGCTTCTGGTTGGTCTCAACCAACCGCTGGAGCTCGCCAGCCTAAAGCCCACCCCCAGCAGATTACAGGCTTGCACCAATGCGAGCCTGCGAATCTGCATATGGGAGCAGGCTCGTAGTGGTGTGCTCCGTGCTTTTGAAAGACCTGTTTTTAGCAGTCTTTCAAAAGCATGCTGGACGACCACTTGGGGTCGTTCTGGAGTGGGCTGGGGTGCAGATCTACATTAAGTAGGTCCGACCCAGTCCACTTCCAGGTGCAGACTTCCTCCCTGGAGGACACTCTGCCCCATTTTAAAAACCCCATGTGGAAATGGCCAAAGATTTTAACTGAAGATTGATTTAGCATACATTGTTACAGTTGCAAAGGAACCAGTTCTCTACCATTGACCTGAATTTCTGAAGAACCACTGCAGAGGGAACAATAATATGTTTCTTTCCTATTTGACCATCATTCAGTTAAGAAAGAGGATGGTATTCATATGGGAGACTTTGGGGTTTCCTGTGGCAAATCTCATATGTGCTCTGGCCCACAGACCTTAATTGGAATGTTGTTTGCTCTTGATGCTGCTGTTGTTGTGGCTGTGTCTCTTTAAGTCATTTTTGACTTATGGCAGCCCTAAGGTGAACCAATTAAGGTATTTTCTTAGCAAGATTTGTTCACAGCAAGTTTGTCATTGCCTTCCTCTAAGGGTGAGAGAATATGACATGCCCATGGTCACCCAGTAAAGTTGCCAGAATAAAAACTGGAAACAACTCCTGTACCTTTAATGACTGCATAGGAGTGGGGATTTCATCAGGTGGTGCTTGTTACCTGATTCCATGACAAACAATATCTGCCTATATTTCCTCTTTTCCACAGCAACTGAAGACATAGGAGACATCTCCAGGTTTCAGCTTGGCAATCTGATCACCCAGTGGGTTTCCATGGCTGAATGTGGATCTGAACCCTGGTAGATTGAAGCTGAAATGAAGAACCTGTCACGTGTTGCCAAAATATGGCTTTCCAGAAATTGTTGAACTGCAATTCCCAGCAGGTGTAGCTAGCATAGCCAAGGATGAGGAATATTTGAAATTGTTCTTCAACATCTGGAGGGCCACATAATTCCCACTCCCAATCTGGGGCACAGAATGAAGTTCAGAGAATAAGAACCAAAAGGAAGTGGAGGAAAACTAAAGAACAGATTGGAATATTCCTTTGAGTTGATAAAGAACAATTGGATTTAAAAGCTAAGAGGACACATAAATCTTTTTATTTGTTTTTTCCTATTTTATTTGCAGCACTTGCAGACAAGATAAGATGCTAACTGCACCTCCTTTATACAGAAGATTTGGGCATTCCTCTGAAGAAGGCTGAATCATTTTGTTTACTGATGTTTTGCAAGACAATTCAGATATGCCACATGGATTTGTCTTCTGGCCTAAAGCACAATTTGGGTAGTTTGTGAAATCTGAGTTCTTAATTGCTGCTTCCCTCTGGCTTCTGGAAACACTGGACAAAATGGGGTAGGGTTAGGTGAATGAAAAGTACAGAGAAGCTACACTCTTATTTTGCAAGATAGTGATATGATGCTGTTAATACTTGTGGTTCTGAGGTATTCCACAAATAATTCAAGAAACAGTAAAATATGTTTTGTTTTTCTTTGAGTTGGAAGGAAAAAATATTCAAAGTCTTCTAGGACAAATGAAGGAAAGACAAAACATGTTCTGTTAGGAAGAATCATTGTGGATCCGGCAGCAGGAGTAAAGGATGTTTCTTACTAATGATGGAGTGAATGAAAAAGCCTGTAGAGAGGAAGGCGGTAGCCACTATAAATAGATTGTTGGACTTCAAAAGAGAAAGACAAAAGGAACACTGGCTCAGAAAGGATGGCAAGATAACTGTTGCAGCCCGCCTGTGAACACAGAGGGTGGTCACACCTGTGTGAAGTTTGCATTGATATCTCTGAGGCAGGAGGGCGGAACAGATTAGAGGGCTGAGAGACCAACTGGGAAGGATGACAGCAATCAGCAAAACTGAGAAAATCATAGCTTCAGTAATTCAGAGGTAAAGCTGCAAAACTCAAAGACCCAAGATAGGTAAAAGCCTGGCAAAGAAATGAAAGGCAAGGAATAAGTAATTTAGGAGAGACGATTGACGGGATGCAGTGAAATAACAATAAAAGAAGATACAAATTGGGGGGGGGAGGTGCAGTGCTATGAAGTCTTCCCTTGGCCTCAGTAAGCCAACAGAAAAGCCACAGTAAAGAAAGCTGGCTCACGTAAAGATGAAGAAAATACATGGGATTACAAGATGCAGAAGAAGAAGTGAAAAGATACTGAAGGATATTCTTTCACAAGCTGTTGCAGCACAAGAGACAAAGGCCAACGCGTAGGGAGCTCCTCACAATGCAGCTTAGTATAGATCCTCTAGATCTTTTAATCCATCCCTGAGACTCCTGGGATAATCACTGATTGTTTCATAGACAGTGGATTAATATTTAGGACATAAGCAGTATTTGTTGAGTGTTGAGACGGTGCATGAGAGAATTCAACAGCTGGTGTTGCAGGATCTGGTTAATCAGGCAACCATAATATTATGATGTCCTAAAACAATTGTTTATTATACTGTACAAGGTATTCTAACTTCCTGTCCCCACTGCCCCACACAAATGGTGCTGCTTATCAGCAAAATCAGTCCAGAAAGTCTCTCAATCTGCTCTGTCTAGCAGGCTTCTTGGGCATTAAGAGGCCACATTTGTGTGATACCTCATGGTATTATTGTGCTAGTTATTTCAGCACTTGAAGGTCAGAGGGCAGTAATGGCTTGAAAGTCTCCTTCACATGGCAAGCTGTTTGTTGGAAGCATCTTCTCACACTAAACAGAGTAATCAATTTAATGGTTTCTTTACTAGTAGATGCAGTCTGCAGGTTGCAAATTCGCATTTGTATTCCAGACTGCTTCTGAGAAATGCTTTCTCTTCCCTAAATCCAAGCCTAATTCAGTTGTACAAAGAGAAAACAGGATTTAACAGAACCCAACTTCCTTCTGTTATGAGATATACTGCATGCTCTGACTTTTTACTGTTAAAGATAAAAATGTCCCTCTTAGGGACTTTTATGATCAGCAAATCTTCACCTAAATATTTTCCACTTGCCAGCTTTGCAGACAGTTGTAGTGGCTGATTCCCCCCCCCCGCTTTTTTTTGTCTCTGTATCTTTTGATTTCTGGTTGGTTACACTGTAGAATAGAAGTCCCCTCCCCATTCAGCATTTTAAACTATTCTTCCTTAGTTGTGGATAGAGCAGGCTCGGAGGAGATAAAGGAGATGCTTTGTATTTTTTTTTTTTTAAAGAGTTGCTGAACATATTGCTGGTGAATAATTGTGTTGTGACAATGATTACAAATCTAACAAAATATTAATGACAATAATAGCAAGCCAAGTAAATTTTATACTCTATGGGGGACTTTTTTTAAAATGCTTTCCTCACAGACAGGGTATATCTTCGATGATGTACCCACATGATATGCAATTTTAAAGAACTTCTTTTTCAAGTCTTGTCCATACTTGTATGGAAGAGAAAGTAAAAGTAACAGATAGCATGGCAGAGTGTGAATAAGGGAGGAAAAAACCCAAATGTTCAAGTTACAAATATGCAGTGAAGCTCACTGGATAACCTTTGTGGTGAAAGTCCTTATTATTTAGCATGGTCTGACATCTTACAGCTGGGATGAGGAAATATGTCACCATGATTTTTTCTGGACTGCAACTTTATGCATCAGTCATCATTGTTGAAGCTGGTTATGGATGGCTAGACCCATAGCCAAACAGCATCTGGGAAGCCACGTGTTCTACACAATTGCCTTAAAGGATAGATTGTGAGAATCAATTGGAATGTGAACTGTATCATATAAGAAAAAAAATCTAGGAAGCACTATTTGTAGAAAAAAATAGAAGGGAAAAAATGAAGGTTCTAAGTGAGAATGAATTAGGAATTGAAATGGTACTTTTCTGAAGTACAACTACTAGAACCCTTTAGTCCTACTGCCAAGCTGTTGGGAGCCGGGTGTACTGGTCCGGAAGTTCCAACAAATAACCAGAATCCTATTGGTGATTGCTGCTGGTATAAATATCGTTACACAAACAACTGCACTTTCTAGGAGGTTGCACAAGGATTGTATCCTATTTGAGGTTGTTCTTGTACCATAAAGTTTGTATGAGAAATTGCTAGCTGCTGCATGATAAATGGTGTAGTCTGGGTAGCTCTATTGTAGTGTACATCTGAAGTAGCTATACTGGCAGAAACTTATACTACACAACCTGTAACAGGATCTTAGTCCTACAAAGCAACCTCTGAATCCTCTAAGAAGGAATATTATCTATACATGAACAACTGCAAATTCTTTATTTCACACATACAGTTATCCATCCACGTGTCCCCCAATTTAATTGTGAATTCCATTTTTTTCTGCCTAAGTGTAGGATCTTACATTTCTCTCTGTTAAAATTCATTTTGTTTGCTTTGTTCCAGCTCTCCAATCTGTTAAGGTCATTTTGAATTTTGATCCTGTCCTCTGTTGTATGAGCAACCCCTCTCAGTTTGGTGTCATCTGAAGATTTGATCACCATGCTCTGTATTCCTTCATCCAAGTCAGTATGATTATGATTAATGTCAAAACCAAACAGCATAATTGTATGAAAGAGTTAAACACAACAGCATCTTAATAGTCCAATCCTATGCATGTTGACCCAAAAGTAAGCTCTTCCGTGGTGCTTATTTCCATGTCAGTCAATCTGGCACTGCAGCCTAAATAACTTGGTGAGGATTTCCACTCATCTGAACTACCAAACAGACAGGGAACACATTTCCACCCATATGATGCAAACAGAATGAATGAAAATCACTTTGAATAATAAGTCTCTGGATTTGCTCTGTTATATAGCTGTACAGTTGAGTACCTTTGGCTGACCTTTTCTCATGGTTTATTGCCTAGTATGGAATCTTGAATACCAAAGCTTGCTTTCATGCACCTGTATGCCTTGCTGAATCAATGCATATAAATTTAATACTGTCTTGGTGCCTGTAGTCCATTGCTTTCTTTCTTACAACACCTCACCATTTTCTGATGTGGCCAAACAGCTAAAACTGCACAGCTTGGATTTTCCACTAGACAGATAAGAACATTTTCTATTAGGGAACATTCAGCAAACAGCACATAATGTTATGTTCAGGATGTAATTAGTTCTGACAATTGCAAAAAGGGAATAAATATTCTTTCTGGTCAGAAGGAGACAGGAAGCTGGGGGTACTACAAATTCAAAGCACAATAAATAAGAACAACAAACTAGACATGTCTATTCAGAAGCAATCCTCAAAGTCAAATGCACAGGTAAGTGCACATCTTTAATTTAATCAACTTTATAACCGATTTCATGTAATTGTCTTGCAAATAATAGAAAAGCAAGTGAAGAATGTGTCTATCAGTGCAACATGAGCAAAAAAAATACTGATGCTTTTCAGGGCTATTGTACTTTTAATTAGAAGGTTTCTTTGGGTGACTTCTCAATTTTAAAAAGTTTCTAGTTTGATGGGACCACATTATTAATGAGCTGAATCTTATAACCATGCTTACCATGTACTGACATGGGTCACTAAATATTTGTTTCTTATTTTAATTTTTAAACCATTTTTCCCCTGTCATACTGAGAGAGAGAGAGAAAGAGAGAGAGAGAGAGAGAGAGATTGAGAGGTGGGGATTGTAAGAACTAATGCTCCCCTCCAGTGTAGCACAGCATCACAGTGGGTGATGGAGAAGATGGGGTCAGAGCTGGAAAAGTTACAAGTGCTTCCTGTTCCATCACCTCTTCCTCTTGCTAATTTTCTGTTGGAGCAAGCAGTAGCAGTGACAACCAGATTTCTCAGCAGGATTTGTTCATTGCAATTTCTTGGCATGTGTCCAGGTTGCAGAGCAATGTTGCTTTACTGGTGCTGCTCTGTGATCTAGCTTGCTTGGTTTATTTTCTCTGTTTGTGTGTGAGTGCCTGGACCATTATGAGTTATTGTGCTAATTTCACAGGAAGAAAGAACCAGTCAGGCTACAGGGGGTGGGTGGCACAACAGCCTCTACCACCTGGGAGGAGTTCTTTCCCCACTGTGCTTGTGAGTGAGTTTGGTCTGTTTTGGAGTTAATTTGTGGGGACATTTTTTTCTTTTTTGTCTGTTTATCATTTCTGAAGCCCTATCTGGGCCCAGAGAGGGGTCAAATAATGCCTGAAATTCAGCTGGGCCCTGCTGGGTGGTGTGGGACATGCCAGAGGTGTTCACTGGTGTGGAATTTAGTCACTGGGAGTGAAGGGAGCAGCCTTAGTTGGTTGAATAGGCCCTCAATATGTCTTCTCCCCCACCACAGTTTTAGGGGTCTTTTAGTGGGCCCACACCTTTGTTGGCTAGCCTCATGGGTTCAGAGGCTAAGCAGGCACTTGTGCCTTATGTATGGCAGATAGTTGGGGGAGAAAGTAGATGTTCAGTGAATACCCATGGCACCCATGGAAAGGTCTCTGGAAGTGTCCCTATATGAGTCCTGTGGGGTGGGGAGGGAGGATGTCTTTGGGACCAGCCTGAAGATTTAGCATACACTAGAGGTCATATGAGTAGTCGATAGACGGCCAGCTGGGGAGCAACCCCACTTTGGGTTCTCCCTTGGGCTCAGGTAGTTCACGTAGGAGAAGCAGGGGGTAATGTCTGGTAGAGACCAGCCTCTCCAGCTTCTCTCACATTACGTTCCCTCCTGCTTTGCACGTCCCAGGGCATGAACTTAATTAGGTTAAAAGTTTGAATAAAATGAATCATATTTCGACCCAAGTCTTTCCGTGTAGTCTCATTATTTCATGGGCTGGTCAGCAATTAACAAGCATTTAAAATGCCAGCTACTAATAATGTTCAATGCTATAAAGGAAGTAATTATTGGCAGAACCTAGGGATATAATTCTTTGCTAATTTTCTTCTCAAAGGAAGCAATGAGTTTTGAAGACTATTCATACTTCAAGACTTGTTCTGTGCAAAATTTGGACACAGTATATTTTCATAGAAAATAGTGCATTTTTTTTCTGCACAGAAAATTTTGTTTCCTACATAGAAAATGCTGTTTTGTTGAAATAAAATGTTGTCTTCTGCACAAAATAACCACATGCAATCTTTGCATAGAATAAATCATAAACTGAAATATTCTGGTTAGTGCATTCTTCTTATCAGGATTTCTTGACATGCAAGAAAAAAATAACAATTTTTTTCCTGTTACTATGAAGAAATACATCCATACAGCTTTTACTCAGATATACAAAAACTGAAAGGAGTTTGCCTTTGAAGAAAATTTGATTTTGAATTTTGACCATTGGTATGAGTATTATTTTCTAGATAAGATAGCATGGCATTAAGTACAGTATAGGATTACTGTTTTAGTTTTGTTTTCATCTGATTGTGAAATAATTAAGTGAACTAAAGGGCTCAAACATCAGAATAATCCATGAATGACAACCAGTTTATAAAATGAGAATGTGCAAGCCTAGGCCATATCAGATCAGACTACAGGGTGTCTCTCTGTGTGTATTTCTGTGTGTTCACTTGGTTGCTTCTTTACTGCCAGGGAGGGAAACCCTGGCAGTAAAGAGATTAGGCTAAAGAATTTTCCAAGATAGGCTAGATGTTTTGACTACAACTCAGAGATATTTGGTGAGGAGATGAGACACAGCTTTCTCAGTACCTATGCTACAGTTGTGGAATTCTCTTTCCTGGGAGGCTAGGCTGGCCCCTTCTTGTTCTTCTTCCAGAATCTTTTGTCAAATGGCTGTTTGCTCATAAAACTGACTTTTAATGAGCGGGTGCTATAATTAATCTCAATTGTCCTGATTTTAAATGAGTTTTAACTCAATTTGTTGAACCATACTTTATGTCATGGTGTTTAAATATTATAATTTTTCTACTTCTCTTCTGTATCTTTTTAGTTTATCGTGTTCAGGGATGCCTTAAGTCTTTGCTTTGGAAGACATATGAGACATAAATCAAAAGAATTAATGAATAACAAATCAAAGGAAGGCTCACTGAGGGAAAAATACTCACATATATAAACCCCCTACCAACCTCCTATAATAGGTTGGAGTCACATAGTTTATGAGTTCTGTGTTACTCCCACAACCATTTTGGCAGCCCTTAAGCCCTTTCTGGATCTTACCAGTTGTTCTCCCTAGAGAAAAAATAACCAAAGGAGGCTAAAGGAGGACTGCTATTCCTAGAAAATATAGGCCTACCCCTGTTGTATACAACTGTGTAGGGCACTAGGAGGGAAAGTGAAACTAGGGCTATTTCCGCATCGCCTCATGCCGGTACTTACCAGACATTTGGGCTTGATGCTTGGGTCCAGGCTGGTCTGGAGCAGTGCATGGCTGCCGCTCTGCACTGCTCCGGGGATGAAAATGGCGACTTCCAGTTGGTGGAGGCTCTCCACCAACCGCTGAAGCTTGCCAGCCTAAAACCCACCCCCGGCAGATCGCAGGCTCACACTGGTGCAAGCCTGCAAATCTGCACCAGAGTGTGGAAATGGAGTGGTGCGTTCTGTGCTTTTGAAAGACCTCTTTCTAGCGGTCTTTCAAAAGCATGCTGGACGACCATTTCAAGTCATTCAGGAGCAGGCTGAGGTGCGGATCTACAGTAAGTAGGTCTGACCCAGTCCACTCCCAGGTGCAGACGTCCTCTCTGGAGGATGCTCTGCACTGTTTCTTTAAGCCTGCGCGGAAATGGTCCATGAAATGCTTTACCATTTGACTGTCCACAACACAGAACCCTGACTCTTATTGGTTACTTCTAACTAGAGTAGACCCATGGAATCAATTGTTGAGGGATGAATTAAAACATAGGTATATCCCATTGATTCGGTGGATCTCCTCTTGTTGGGACTAACAATAGGACTAATGCCATTGTCTGACACTCATACAAGTTGATCTCTGGGCTCTTTTTAGTGGCTTCCACATTTAGCACACACAAAACACAGTGAAGAGGAGCACTTCATTTTAATTTTCCTGCTCCTGTCTCAACCATCTACATGTGCAGTAACAGGCATGCAAACTCACAGACATTTGTTGGTGTCTGGGAAACTTACCAACCACTGACATTTCAGGAACACTTGCAGTATAAACTTCTTCAGGAAACGTTGGTTCATTGTCATTGATGTCATGGATTTTGATCACAAATTCTGATTCTGGCTCCACTGGCCTGAGTGTTCTTCTGTTAATAGCCTGGGCACGTAGGGTATAGAAAGCTTTCTCTTCCCTGTCAATTCTTCTTGTGGCATGAATGTCACCTGTTCTCTCATCAATAACAAAAAGAGTGCCAGCTCCATCTCCTGACAAAATGTACTTGAGGGAGCCATCTCCTTTGTCCTGGTCAGAATGAAGCTAGAGGAGAAAAGAGGGTGTGGGGTTGGAGTCAACGAGAAAGAGAAAAGAGGTATTAAAAAAAAACAAAACCTTTAATAATATTAATAAAAAGCCAGTATTTTAAAAATCAAGCCACATAGGGGATTTCCAGCAAGATGTGCATTGGCAAAGCAAAGTCCCTTTCCATTTACAGTGACTTAATATACAGTGTAGAGTCTGAATGTTTGTACACATGAGTGTATGTGTATAACATTGAGATTCATGCTTCTACAACCCCCTTGAAGCTCGACATAATCTTTAGAGCTCAGCTCCAATGGCAGATTTTAGTTTCTCCCCCCTACCCCACAGCAACACCTGTTCTGTGCCGTGGAACATTTGTGTCACAAATCTTAAAGAAGAATTTTATGCTAATTCTGACCTTTTCTTCCCTTGAAAAAAGACTCTATTAAACATTCACAACCTGCTGTGTTAGTTGTAAATTCTTTAAGCAGATAAGGAACATGGCAGGATACATGATAATTAAGGAAAGCAGCATAACCGGAGCTGATCTTACCATTTTTTTAAAGTGAAATCATACCATTTATTCCAAGGGGAACATACACAAAATGTACAGGAACCCTGGCCTCCTAGATATTTTCTTTGAGATCTTAATGTTGCTGTATTTCAAACAATAACAACAGAATACCAAAGGACAGTTGGATGGAGGAGTTGTAGCATCATTTAGTTAGTTAGTTATGCTTTGAAAAAAGGATCTGAGCAGCATGGGCAAGGTGTGGGCCCAAAATGTTGTTGAAGTCCCAGAAATTCTAGTCAGCATAGCAAATGACAAAATAGACAGGTAGCAAATTTCCAACATCTGGAGAGCCATTTTTGCTTACCCCTCATGTACCAACCAGGAAACAGCTCTGTGGTCCTGAAGAAGTGGAGTTAGCTGATAGTTCATAATATGTATTAGGATGATGAGTTATACATTCCTACCCAGGCACTGAGACTTCTTTTCATCTCATCCTGAAGTAAAGCAAGGTGGAGTATAAAGAATATTCACCACTTTTTTGACAATAAGACATGCTAACACAGTTTGAGATGCCCCATGAAAAATACAGTAGGGGAGGGCAAGAAAATTCAGTGAAAATTTCCTAGAAAACAATTCCTGAAATGCAATAAATACAATACAATACAATACAATAAAATAAAATAAAATAAAATAAAATAAAAAAAGTATTGAAAAATGTGAAGAAAACTTTTTGTAATTTTGCTCGGCATTGACTGGAAAAAATGAAAATATTGATTTGCAAGTGGAAGAACAAAATAAGTCACATGTATATACCAGATGGATTATGTATATTCAGAAACAAGTCTCTGGACATTTCTGCCCTACATAGTTATAGTGCTATTATTCCACTTTCAGCATCCTGTGGAATGTTGCGGTTTGTAGTTTACTGAGGCCAAAGAGCTCTCTGGCTGAGAATTCTAAAGGCCCCTCCCTAAACTGCAAACCCCAAGATTCCATAGGATGTTGAAAATGAAATAATAGCACTATAATAGTGTAGTGCAGAAATGGCCTCGTTCATAATAGTTTCCCAGAGAGGGCCTCTTGGCATCTACTTTGTTATCTCATTGGCACTGGGCAAATAACACTTCAGCCTCTTAAGACCTTTGGTCATTTGTGTAGTTCTACTGCTGTGCTGCATTTTTACATGCATTGTATCTGATACATTTTCAGATTAGAGAAAAAGACATAACTGGTCCACAGGCTCAGTGTACCTGCAAATAAAAGGCTCCCCAAATGGGCAAACTCCTTCTCTAGTCTTCCATAAGAAACACTCTCTAGAGGATGGCAAGGACAAGAATCCCCATTATCTCCAATTTCTGATTAGAGATTCTTAAATTCTCATGACAAAGATTCTCCTGTGCATTTCTTGGCCTCCAGTGGAGATATTACAGATAGTGCAAAAAGTTAGACAGAAACTAGCAGTGTCACAAGGTCAGAGATCATCCAGCACATGCGAAAAACAGCTCTTCATTTTGTTATTTTTTTCTCCTTCCACAAGTATGAGAAGCATAGAGGAAGTGAAGCCAGTCACTGATTGAAATTACTCTTGCTCCTGATTGGACATTTCAGCCAGGAATGGGAGTTGGGAGAAGTTGTTTTTGTAATAAACCTCAAAATCCTTCTGTTAGCATGATCAGTAACAACAACTAATGTTTCTAAGCTTTTCTGTTAACTTTCTTACTGTGGCATAGTATCATTTGTTTTAATACCAGTGATTCCTTATTCTAAATGCAAGCATATTCCAGCATAAACCATTGTTCTTTTCATTGCTTTCAAATAGTTAATAGTGGTTTAATGTTAATGGAACAGATTTATTAAGCAGTTATTCTTCAATAAAATTACAGCTGGTCTCTTTCTTTCTCATCTTCTATTGCTAATTCAGACTTAACACAAAATACAATTTGGCTGTGTCACTTTGAGACTAGGCATTCTACAGCTGTAACAGATCTCCAACTTCATAAATTTTTGCCAAAATCTTTCCTTTCTTGCTTCCCTTGTCATACTGTCTGAAGAGAAACTTCTAAAAACACTTTGAATTTTGTCTGACCCTCAAATTGTGGAATGACCTTCCAGAAGAGATCTGGCAGCAGAATGTGCTCTTTATGTTTCAAACAGCATTAAAGATCAATTTCTTCCAGCAGGCTGATCCAGATGGCTTTTAAGCTATGTGTTTTTAACTTATGAATTGATTATTTTTAATATGTATGTTTTTGAATCAATGTTATGCCCTTTTAATTGATTACCTATTTCTAATTGGCATTCGTGTTTTTAACTGTTTTATGTGTCTGTTGCTGTATTCAATCCATAGGGATAGGTGGGTATCATCATCATCAACAACAACAACTAAACAACAACAACAACAACAACAATATCAATAAGAAAACCCATCAATATAGTCATAATCCAGATTTATACTCCAACTACAAAGGCAGGAGAAGAAGAAATTGAAAAGTAAAAATAAAAGGGACAGAAGTAGGGTCAGAACTCTGAATGTAACTGTTCAGCAACTTGTGCACAGGGACAAAGGGTACTACTATAATAATCACTGCAGAGAAATAGTGGAAGAGACCTCTTCCACTAGACTCAAGAAATCAAGGGAAATTTAAATGAAGAGTGGGGATGTTATATGATCAGCAGAGGAACACATTATATAACCTAGCAGAAATAAAAATATGATGGAAATAATACATTGAAGGAATATATAAAAAAGATTACAGGATGACAGATTTATTCAAGCAAGAACCATTTGAAGATGAACTTCCAATTTTAGAAAGTGAAACGGAAGCTGTACTCAGGGCTCATGGGAGAAATAAATCACCAGGTACAGGTGGCTCAGCAATAGAACTGCTTCAGACTACAGAGACACAATCTATTCAACTTCTAACTAAAATCTATCATCAACTATGGAAAACAGAATAATAGTTCACAGATTGGAAACACTCAACATACACTCCAATCTCCAAGAAAAAGGAGACTGCACTAACCATAGGACCACTGAAATACTTCCATGCAAGCAAAATGATGGTCAAAAGTCAGCAACAACGATTTTTTTTTTTACCACATATGGAATGTGAAATGCCATAGCATCAAGCTGGGTTCAAGAAATAAAAAGGCACTAGAGATCATATTGCAAACATATAATGGATTACACAAACAAACAAAAAATCAGAAGAGAATCAGCCTGTGCTTATAAGTTATAGCAAAGCCACTGATTGTGTAGATCTTGAAAAACAATTGGTCACTATCAAAGAAATGGGTGTTCCACAATGTTTGATTATCCTGATGCATAATGTGTACTCAGCCCAAGATACTACTATCAGGACAGAATATGAAGAAATGGAATGGTTCCCAATTGGTAAAAGGGTCAGGCAAGGCTGCATTTTATCACCCTGTTTAACTTGTATGCTGAACATATCATATGTAAAACAGGATTAGACTTTGAGGAAAGAGACATGAAAACTGGAGGAAGGAACACCAACAATTTAAGATATGCAGGTAACATACTATTAGTAGAAAATAGCAAATATATAGAATGCTTACTGAAGGAAGACAAACAAAAATAATGACCACAAATTATTTTCTTAACTTTAAAATAGATGATCGAGATATTGAAATAGTTCCAAGATTTTCTGTACGTTGTCTTAGTCATTAACCAGAATGGGGACTGCAGTCAAGAAATCAGAAGATGACTATGACTTGGACAGTCAATTATAAAGCAACTATACAAGATCCTGAAGTGTCAATATATATAATTGAATACTAAAGTTAGGATCATACATGCCATCATATTTCTAATTCTATGTATGTTTGTGAAAGCTGGACAATGAAGAAAGCTGATAGGAAGAAAATCAACTCATTTGCAATGTGCTGCTGAAGAGCTGTATGGATACCATCAACTGCTAAAAAGACAAATAAATAGGTATTGAAAGAAATCAAGCCCTAAGTCTTCCTAGAAACCAAGATGACTGAACTGAGACTATCATACTTCGGACATATCATAAGAAGATATGAGTCACTAGAAAAGACAATGGATTCTTGGTAAGGGAGAAGTCAGTAGGAGAAAAAGAAGACCACATTACAGGTGGATAGGCTCAATCAAGGAAGGCACAGCCCTGAACCTGCAAGACCTGAACAGTGCTGTTGATGACAGAGTGACCTGAAAATCTTTCGTTCCTTAGGTCACCATAAGTCAAAGTGTACATGAGGACAGTTAGCAACAACAATGACAATGACAACAACAAAAATTTATTGGGAGAAGAAACTCTAACAGACAGGTATATGTTAGTTTTAGAGAAACTTGTAGATGAAAACACATAAACTGGGGTTATACTCATGAGAGGTGTAACTGGGGACAGGCCAGTGGAGTAAATAAGCATGACCTTAAGACTCTGCAAATTGACACAAACCGGCAAAAATGTGCAGAATCTAAGCCTCTAGAGATCTAAGATAGACTATGATTTTGCTAAGCTTATGTTTCTTAAGGTCCTTCAGTGAAGGAGAGTGTAATAGTCTTCCTTATTTGATATACAAGCTCTTCTCTCCTTGAGGCCTTTCCAGGATAGTGAATAATACATCTATGTTCAGCTTAAGCTTCCTATATCTGGATATCTCTGGATACTTTCCTTACTTCATTGGTTTCAACCATGTTGTACTTTGCAGAGTAGTAGTGTTTGCTTGTTTGTTTGTTTGGAAATTTTATATTTCCCTCTTCAGTCACAAAGGCTCCAGAGCAGTTTAGAAATTGTCTTCTGCTTTCAGGCTTACAATCTAAAAAGACATGAAACACAAGGAAAAAGAGACAGCAGAAGGAGAGGGATTACTGTATTTGCTGGCATATGAGACTCACTTTTTTCCTGAAAAATACTGTTTGAAAATGGGGTGTGTCTTATATGCCAGTGTGTCTTACACACCAGCAAATAGTATTTGCTGGCATATAAATAGGGTGTGTCTTATACACTGGTGCATCTTATACGCCAGCAAATCAGGTAAGTCCAGTAGCTGTTGGCTGTTTTTCTCTCCCATCAAGGCGACAGCAATAAAACTTGGAATATGGAGGAAGGGCTTTTCTTCAGTTGCTGGTACTGGGCACAATAGAGCTGTGCTTGACTGTTCTTCTGTCTTCTCAGGTCACAGTAGTGGCAGTTGAGATGGAGGGAGAGACTTTCATCAGCTGCGGGGGCCAAGGCATAACAGAATCATAGGACCCCCATTTTCCCCCAAACTTCAAATGATCTTTGATTACTTCTGGCTTTGATTTTTCACTTCTTGGGGCCTTTGGGGTGCTCCCTTGAAACACCAATTAAATGGAGAATCATGACCCTAGGAGGCATTTGGAGGTATGATTCTCTAATTCCCTGTCTTTGTTTTGGCAAAGGAGGATTTGGCAGGGGATGTGGCAGGGGAAGTAGACCACTCAGTCCCCACAGTTCTCTCTTTGAATGGCTATTCACATCATTTTTTTTATTTGATACTAAACATGTCTACTTAAAAGTAATGTCTGTAGGACATTACTTTGAGGTAAATGTAATTAATACTACAGATTCAAGATCAAGATCCAGGAGAAGGAATACTTGTAGCCCTGATATTTCTCACCTGCAGTTATACTTAGTAGACGGAGCAGACACATTAGTCAATGGACCATACTGACCTCCCCTACTCTAGATATATGTAAGTTACACTAATTGTTTACAAATATACATCTGAATAAATAGACATATAAATATTTTGCATGCATATATACATATAAATATACATTTTGTTCTCTTTCACTAGCACTAGCAATGCCCCTTTTCTAGTCAATGTATAAGTGAGCATATTATTTCATAGCCCTTCTTTCCATTCATTGGAAATTTTGACAAGTAATTTTCTTTTGTGCATAATGTCTTTCCCAACTGCCATTTTCAATTTATCTGTTGGGGTTTTTTTTGTTTTGTTTTTTAAGTTCTTCTACACAGGATACATCCACCTCTCTTATTCCGAGCCATCTCCTACTCTTTGACAATGGTGGACCAAGCAGAAGGAATGCTTCATCCCACCACTGCAGGGTGACCTCAGTCCCTCAACAATAAAATAACAACATCAACAACAACAACAATAATAATAACAACAACAACCACTGCCACCACCACCACTACCACTAGCACCTTGGGAGGCCAGAATTTTTCACTGTTAAAGCCTCAATCTTTTCACATCTTGTACTTGCTGAGAGTATATATTGAGTTCATGTGGTGGAATAACATGTTATCATTGTATAAACATTTTACTTATATTATGACCCTTTCTGCACGGGGAAGTTAAAATGGGCCAAGGTGTCCTGTCACGGAGGTTGTCCGCACCTTGGATCGGACTAGGTTCAGACTATTTCTGCACCTTAGTCCAATCCACCTTGGATCGGACTAGGTTCAGACTAGTTCTGCACCTTAGTCCAATCCAAAACGCACCCAAGTGGTCCTCCAGCATGCTAAGTGAAGACCGAGAAAATCCGGTCTTTCAATCTTCTGGAGCACACCATTTTGTTCCTGCTATCTTGTGCAGATGCGCAGGCTCGCACCAATGTGAGCCTGCGATCAGCGGAGGGCAGGCCATGGGCATGGCCAGCATCAGCGGTTGGTCTGGACCCACGAAGAACAAGAAGTTGCCGTTTTCAGCCTCAGCAGTGCGGATCTACGGACCTCACACTGCTCCGATTCGCCCTGCAAGAAAGAGAGGAGGCCTGCAGAAGGGCTTAAGGGAAAGTCCGAGTTGCTTCAAAGAGAGAAGAACCAGTAAATAATGGAGCGATTCACTCACCTCATGAGGAAAGGGCCTATATTACCCTCACTGAAAGGAGGAATACTTGATTTCTATAAAAGGCTTGAATCAGAATCAAACTCTTGACAGGACAGAGTTTGCCTCATCTTCCTGACACCAACTCAAGGAGAAAGGAAACCAAGAGAAGAACACAGCTTTCATTTTATGAACATCTAGTATGTTCATGCAAATGATCTGGGGCTTTTTTTTTTTTTTTCCCTGTTGCAAATAAGCAGCCATACGGTTATGTTCCTAATGGCCAACATTTGCATACTGGTCTCATTATATTTAAATGTTAACAGCAGCAACAATGTTTTTGTGCATAAGCAGTCTGCTAGATATTTGCATACTATAAAATGCATCCTGGAAAACATGTGTAAGGAAATATACATCAACCTTAGAGAAGGAATATATCAGAAATCCCTCTAATTATGTTTTTGAGTGAACCAAGAAACAATGACACATTTTTTAAAGTAAGTTCAAAGTTATAGCAAACATTTTTCCTAACCCTCATCAAGAATAGAAGAACATTAGTTAAAAAAAAAGGGGGGGGACAAGTCTTTGCTATATCATCTTCAGTCATAACAGCCAACATTGAGGTTCATCATAATATGAGTTAATTGAAAAGACAGATAGATATAATTGAAAAGATAGATAGATAGATAGATAGATAGATAGATAGATAGATAAATAGATAGATAGACAGATGATAGATAGATAGATAGATAGATAGATAGATAGATAGATAGATAGGACAGATAAGCAGATAGATAGATAATCCATTAAAATATAAACTTAATCTACCTAGAGTCTACTACTAAATCCTATCCTAATCTAAGGCAGGTTACAAAATCATCACTCCCAACGTACACCTATCTGTCAAAAGGCTAAGGTGCCCAAAATGCATATTTCAACTAGTGGTGGACATATCTGTCACATTCACTTTTTTTCTACAATTATTTTTATTTAATTATACAATCTTTGAATCCGGGATTTTTTTAAAAAAAAAAAAGAAAGAAAAGAAAAGAGAAAACAGAAAATTGAGTCAAATGTATGTCTTAAACACCTGCACTGACCTAATCCAAGAGGCATCACTATTACAAATGGAGAGAATGAAGTTGTATCTGCTTGTCATGTAACATTTAAGCATGAGGAATCTGTTAGGGGAAAAAAGAACACTCCTAATTTTAGCACCACAAACATTGCCATTTCTGTATTACAGTGTTATAGTGCTGTTATTCCACTTTCAACATCTTGTGGAATTGTGGGGTTTGTAGTTTACTGAGGCCCAAGATATCCTTCCCTAAACTGCAAACCCTGGGATTCCACAGGATGTTGAATGTAGAATAATAACAATATAACAGTGTAGTGCAGAAATGGCCATGGTTGAATACAGAAATACTCATAAAAGTATTTTTAAAAAAAGAAAAAAGAGCTAGGTGCTTAACCATGACTCTTTCCACAACTTACTTGTGTCCGGCACAGTTGCATGGGGATCACGTGAGCAGCCTCTTCCATGAGGCTCTCGCATCCTCACTGCTTCTGCTCCATAGGAGTTGCCGGCCAGCTGGTATTTTCCCAGGCTGCACTGGGGGAGGAAGTGCACGGGCCACGGCTCCAGAGGCTCCGCATGCAAGGTAAGTGTGTGTGGGGCCCGGAGCGATGTGCAATTGTGCACCATTTTCAGCTAAAAGCTGAAAATGATATAGTGTGTGATCAGCACCTGCTGGCCCTGGCAGCATCACACAATTTCAAGGACATTGTCTGAAACACTCCTCGCAATCGCGCAATGCTCTGGAGGCCCTTTCACATGACTAATATCATGCGAAAAGGGCACATGCCTGGATGGATGAATCTGTCAGTTTTCCTTTTTTCCCTACATTTAAAAACAAACACATACTTGTTTTTCCTGTCAAATTCTGGAACAAATATGTGAAGTTTGAGGTATACTCATTCAAAGATGAACCAAAATAAATTCTCATTCATCCCCAGTTTTTACGGATGGGAAGGCCCAGATCTGAAAAGGCAGTCATTGTCTTTAACACTGGGCCACACAGACCAACAATCTGATTTGAGAGAAGACAGTTTCCTGTCTCATGAAGAAGTGCTTTGAATATTTGAAAGACGTTATATAACCAGATAGGATTGTTATTAGTATTGTTCTGCAGTAGTTGAACATGTGTACTGTACTTAGGACATTATATAAGAAGAAGCTGTATAAGGTTGAAATCTACTTTACCTTTGCTTCACTTTTTTTTTTTTAAACAGGACCTCTTAAGCTTTATTTGTCATCTTGCACATCCAGCTACCATAGTAAGTAAAGCTCTGTCCCACATATTTTCTTGCAGATATGCCCAGCTGGCATGCCCTTTCTTAAATATTTATATCTGCATTCAGGTCACTGGCAAGTTATAAAAAATAGATTTCACAATAGGCTCATTTCAAATATCCTTAAGAACAACAACAACAATGACAATGACACTGAAATGCATGCCAGACCTGCAGCAGTATGGTTGAAAGCTAGAGTGTATGTGGGAAATTTGAAGTTGTTGTTTGCCTTCAAACATTTATGACATATGACAATCCTAAAGCAAACCTATTACAGGGTTTTGTTTCTGCTTTTTGGCAGGATTTGTTCAGAGAGATTTGCCACTGCCTTCCTCTGAGGCTGAGTGTCACGCACCCAAGTTCACCCAGTAGGTTTCCTTGGCCAAGGGAGGATTCAAATGCTGATCTCTTGTATAATGCGCAAACCACTACAACAGGTTACTTTTAAACCCTGTTGACCTAGCAGGTGCTGTGATTATGAAGTGAATAAAAGTATAAATTACGGTTGTGATGGAAAGCTCAAGGGCTGGCCTTGTGATGCATAAAAGGACAATTAGCATGCATAGCAGGATGAACAAGTTCACTTATGTGTCTTTTGCAAAATAATCCATGCACATATATGTGCAGTCTATTTGGAAAACTGGTCAAGTCCAACAGATATAAACTTAGGCTTCAATCATATATTCCAGCCTTCGCCAACCTGGAGTCTTTCACATGTTTTGGACATTAGCTCCCAAAGCCTAGCCAATATAGCTAAATACTATGGATTTTGAAAACTGCAGTCAAAATATATTTGTAAAATATCTGGAAATCACCTGCTTGGCACAGTGTAATAAAATAATTGACCCTAGCTTTTTATATATTGCTAATCATTGGAAGTTTCTGGAGCAAGGGGAGCAGAGGATGCTTTAAGAAGAAAGGAGAAAGGAGGAATCTGTAAACTTAATTCTTAATTTCTGCCAACACTTTTTGATAAATTATTTGTAGATCAGAGAGGATACATCACTAAAGATGTTTATCTCTGAAATAATGTTTATTTCTCCTTTGTTTCATTTTACAAAACAAAAGCAGTTATGAGTAGTAGTTACAAAAGTAGTTATGAGTAGTGCCAATCACATGAGAAAAAGCATCTTTCCTATCTCTTCCCAAAGACCGTGGAATAAAATAAAATTAACTTGCTCTTTCTAGTTCAAATTGATGAAGTAGGGGTTGGGTGTAACATGTTACAGGTAATATAATTGTCAATACTGGATTATTGTAGGGAGAAGTGTACTGAAATTACTTTGCCCATTCAGAAATAAGATCCATTAAGCAAAGAATATGAGTGTCTGCCAGTGTACTAATATTACCATCTGGGGAACAGAGGCTGTTTTCTATTTCCCTCTTTCTTCCCAGGTCCACAACAAGAACTGAGGGTAGATGCTCATGGGCACAGTTCAACCTCTGACCCCAGTGTAAAGATGCCCCTTCTGCCCCAGTAATGCAAGGGCAGCCTGACTATGTGCAGGAACACTCTCACAGCTAATTGGTGCTTCTGGGGACTCAGCGACAGCACCAAGCTTCCTATCTGCTGTTATGCATCCAAAATAAAGAGGTTTTACACAAGGAGTATGGGGTATCTCCTTGCTAAATACACATGCAGACATAGGCCCTTTTCGCATGGCATTTTCCATGCAAAAGAGGGCCTGGAGCATTGCCTGATTGTGAGGAGCGATCTGCATGATGCACTCACAATTGGCAGGCGCCGATGGTGCAGCTTTTCATTTTCGGCTAGAAGCCAAAAATGGTGCATGATTGTGCATTGCTCCCGGACCCTGCACACACTTACCTGGTGTGTGGAGCCTCTGGAGCCACGCCGGTCATGCTTCCTGCCCCAGTGCAGCCTGGGAAGGTCCCAGGCTGCACTGCAGAGGAAGAGGCAGGGCTCTTGCATGAGCAGGCAGCTTGTGCAGAGGAAAAGGACCCCAGACACAAAAGCCTCTCTCCAGAGGCTGCTCATGTGAACCCCGCACCACAGTGCTGGAAGTCGGTAAGGTACGGAAAGGACCATAGCTGGGTAGTTACTCCTCCTTATGTCCCCAGGATTATTCTAGTCAACTAGTAATAACAAAACTATCACTCGAAGGGCAGTAACCAATCATGTTTCCTATTTACTTTAAAGCCCATTATTAAGCATATGGGTGAAGTAGGTGATCTCCCTGTACAATTAATACTGCAGGCTAGGAGTACAGATTTACAATCTCTGCTCATTTCATTCATGCACTTGAAAAAAACAAAGAAAAATTATTTCTTCTGGGTGACAGCATGTAATAATTTTTGCATGTCATTCAATGATTTGGGGTATTTTTATTATTATTTTGAGAGAATTTCCAGAAAAAAAGTTTTGCAAAAAATTAAGCAAACTACTTCTTTTCTTTTTTCTCCAGAAACATTGGGAAGAAAAGAAGAAAAAAAAGAAGCTTAGTGCCACTCCCCCATATTTCATTCCATCTTATCTCATTTCATTTGCTATTACTATTTTTTATTTTTTATTTTTTATTTATTTATTTGTATCCCACCTCTCCATATGGATCGAGGCAGCAAACAACTTAGAAATAGCATGCATTTCGATACATTTTTCTATACATGCCCCCAACAAGCTGGGTACTCATTTTACCGACCTACGGAAGGATGGAAGGTTGAGTCAACCTTGGAGCCCGGCAGGATCGAACTCATAACCTTGTGGCTTGCAGTACTGGCATTTAACCACTGCACCACCAGGGCTCCCTTTCTCTTCCTATTCTTGCTGCTCAAAAAAAAAAAAAAAAAAAAAAGTTCTGATCTTTTTAATTTTGCAGTGGGGTAAAAACTCTCACAGAAGTTGAGAATTTTAGTAGGGAGATGCCATATCTTGTCAAGGACAAGCACATTTGCATCTATGGTCACAGCTTGGAGTGTGTTTTAAACATAAATAAATAAGCTCTGATCAATTTTGTATCTTTCCTCTCTATAACACACACAATTAACCAACCAGTGATGCTGACTAGGACTCAAACACTAAATTAAATTCAGATTTTTCTAGACCTTAGATAAATTTGATTAACATTTTGATTTAGCATGAATTACCAATTTTCATTCAAGCCTTTCTAAAATATTAGAATACCCTGAGCTCCATTTAGTCTTGCACATTTTCTCTCATGAAATCATTCCTGGACAATTAAAGAATTATTAACCAATATGAATTCGTCAGAGCATCCTGTTAAATTATTCATTTTAGCTGGTGGGTTACCAGATGGTTACGTGATACAAATAACTTAGTTACTCATTTGCTCTCATTAAATGAGTATGAGGAAGCTAGATTATTCTGGCAAAAGCCAAATGTTGAGCTAGAGAGGTTTTGAATATATTTTTTATCTTGGAAACAGTGTAAGATCAACACTCCACAACTTTTAGCTACCAGCTTTCCAAAAAACAAATCTAGAATGACATAAAACAGACTGTAGAACTAGCAACCAGTGAAGCCAAATATAATTTATCAACAATATATGTGGATGACCATCAATTTCCTGATTTGCTGCCTGACTGATAAGGTAGCTGTGAGTCATTCCTCCAATCTGTCAGCCTAATTTGATCCATAGTGGACCCAAAGGATGCATTGTAACTCACTGAAGACAGTCCTTCTTGATTTGGAAGATGAACAGGATGAGGCCCATGCTATCTCTGATCATCAATTCCCTTGCTTTCCAAACATATGATGGATGTTGTATCAAGAGACTTTCTTTATGCATAGATATGGCATGCCTATTTCTGCATGAATAAATTGAAAATGGGCATTGGGAGAAGAAATGGGGCTTGTACAGCACTATCCCATTGTTATTTATAATCCTGAACAGGAATTGGGACCAAAATATTCCTCTATTTCTGCAAGGAAAGGATTCATGGGAATCAAAGCAAACCTATTATTTTCTACCCAGAAGTAAAGTTTTAGGCTGATCCATTTTCCCACTTTTTGCTCATCACCAGAGAAGAATGGGTGGAATTCTGCCCTTCCCAGTAGGCTTAAACCAAAGAAAACGGTTGCCACTTTTCCTAGCTTGTGTGTTCTTTTTTATTAATAACTTTTGTCATCCTAGCCATGCTCTGTTGTTGCTTTCATGTTTCATGTTTTCATCTGTGAAATGTTGGAGGATATGGCACATCCTCTCCAACTTAGGGGTAACAATTTAGAACATTAGCATTAGAGTATTAGCATAAATCTGAGCCATGACTTAACATGTGAATCCAGTGTTGCTCCACTCTTTTTTCTTACTCTGCAATCCCTGCTAGCTCTGATCAGGAAATGCAAGGAATTATTTCAGCCACTGTGCAGAATCTGTTTCAGAGTGATTTGAAGAAATTTCCACATCTTTAGCATTTATATGACAGGCACAAATACAGTGTTAAAAAACTTGTCTGATGCCAATGGTATCTGTTCATTCACTACATACTATAGAAGATGTTTCCTTTCTTCCTTCCTTCCTTCCTTCTTTCTTTCTTTTTCCCTGCCTGAATAAAATGAGATGATGTTTTCCATTCTAAGTCAGAAATGCCAGACTGGCATTTGAATTCCCCATCAACAATGGTGACAAGACAATACCCTCCATCATACCTATAACAGAAAGCTAGTTTAGAAAATGTTGGACTTACACATAGCACACAAAACTCTGTTTCTCAAAGGCTCACCACCAGTACCTATCACCCACATATCTATTGAAAGAGGCAGCTATCTGTACCTTGCTGTGAGCAATGATATTCTTTGGTGGATGCATTTCCAGCTTGGTGGCTGTATTTAGATTTTCAGATCAGAACTCATGAGGGCCTGATTTCATGGCAGTGGGTAATGGCAAAGTGTTTTTTTGTTTTTTGTTTTTTGTTTTGCCTTTGTCCAAGTGTAGTAGACATTTGTGTAGAGTTACTTGTGGAAACGTGCTTTTCAATTGAAGAGAACGATATTGTAAAACTATCAATAGCTTATCAATGAAAGAATGATGCCCTGAGTCACTTCCTGGCATTGCTCAGTTATGGATAGTTCCTTTGTGTCATAATATTGCTTCCTCTTAAAAGTCATTTTCTAACCAATACATTTGCCCTGATACAGAGATGGGGATCCTCCTATCTGTCCAAATGTGGCTTAAATACAACTTCCAGTGTCTCAGAACACTGGCCATTCTGGCTGTAGCTGATGGGTGTTGCTGGTTAACCACCACCTCCTTAATATAACATGGTTGCTGCCCTACCTTGTTGTCCTTCAGTCTTCCCCAGCTAAATATTTTCCTTTTTTGGATTCATAAATGTTTAAGGAACATATATGGCTATGTTTTAACCAGTTTCGTTGTGGCATTCTTCTCTCCAACATAAACAGCCACTTAATTAGTTCCTAGAAAGAAAGCAGATAATGACTCCTTCCCCAGGAATCAGAACAGTGTAGCAACTTGGAAGAACTTTCTAGGAAATCTCAAGAGGATGGCTCACTGGAATTTTGTTTTAACCATTTCCTAGTGTGGACTGTGATAATATTGCTGATGGTTTGTATTAGCAATACTGCCACCTCTTATGTTTATTTAGTATGAGGACACCAATAATTATATACTTCTAGAAGTAATCCTAGATGTATATAATAACTGGAGTACTCACCAAATCCCATCTGATCTTTCTAAGTCTTGGATGGGAAACCACCACAAATATCAGGTGCTGTAGGCTATTTAGAGAAAGGAACTGTCAAAACTACTCTATTTGTTACCACATCATACACCCCCAATCTGTGGGATATGCTATTTTTTTTTTCATAATTAGACATATTTATACCTGAAAAATATGTTTGAAAGTGCACTGGCTGTAAGCATGTTGCCAGGTCAGGATGACCTCAGACATGGTCAGGTCATAAATTCAGAGAGGATTAGGTGGGAAAGCCAAGTGCTAATGGATAATCCTTTCAAGTTTCCTGAGAACAATGGAAGGTGAAATTGACCAGTTGAAGCAATGAGAGGTCATCCAGGGATGTCTTCCTACAAATATATTTCCTAGACCCCACTGCCCGGACATTTATTAAGATATTGCCATGACTCCCGACCATGCTTTGTCATCTAGAGTCAAAACAATGAGCCCATTCTGGATTCTTTTGTCAGTCCCATGGGAAAGCAATTATCTTCATTCAGGGTAGGAAATATGACATAAAAACCCCAACTCTGGTCCCAGAAAATTGTAGTACATCAGACATATTATGCTGTAGGTGGTAGCCCAGACTCTGTGCTACCCTCAGACGTGTTCTGAACCATATAACTTCAACCTTCTGCTTCTGGACTAGTAACTATCATGCTTTTCAGCCAATCTTGCTCTACCCAGACTTTCTTGCCTCATTTTCCAATAGTCTTATATGGTTCTTAAGGGTGTCTGATTTCTTGTGTGTTTGTTAATTCCAAATAAAAATACTCTGTTTAACTTTTTAACTGGAATCCTCTCTACTGTTAGCACTGATACACACAGGTGAAAAGATCCTGTTGTTATCCTCCTCTCATAAGCCTCCTTTTGAGCTATAATCAGCCAAATTCTAATGAGATGCTGTCATTGTGGATGGACCTCAAAGTCCCTCACCTCTTAGGGTAATGTATTTTTTGCCTAAGAAAACACTATGAAATTAATGGGGTTGCCATAAGTCAACAGGTGACTTGAAGGCACATAGAAACACAGAAGTAGTCCACTTTCACAAACTGTCCTAGTTTTAAAAAGTATCTTACTTCTTTTCATTCCAACAAAACTGACAAATCACTATCATCATCACCACTACCATCACATCACCCAAAAACTAACAGAAAACTTCTCATTTTCTGTCTTGAAGCGTAAAATGTTCTCACACTTCCTTTGGCTAATGGGCATCTGTGATTTATGTCAGCCAAGCTGAGAAAGGAAAAGACATCTGTTTCACTTAGCAATTTTGTCACCCAGAATGATAATCTGTAAAGATGTGGTTTTGTTTTTATATATGTGTCTGATATTTTGCAAACTGTTATTTCAATGAATTCCTTTCTTCTCTCTCCAATGGTAGCATTTCATTCTTCAGCAGTCAACACTGTATCTCCTACTCTGCAAATCTGAATAAATCTAAATAAGTTACTTGTTCATTTATCACATTCACTCCTTTATAATGATGATTACACCTACAGCAATTACTGAGCACCATAGCTTTGTATCTTGCTTCTTCATACGGTTCCTCCCTTAGAATATATTAATTGGTGTGATCTTATACAACACTGTTAAACTAAAAAATATTTAAGTGTTCTGACTCATAAATGCTTCATAGCAGCAGGCAAGATTTTGCATGAAATGAGCTCTTACATGCTATAGATAAGTTGAGTACAGATCTGACAGGCAAAGCTACACAGCTGCTAGAAAATGCAACTGAGTTTCTACAAAGCATGCTTTCTAAATTAAAATTTTATCTCTTCCAGTATATATTTAATTATCTTGGCTCTTCTTTTCTAAGCACTCTTGGCATCTGAAAATTTCATTTCTCTCCTCCCCCTCCCCCATAAGTGGCAGAAACTTTATAAACATTCCCTACTAATGCTTTCCTCTGTAAAGTTCTGTGCTGGTAGCTTCCCTCCATTAGATGGTACAACCAAGAATGTTTTCAGGATGAGGGTCCTAAGTGTCTGCCAAGCACCCCATAAGATGGGAGGAGAAGGAGAATCCTTCAGAGAGGAACAATAGTTTCTTCACTCTGCTCTACTGAAGTCCTCATGTTTCAGCTTTCCTGATAGAGGTCCTTCCCTGTTACAAGAGACAGAATTAATTTTCCATCACTTTTTCATAGGCTAATCCAAAGCCTTGTCTCTAACCAAGAGCTGAAATGTCATTCAGAGTGGCTTGTTGAGTCCACCTGCTTAAGCTTCAGAGGTATTGGAGCTGAACAGGGTCAGTGACTCATCTGTATGCAATCCAACAGCAATTACAATGAGTCTGGCTAAAGCTGCCTCAAGGAGAAGTCAGTTTGTCCAAGTATTGTTGGGGATATCATCAAACACTCTCTCAAGATGTCCCAGCTCCCTCTTTAGGTTGTTGACTTTGCTGACCTGCGGTCAAGCCCTTTCACATTTTTCTCCTAACATTTCATAGAAATACATCCCATTTCTACCTGTGGTGCCTCATTTGAAAGATATGGCTAGAATGTGCTTGTTTAAGTTAGCAATGATATTCAGGAATTTTGAAATGGGAACAATCTCTTGAGTCTTGATTTTGTTTTGTTTCACCCAATTCCACTTACATCTTTACTCTATCTTTTCTTTAGCTGGGTTGCAATTTTTGTGTTATTTTTCCTTATCATAAGGGGGTTTATGGGTTAATTTTGCCACCTAATAAAAACATTTATAAAAGAAAGAAAAAAGATTATATGAAGTTTTATATGCAGTTCTAATGCATGCAATCTCCCTGTTGATGAAGTATTTACTCACTAACTCACTCATTTATATACTTTTTCTATATGCTGCCTTCCTCCCAGCATGGTACTGAAAGCAGCTTACAAAGGCTAAATAAGCTGAAACTCTGACAAGAATAAAACTTAAAACACAATTGTTTAAAACATCATATTAAAACACCACTATTTTTTTAAATGACATACAATCATTTTAAAACAAAACAATAATGATAAAAACAGCACAGACTCTGATAAAGAATGTCTCCCTCTAACTAATTAATCATTAAATTCTGCTTGAATAAAAAGCTCTTTGCCAGCTAAAAAGGAGAACTGGTAGATGGCTGACCTAGCTTCCTGTGGAAGGCAATTCCACAGCTGGGAGTAGACACTGAAAAAACTCTATCTTGTATTGTCCCCAGGTGGATCTTTGATGGTGGTGGGACTACAAGGAAGTCCCCCCACCAAGGATCTTAAAACTCTCACAGGTTGGTATAGGGAGATATGGTTTTTCAGATAGTCTGGAGCAAAGCCATATGAGATGTTCTAGGTCATACCCAGCACTTTGAATTGCACCTGGAAATGAACCAGTAGCCAATGAAGCTGTTTCAACAGTGGCCTCAATAGTAATTCTGACCACAGCATTTTGGGCCCACTGAAATGTCCAAATAGTTTCCAAGAGAAGCCCCACATAGACCATGTTACAGAAGTCCATACAGGATATAATCAAAGAATATGCAACTCCAGCCAGATATGACTTCTGAATGAAGAGATAGTTGGCACACTACTCTTAGTGCACTCTTGGTCATGATAGACAGTTGTGCATCAAGGTTCTGGAACGAATCCAGGATTACATCTAAACTGTAAGTTTGAGATTTCAGGGATGATGCAACTCCACTCAATACAAGTTCAGTCCCTGTTCACCAATCTGCCTTTCACCAGGAACATGGCTGTCTTGGACTATACTTCAATTCATTCACCTTTGCCGAGTCCATTACTGACAGCATGCACTGGTTCAATACCGAAACAGGAAAGGAGACATATATCTGAGTCTTGTTGGTATATTGATCGTACCAAACTCCAGCACCCAGGTAACCTCTCTGAGCAGTTTCATGTTAAACAACATGGAAGACAGAACCAAGTCCTGAAAACCCATAGGCCAATGAATGAAATTCTCCAACACCAATTCAGCTTCCAGAAAGGACCAGACACTCTATGAAACAGGGTATCAATCCTAGAGAAGCAGTCCAGAATGATATCATGATTTGAGTCAATGCATTGGCTCATCTAGCCCAGTATTGTCAACTCTGACTGGTAATAGTTCTCCAGGGTTTGGGGCAGCATTCTTTTCTGACCCTAACTGGTGACCTTCTGTTCAAGTATTACGCAGGTCCAAAGCTATTTGGTTTTGAAAATCAGAGAGTGGGTGTGTGCAGGGTAATATGGTAGTATGCATCATTTAATAGTTACATCCAATGCATGGACACAACTTAGACTCACTGTGAAGCATGTGCCATGCACATCTTTGTCCTCAAACACCTCCTTACCACTCTCTGACCTGCAATATATGTTGCCTGATTGAAGTGGCTGCTTCAGTCTTCTTAATATTATGGACAACCCTAACTACATGGTCAACCCTACAGACCTTAACTAGTAGTCATTATGGTTTTCAGTCTCGCGATGGACAATGTCTGTGTCATTGCCATGCTCATGGCTAATTTTCTTTCCTTCTTTTTGTTTGCTTTCTTCAGGACAACTATCCTCTTGATCTCTTCTGTGACATCTCCATCTTAACATGCCTCAATTTGCTGCTCAAAGGCAATGAGAATCATTTACACTAAAAGCAGTGCTAAAAGTAACTTTGTTGATGAACAATGTTACACTGTTTTTCAATGAGACAACTTAAATTCTCACTCTTAATTGACTGAATTCTCACTCATTTACACTGCTATAGCCTGACATTCCATGCTGTAATAGGCTTTTGCATCTATCAGACATTGTGAGCCCAATGTTACAAGTAAAAAGAGTCTTTTCCTTACTGATAATGGAGATCAGCATTCCAGAGAGAGACCTCACATAAGAGGGACAAAACATTCTCAGAATTCAATGATTTCATTATGGTAGAAGTTATGAAATATGAGGAACACTTTGTGAAAATACATTGACATGGTGTTATTTGATCTTATTATTTGTGTTAGCTAGGAAAAGCCTTGATAAGGCATGTGTAGCAAAACAGTGAGATTCAGAGTGGTGTAGTAGTTTGAGCATTGGACTACGACTCTGGAGATCAGTCCTGGCTCAGCCA
The DNA here is from genome assembly GCA_948474755.1 of Ctenosaura bakeri. NCBI lineage: Eukaryota > Metazoa > Chordata > Lepidosauria > Squamata > Iguanidae > Ctenosaura > Ctenosaura bakeri. The sequence goes on along the minus strand of CAOLHI010000636.1, from coordinate 72,085 downwards.
TGGACACCTGCTGAGTGACTTGGGAATGCCACATTCCCTCAGTCTAGGAGAAAGGCAAACACCCTCTGAACAAATCTTGCAAGAAAACCCTGTGATAGGTTTACCTTGGGGTTGTCATAAGTCACAAAGGACTTGAAGGCACACAACAAAACAACAAAGCAAAACAGTACCATTGACAGCTTTTGATACAGTGTTGATTATGTCCTATCCCTATCTCCTTGGGAATCTCCATTTTCTGATCACTCTACAATTGACATCTCCCCCTTTTTTAAGATTCAGAAGCAACTGGGTAGAAATGTTTTTCTTTAGAAATGGATATTTCATACATTGCATAAATGTACAGCTACAAATCCTGGTTTCCTAGATGATCACTGTAGCTAACTTCAGCTTCCTAACTAGAGTTGTTGTTGTGTGTCTTCAAGATAGTTCCAACTTATGGTAATCCACAGATGAACCTATCACAGGGTTTTCTGGGACTGAAAGTGAGTGGTGCACCCAAGGTCACCCAGTGGGCTTCCATGACCAAGTGGGGAATCAGACTCTAGTCTCAAGGGTCATAGTCCAATGTTCAAACCAGTACACCATGTTGGCTCTCCTTAACTAAGATACCAACATATGTTTCCAAAAGTCCATGGACACACACAAACTTAGTTGTCACTCCCCCCTCCCAAAAAAGGTCCTTGGACACACACAAACTTAGTTATCATCCCCCCCCCCCAAAAAAAAAAAAATCCCAAGGTGATCTGTTGAAGAGATCACTTGCTAAACTTTAAGTCAGTTACACATGTAGCATGGAAAACAATTATGGATAGATTCTGTTTTCAAAGACACACAATGGTTTCAGCCATTTGGAAGTGCATTTATCTAATTTGGGAAATGGGGACTCACTTAAATAACTGTTGTTTGTTTTATTTATCTAGATATCTACATTTTTCCTATTGGAAAAAAAATCTTCCTATCCAAACCTGCTCTAAGATCTTTAGAGGTGGCCGTTTTCTCAGTCGCACCAAATTTCCAGAAATGTCTGATAAGAAAGAGGGAGATGGCCTTCTATAATAAATAGTTTTAGTTCTATCATCATTTAATTGCAATTAATTATAACTATATATATATAATGGGCAGAACAGAAAATGATTGAATATGTGTGAAGGATGTGGGATTCTCTCTTCCTCTGTGGTGGGAAAAATATATAATGAGGAGATTCCCAGAGATAACATGTCAGTGAACAAAGAAGTATGTGCATGTGTGTTTCACAGTGGGCACAATCTGCACTGACCAACAATTACAGATAGATCTATAGTGTTGAGGTATGGTTGGCAAGAAAAGAGAATCCTGAAATTCTGTAAATTTTGGTCAGTGCAGATTGTCCATTATTTTTTCTCTTAACAATAACACAATGATAGTGCCACAAATGATTGTAATGTAGACATTCTTTTTCTCTCTCTCCCTCTCCTTCTGTGTGTGTGAGAAAGAGAGAAAGAGAGAGAGAGAGAGAGACCTGGTAACTTATGGCTATATGTGGAGGGCAATGTTACCTTCTTCAATAGTATCACTTCTACCCAGCAAATACTTTAATTGAACAAAACATGCTCTTTAACATTCAGGTTCATGATGAGTCACATTTTACTGTTTCCTTTAGAAAGTCTCTATTTCATTCCCATAAATATCTATTTAATCATTCATGCAAGGAAATATTCTATCTACGTGCTTTTATAAACAAAAATAGATTTATTTCTACCCCCAACCTGTCATGACTACTATTTTTCCCCCACCATCTGATTGAGTGTATGTTAAGGCTCTCCACATGCTTGAAAGTGAGAAACTCAGCAGGTCATTTGACTCACTGCCTAACTTTCTTTGTGGAGAACATTAATAATACAATTAAATAAATCATAACTCACTATACATTGTGCCATGTTTTAAAATGCATGGCTTTTACTTTCAGGCAGATAGGTTTGGAACTGAGGGACAGGTTTGTTTGCTTACTACTCAGCCAGTAGACATCAATGTTCTGTCAAATATTAACCTGCTGACATTTGGCATCAGTGTTTATTTTCTCTTTCTCACTTTAGCACTCATTAAACTAACAGGACTAGAACCTATTTGCTAATGCAAAGGTATCACTAGCTGGAAAAGATGAAGCAGTGAAATCCATGCCACTGAATCTGGCTAATTTACTTGAATCTGATTATTTTACCTGGTTACAAAATCCTCTCTGGAAATGAAGTCTCTTTTTCATTTATTAAAAAAAAAAAATGAACTTTTTTTTTTCTTAAGGAATGCAGGCGGTGTTGGAAATGCACAGTTTTGATACTTTTGTTGTTCTGTTCTAAGTTATTCTTTCTCCCCATTTTACACAGGAGCTTTTTTTTCCTGGAATGGAAGTGAAATTTTATATTCAAGATTTCAGTTCCTTCCTTCCTTCCTTCCTTCCTTCCTTCCTTCCTTCCTTCAAAAAAGAGGCTCCAAGACAGTACAGTTTGAGAGAAGAGTTTGAACAGATATCTTCAGCTATGGTCACTAGGAACAAGTTAATGAAGGAGAACTAGAATTCTCAAGGTGCAGTATTATGCTACACATCAACTTTCATAGGTGGATCAATGTGCTGAATCAGTATAAGGTAACTTCATATGATTCTCCACTATACATTTACTGTAATGGGGGGGGAGCTTAGGGAATGATCAAGACAAAATTAAGAAGTTTTAAACTCTACTGGTTACAGTGGGAGAAATCAATGGGGTAGAAGTATACTTGTAGTAAGAGCTATTGGTTGGGTCATATGTGTAGCAAGTAGAATCTAGAATACATTTTTACCCTGGAGGACCCCCTGAAATAATGTTTAGGTCTCAGGGAACCCTGCATTTTTTAAAAAACAAAAACCTATGGCTTTTTTTTTTTCTTCTTACCCCTAGTCATGATCTCTTGCCTAACTCTCAATGACCTCTTGGAATATCCTAGTGTTCCAGGGGGACAGGAGAAACCCTAGTCTAGAAAAGCAAAATCTTCATTCTGGAACTCCTTCTGTATTACTTGTTATGCAGAAGTCACACTGAAGCCACACTGACCATACCTTTAAGGCATACACATAGCTGTCCCATCCTCTACCACATATTGACATATTTTCTTCCTCCCTTTTTCTAATTAGCAATATCAGGGACTCCAGGACTATTTTTAAGGTTGGCAGTTAAGCCATTATTAATTTTACTTGCTTGCAGGTATGTTTTTACAAAACAGTGAAACACACAGAATACATTGCATTAAAATAATGATGACAAACTGAAACAGGTCGCAGACTACCATGAAATAATGGTAAACTTATAAATGGAATACTACAAAACTGAGTAAATAAAAAGGAATAAGCACTATTAATATGTCAAAGAGAGGGAAAATTATGCAAGAATTTATTAAATGAATACAGAGGTGCCTAGAACATCTTCTAAAGCATCTGTCACTGTACTATATTAGTTAAACACAAAAGTTTTAGATATATGTTTGAAGATGCAGGGGCACACCATAACACTTTCAAAAGAAAATGCAAAACATTTGTATCTACTGAGCTTGGGATGTAGAGTCTTTCCTAATGTAAAACCCGGACTTAGGAATGTAGGTAGTCACCTTTATTGATGACAATAGTTTAGGGTAGTGGGAACAAGACAAGATTTCAAAAAGCTCCAAAATCATCTGTCTAAACTGAGGAAATAGGTTTAAAATTGTTAATAAAAACTCAGTTTAAACAAGTGCAGAGTGATGCACTCAGAGTCAAAATAAAATAAAAATTCTAACTTCATGTGTAGATTGATGGGATGTGAGCTGACAGTGACTGAACAAGGGATTTGGGGTCTTTGAAAATGTCACCCAGTATGTGGCTTCTGTTAAACATGAAAGACAAATTCAAGATTAGAAAACAAATCAGAAACAACACTGCCAGTAGCATAATGACTGTATAAAAATCAATGATGTGGTATAACCATAGCTGGAATAGTGTGCACAGTACTGGTCATGGCACTTACAAAAGGATGTTGCAGAAATGGAAATGTGCTGAAAAGGGCAACCAGAAGGATGAAAATGCAACTCACCTACCAGGACAGATTACAATGTTTAAGGCTGTTTAGTTTTGGGGAAAAGGCAAGTAAAGGAAAACGCAGTAGAGATTTAGAGAACTGTGCATGTCTCCTAATCCTAGATCTGTTTTTGTTTGAATCATCTACTGAATCTGGATGGTGAAAAAAGTAGGTACACAGAACCAAATTAAAGTGTGGAATTCACTGCCACAAGATGTTGTTTGAATGTAATTTGTTTGACTTTAAAGGGGGATTGGATAATTTCACAGAGATTGGGCCTATGAATGATTACTAGTCAGGGTATATATGATAATATATAACCACCATCATATATTTATATAATATAACCATCGTCATATATGTGTGTGTGTGTGTGTGTGTGTATGACAATATATAACCACCATCATGTATATGTATATATATGTATGTGTGTGTGTGTGTGTGTGTGTGTGTTATATATATATATGATAACATATAACTACCCTGACTAGTAACCATTTATAGGCCCAATCTCTGTGAAATTATCCAGTCCCCTTTAAAGTCAAACAAACAACATTCTTGTGGCAGTGAATTCCACACTTGGTTCTGTGTACCTACTTTTTTTACCATCCAGATCATAATATAATCATAATATATCATAATATATATTATGATAATCATAATATATAATATGATAATCATAATATATCATAATATATGTTATATATTATATAATATCAGAGGCAACATGCTTCTGTGTTATCAATTGCTGGAAAGTGAACGAAGTAGGGTGCAACTGAGTGTAAGTTTTGCTAGTGGTTTTCCCATAGACAACTAGTTGGCCATGGGGTGAACAATTTATTGGACTATGTAGTTCCTCAGGCTAATGAAATATGATTCTTCTTATGTTCCTACACCAGCTCAAATACTGAAGAATTAGAACATTTTTGTGGAGCTCTAAAAATCCAGAAAGAGAGAGAGAGAGAGAGAGTTTATGCCAAAGCAAAGCTTTGAGAAGAGTGTGTACTTCTTCCTGGTCTAGGCAATGAGCAGTAAAAGATGAATTTCTCACTTCTTTCTCAGAGAAGCCCAACACATCCTAAGTAAAACTGAACGAAAATATATATGGGGGGAAAAAAGATACCTCTTTGTTAGGTTTCTTTTTAAACTAAAACCTCTATACTCTTTAGATTTTTTTCCCCCTGCAATCCGTTTGATTCTGCCTTTTTTGGTGGTTTTAAAATTTGTCCCAGTAAAAGCCTGCCTCTCTGATAATTGATCATGTTGTCACTATGACTACAGATTCAAGAAAGAATTTTGTTTAAGGAAAAAAAACCCTAAAGGCTTATTAATGGACAATGCAATCTTTATTGTATATTAGTACTCACTAGAGATGGAAAGAATATGCAGGGACAGGGGGTGGATTTAATGGGGCTTCTGGAGTATTTGGATGAGGGGAAGCCTCCTGAAGCTTTTGTGTTTATGGTTTCTGTGTTTGTATGTGTTTGCCTGTGTTAGATTCAAAGGATGATCCTCTACTTTCCTGACACCCCCAGAATGGCCAGGGAAAGGACAAAGAACACTTAAAGATCATCATCTGGTTATGTTTTGGTAACTGACACACAATGATGTCATCATTCTCTCAGAATTCTGGAAGGTCTTGGAGGATGTCTGCATCACTGTGGTGGCAGGATATATCTGGCAACAATCATCACCTGCACTGTCTTCTCACCACCTACTACTTGCTTACATCTGTGTGTGTGTATAGAGGGCATCTGAGTGTCATTCATGAGGGTTTTTTTTTTTTCCAATAAGCACAAAACAATCCAGGTATCCTTTGGAATCTTCTGGGGGTCCTCAGAACGTCCTGGAGGATGACATTGTTATCATATGCAAGCTATCAGAATATAGCTGAAAACTGTCCTTACTCTGCTGTTCACTCCACAGCTCCTAAATGGCTGTGTTGGGGGACAGGAAGAACATTAGTTTAGGCTAGGGAATTTCTGACAAGTCTGAAAAGTGTGGTTTCATATGAGAAAATATCAAATATAGAACATACCAATCCAGTGTGATAGATCATTTTTTCCACCTTAACACCAGCCTTCAAAAGATGCTTTCACATTTCTTACATAAACAGGTGGTCCTCCACATTCACTAGGGTTAGGGGCTCAGGCATGATGTGGAGAGAGGGAACTCAGGGTCCAAATCAGGTAAGGGAAAGAAGAGCGAAAGAGATGGTCCTATACTTCTTCTTTCTTGCCCATCTCCTTCCTTGGGTGTGTGTGGGGCATTAGGAGACACCATTTCTGCACTATTCCTGGGGCTTGCAGATTAGGGAAGGGCATTCAGAATTCTCAGCCAGAGAGTTCTTTGGTCTCAGTAAACCACAAACGCCAGAATTACACAAGATTATTAGCATTATAACAGTGCAATATGGAAATGGACATAATTTGTTGTGCTGAATCAAGCTGTGATCTGTCCTAAACCTCCCAGGCAGTGACTGGAGGAGGAGGAGGAGGAGGAGGAGGACTAGAGGCAAATTTTTAAAGGGTAGTAAAGCCTGATTGGAGCGGCTGAGAGGGAAGACTCCCCTAGAAGAGAGGCACTCTAGATGGGGCACAACAAGGGTTGGAAAAACTCAGAAATAATTAAATCTGTACAAGTTAGACCTGCAAATATGAATGACTAACTGTAAATCTTTTCTCTACTACTAGTCATCCTGTAGCTGTTCCCCCCCCCTTGCTGGGGTTACCATTGCAGTAGGGACTAAGAGGAATCCTTAATACAGATTTACAAATCTCCCATGCACATTTATTTAGACGTAAGACTCATTAAACTTAGTAGGATATATGTGTGAGTAAACAGTTCAAGGCTCTATAGTATATATCCAAGACCTGTAGTTAATCCTTCCAAAATGAATTTATCTTGTCATTTTGGTTGGGAGGGGAAGGGAAACTTCCCATAAGTCTCAGATCTATGGTAAGCATCTATGGCAATAAGCTTCAATCAGTCTGTCTTCTCTGAATGCCTTCTTACAACATCTGTGGAAAATAAAACTGAATTTCAATTTTTCTGGAAATACAGTAAAGATGCATAATATTGCCATGTCAAGTCCATTTCAGCAATTCAGTAAATTCATAATGGTCTTTCCCCTCCCCCCACTTCACTCCTCCTGTGATTAGGGATTTATCTTATTTTACCTGGCTATTTTGTTGGGTTACATTTTCTCATTAGTTATATTTATGTCTTGGCTCACTACTTTCTCTATACAGGTACCTCTGCAACAATACATCTCAGTTTTCTACAAACAGACTAGGTTTTTACCTCAAAAATTTATTTAGGGAATTGGGAACAAGTTGTTCTATAGTTTAGATCTCTATCAAGCTGAAAGACTTCACTTATGAAAAGCAATGATAAAACCAAAGGGCTGCACTTTTTGCCTCATATCTCAGTTTCCAGAAGGGATAGATAACTCCCTGCAAAAACAAGCTTGGAACCTGGGTCAGTCCAAATAGGCCCTGGGCAGCCAGTCAGGAAATATGGTAACCCTAGCTGTGAACTAAATGCTTATAGTTTCTGCCTGTATTTTGAGCCAGTAAATCACCAACTTCACTTAGTCTGGGATCATTTTTCCTCCCACTAAAAGTCCATGCTACCCACCTATTTACAAAGAATTCTGAGAGTGGTATTCTTGAAAGATGATGTCACATGGAAAAATAGAAATATATCTCTCACTCAAACTATAAGGTCTTAGTTAATGGCATACACTCTGTCCTAGAGAAGGGACCAGGAGGGTAACTCCCGCTTCACAATGTTGCTTCTTCCTTCTCCTTCTCCTTCTCCTCCTTCCTCTTCTTCTACTTCTTCTTCTTCTTTTAAATTCTCTACCAGTCACCTCTCAGCCTTTCAGGGCTCCCATGGAGATTGACATCAGATACAGATTATTTTCCTCTCTTATATTTCCAGTGCTCTCCACAAATGTGGAAATTCACAAATAGATACAGAAAAATAAGAGAGCATGGATATGTTCAAGCATGACCCAACAATATTGTCTCCTATCTTGACCTCCATATCTTTCCAGAGAGTACCTTTCCGATGGATGAAACCTGCCCATCCCATATGATGTTTTCACTGCCACTTAACTTGATTTGCCAAGAAGTGGACTGAATGGTACTTTCTAAGGGACCAAATATGGGCCAGTGATTTCCAGATGTTCATTTATGAACTATAAGAAAATGTTAATGGCCATATATTTAGTTTGCAGTAAACCATGCTGTTCTGCACAGGACAACAAATTTAATGCATAATTATACCTTGATTCACAACAGAACTATGTCAGCTCTGAAAGAAGCAACAAAATGTTAAACAAAAACACTGTAATCAAGAGTTAACATTTCTTTAATGTTAAGCTGAGCAAACAAAAGAATCCTAAGAAACACATACGTGTAATGCCAAGACTTCCAGCGGAGAAATGTTTTTTAAAAAACTTCAACTATTCTGATGCAGTGAAATATCCATAAGGGGGATGTAAGGCACTATTCCTCCCCCCTATCAAGCCACCCACATTCATCCCAAATGCCCAGATAAGTAGGAGATTTAAAAGGTCAACAGCATGTGAGAAAAAAATGGCCCTTAAGCATTAGACTTCAAACTGTTTCTAAAATTACTGTGTTTTCAGCTATTGTAGGCATTTATAACTAAAAACAAGGTACCGATCAAGCTTTTGGAAAGCTGTTGTTTTCCTTCCTTTCTTTCTTTCCTTCTTTCCCTTCCCACCATCCTTTCCTCCTTTTCCTCCCCCACATCACATGGACTTTTGCATCCTCACTTTTTCACATTAGGTTACACTGTGAATAAAATTAAACTAATCTAATTAGCCCTTTTGGAGAGGCCGAGGCTTTTGTGATGTGAGCCCACTGACTTAGAAAAAAGAGAAACTGGTTTTGCAAAACATTAATTTAAATCATGACTACTGTTTTACACAGTGTTTTATTTTCTTGAAAAAAGACAAGGGGAAAAGATTGGCTATAGCCTCACATCATTTGTAAGTAAAAGTCTGGCAGCTTCATAGCATAACAGTAGCTAAGTGCATCTCACTAATGATTAATCCTCTTGTAAGTTCTGTGGACAAGTGCCCACTGCCAAGACTGAATCTACTCTAAATCTCCTAGCCAGCTGATCAATGAGATTCCATTTCTTTGCTACATGAAGCATTACCAATAATCTCATTTGGATGGGAGAGGCAGCCATGACAGATCAATGCTACAATGTGGATGGTTGAGCTTAGTGGCTAAACACAGTGTTCAATAACCTTCTAGAAATAATTTCTGCATAGAATCATAAAAAGGCAAGCATTCCAGCAACTATAAACACCTCACAGTGATTTCTTGATAATTATTTTGTTTTTCCAGTAAAGCTTGTGTCACATACATGCTTCAACTAGATCTGGGATGGGTTATATATCACCTTGTACATGCCACTCAGTTCAAATTTTAATCAGCCCTCATCCACTTGGCCTGTAATGAGGTGTGATGGGAGGAGAAGTAAGTTCATTAGCTCCTGGAGGGCTGAACAGAGTCCTAAACAAAATTAACTAGGCCTATGCAACCTGTGAGCAATCACATACTTTCTAACATTTCACAGATGAAAACTGGGACACATGTGGCCAAGCAACAACAGATTGTGGTCAAGATGCCAAAAGTTATTAATGAGGAAGAACAAACCACCTAGGAGAGGCTTCAGCAGTTTTCTTTTGCCTCAGCCTACTGTGAGGAGCAAGATTCTGCCTTTTGCCCTTTGAGCTCAGTTTGCAGCAGTTGAAGTAAGCTAAGGGCAAAGGTGAAGAAGGAGTGTGCAGAGAAGAAAGAAACATTTTAAAAACAGTTGAAAAAGTAAGATGATAGAAGATTAATCAGGACTGTCCCTGCCAAATAAAAACAGTTAGAGGGTATGCATTTCAACCACATACATCCACCAGGCATGCATGGAATTCTTTTGGGGTCTTTGTAGTCTCAGCCCATATCATTCTCAAGCACTTAGGAGGCTGTTGATCTGATCTGACCTCAAGGACCAAATGTTTATCGAATTTTAGATACCTTAGAATCAATATGTGGTACAGTCCACAGATACCCTATAATGGTATCATTTTTGTTGGGACTGAAACATCTTTCAGAGATCTATTCCAGGGAAATATCAGTTTTCCTATATTTATTTCTTTGTCTCTGTTTATTTTGCACTGTGCATGCTAAAAGCTGCTGAAACCTGGAAAAGACAACCTCACTTAAGTGATTGTTCTAGAATTGTCTGTAGTTCCAGGCCTCCTCAGAACTTCATTCGATGCCAAAAATTGACACACTTTACTGCTATAATGTAAACTTTATTGGTTGTAAATGATTCTACAATCATTGCGTACAACAGAAAAAACATTCCAGTTCTTTCACTGATGAGGTCCAGAAAAACTAACTCTGTTCAGAGTATCACTGGCTGGAGTCTAATTCCCCAAGAGTGTTCATACTCCACCCAACCACTTTGATGAAGCCAATGGAAGATGGACACCCAAGGGTTGTAAAATTCTGGAGTAAATGAAGAAAATCAATATTTGCAAATTAAACCTCCCCCAAAAGCTACAAGAATTGTACAAGCAGGCTAGCAACAGAAAAATCCAATCCTCTATACCATTCTCAACCTACATATATTTTTTCTACCCTCAAACGTATCCAAAAATGTACCTAACAAGCTCTCAATACATATTAACCCTCTCTATAGCAATGGACAGCTGTTAAGATTTGGTCATGATGCTAACATGGACTTTAGAATCCATCTGATTGTTGTTAGCAACCCAACCACTACTGGGACCATACCAAATTGGTACACATTGCTCCATATTTTTGTACCACGCTAGTAAATATGACAAACATTATGATCTTTGATCTAATATATGATGAAAACAAGGAAATCTTATTTGGGGATCCAGACCAGCTACAACTATAAATGGGCATCAAACACATGGCTAGACTCTAAGTAAACCCTGGCTAACTGGGCAATACAGGAAGAAAGAATATAAGTGAAGTGCAAAACCTGGAATAGTTGTGCTGTAATGTACAAGCTAAGGTACATATGAAAAATAATAGAGGTGGGCTTTGATGTGGTTATGTCTCTCAGTAGTGAGCCAGGGAAGGAGGAGTATAATATGGAACAGAACAGGCAGAGTATCCAACTATTCTGTAGCCTGTCTTCTCACTTTCTTCCGGAAATCAAAAATGCAGTTTTTGCTGCTGACATGGCACTCTGTTTAGTGAGGGCTGCAAGAGACCTGTGGCTCTGCAGTAATGGTTAGCCTTCAACTCTCATCAGCTCAAGGCAATGGTGATGAATGATGGGAGCTGTAGTTCCAACAAAATGTGGAATGTGACAAGCTGTTCAACCCTGAAGCAAGATGTCAGCACCCAGTTGTATGATAGCTTGCACACTCCTGGGTTATATGGCAATGGTTTCTGAATGTAAAATGCTGGGTACTCCACCTGGATCTCAGATGTGGAGATACACTGGTGTACAATAAGACACATACACACAAACACATCTTAGAACAAAATTTGAATCCGGTGTGTGTAGGTGTGTGATTGTACCTATTGTGTTCAAATCCAAGCTATCGTGGATCTATTCCTGATGTGAGCAGGTAAAAACAGAATTCCTATTTTCTTCTTCCTTCCCTACTCCTTCCCTTTCCTTCTTCCCTTTTTTCTGCATTTTGAAATGAATCTGTGAGGAGATGCGATTTTGTGAGCATGTTCCAGCAGCCTACTTAACTCCATACAACTTTGCTGGCATATAAATGTTTATTGCATAAAACATCTTTAAGCACAGGAAGCAAGAAGGGCCAAGGGGTTCTTGGCTATATTAGAGCTGTGTTTTATTATGTTTGCACTGCAAAATGTGCTTCACATATTCATGGACAGTGAAAGTCAGTGAGGAACACTGCAGATGGGGACTATATATTGCTGCTTTGAGTATAGTTCAGGATCACCCTTACATAAGAAGCTGGTGGGCAAAAGATTTCACAGATTGATATTAACATTCAGATTAAGTAACTAATTATCTTCTCATCTCTAGGTTTCTTCTTAATTAATATGATTGATTTAATAGAATTTCAAAAATACTACTGATAGAGGTTGGCATGGTGATAAAAGTCTGGACATGAATGTAAATCTTTCTAAAATTCTATTATCATCTGATTAAGGTGAAAAGAACCCCTACTTGGAGATGAAAATGATGTTCCAATTGCTAAATGCATTGATTTTGTCATAAATTTTAGAGGTTCTCAAATTATTTGCATGAACATCAGAATCAAAACTGAAACTGTAAGTCTCAAATGTGGAATTCTAATACTAATTCTAATACCTGGGGGCCATCTATCAGTAAATGATTTCAAGATTATGAACTGTAAATATTTGCTGTGTCAGTTATGAATTCTTAGAATGTTTTCCTTTTCATCCTATGACAGATATTGCTATAAAAGTTACAGTCTAATAATAAAATCCAATATACCTCCTACATGTATATGCACTACATATTCATCACCACTTTCATTAGTTGAAGAAGCACATTTAAATATATTGATCTTCATTTAAAAAGAAAAGATTACTTCATGGCTGAATTGATGAATATAATAAATCTACCTTTCAACGTTTTTTAATTTGACTTGCAGTGCTGTATAGACTTTAAGGTGATAATCTCAGAGCCCCTGAAGGACACCACGGGGAAGGGGATAGAATATTATGTCCTCCCCACGTGACAAATAGTGGAGCAGGTCTGACCCAAGAGGAAGAATTTTGACCTCATAAATCCCTTCCTTTCAAATTCCTGACCTCACAAATCCCACCACAAAGCAGTCAGCAAGCCCTTAATTTTCCATTATTGAGTTGAGACTTAGATCCATGGGACATAGAGTCTCCCCATTCCCCCAACACACACCCAGAAATGTACATCAGCATGGACTTGCACACATAAGCTAGAATAATGTTGGTGACATACATAGGGATATCCTTCCATTACACCCATGTATATATCATTTTTAGTTAATTTGGAAGAAGGTATCTATTTAAGCAAGGAACCCCTCCCCATGTGCAAGTCCAGTTTGTTAACACTGGGGTGAATACCTATGACTTGCAGTGTGCATGGGTGTGAGGGATAGGCTTCTGTGTTTAGCTTCTATGGAAAAGGAAGTCTTGTTGCTTTCTCAGATCTCCAGTGAGAATAATGTTTTTATACATAACATATATAAAATGTCCCTCTGGTTGCAAAAAATGTAAGAATTGTAAAAGAACCTCCCCCCCAAAAAGGGAGGGGGAGAAAAAGAAAATAAAGTCCAAATGGACAAGATCCATTAAAAATTACAATACACATAGTCATCTAATCCTTTTGGATTTAATGGATTTCATCCATCAATGCACAGTCTCCTTCCATATTTTGACTTCTTTTTCATTTTGGATCAGGTCAAAATTCACGCTTCAAGCACCTGTCTTCTTCTTTTAGCTGTTCAGTACTGAAATTTCACAAGAAAATTGTTTTGCTCTTAATCTATGGATTATTTTTTGTCTGATATACTGTTCTGCCTCCCTTTCAGTTTACCAGGAAGCGTCTGAAGTCTGTTTCCACATTGTGCCTGACAATTTTGTTTTTGTTTTTTGCTCTTCCAGGTGACATCATTCCTGTTACCCTTATAGATTACCAGTATTTACATACATGTGTGAACATTCATTTAAAATTCCTTTCTTCATAGCACCTTAGCCTTCCACACAATTACCTATGAGTACCTATATACTCTAAAGGCATCAGATCCTGTCAGATCGGAATCTAAGCAGGGTCAGTCCAAGTTAGTACTTAGATGGGACACTACCAATGAATACCAGATGCTGTAGGCTAACTTTCAGAGAAAGGAACTGGCAAACCACCTCTCAATACTTCTTGCTTAAGAAAACCCGATGAAATTTATACGAACACCATAAATTAGCAGAAAAGTTGAAGGCACATAAACACACACACACACACATGTGTGTGTGTCATTGAACTCAATATCTGCTGGCTGAAAAAGTAAAATATCACAAGAAATAGTTATAGATTTCTTACATGAACCAGTTTAGGACCTTTATCTTCATCCTAAGTCTTTATTATCCTAATGTTTTATAGTGTATAATTTAACTGTGTGCTTAGGACCACACTACATTAACTGTAGAACCAGTGTTCTTAAACTTATTTCATACTTGTGACCATTGCTACAGGAGTCTGTTGTGGAACACATTCCCATTCCAAAATGGAGGTGCTCCAGCAGCTTTGAGTTGAAAACTCATCTTCTTACTATGTGTAGTTTAAAGTGCTCTACCACCATCTTTGGATGTAGATACCAGCTGTGATAATGGGGCTTCCCATTATCTAGACTTAGCTAAAGGGGGATACTTCCCTCTTCAGGTAAACCAAGGGTTAATGAGGTGTTGGGATTTGATTACATTTTACTGTGGGTCAGCATCATAGGTCAAAGGGTGAGAACTGACCAATCAAAAGGTAAGAGGTGAGCATCTTCGGGATGCTTCGAGATGCTTCCAAGGAGAAGTTATAAAACTCCTGAGAGGCCATGTGGTCAAGAGATAACAAAGGGACAAAAAAGAAACAACAAAGGAACTGCCAGTAGCAGGCTGTAGGTCTGGCCTGGCCTCCTGGCTTCTTTCCTCTTAGAACATCTAAGCCTGTGAACCATCTGTGAGTACTAGAATAAAGTAGTTAGCTGTGTTAGGCTTTTCTATTATTTTGGAGACTGGCTGATCTAAAGAATGTATCTGTGCTTTTATATCTGTTTTTGTAACTACTTGTAACTAAGCGTGCCTGGGAGGGGGGAACCTCCCATGTGTATTATTGCCTTGTTATTTGCATGCTTGAATAAATACTTTCTGTAAAGACCTCTGTTTCTCTCCATTTCCACACCAACGCTAGATAGAACTTCCTCATCCAGAAGTGGGGGGAGGGAAGATCCTTAAGCTTAGGGATTGCCAGTACTGAACAGTGTCCCATTGTGCTGTTCAGTTTATTCAGAATTCAGTGGGTGGTGGCAGCGAAAATTAATAATAACAGCTAAAATTAATAACAACATGCTGGAATGTTCCATTCCAGTATGACACCAGCCAGGAATGGGAGTGAGGGGTAATGTTCAATAGACAATTGGTGCAAGTCACTAATCTAAACTATAGTATAAAAAAAGGCTAACAACTGCTTTTTTTTTGCCTGTTCAAAACAGAAACAGTCACTTAAAGCCTTTTTGTTTTGTTCTGAAGAGTGAATACTGTAATATATAGTCTGACCTTTATTTTCCCCTGAAAATAAATGTACAATTAAGTATCCAATTAATATATAAACGACAAATTCCTTTTAACTTGACTTATCTACTATTATGCAATTATTATTATTATTGTTGTTGTTGTTATCATCGTCGTTGTCGTCGCCACCACCACCACCACTTATATATAGCACCATTGATATACATGGTGCTTTAAAAATAAAATAACAACAAGAAGAAGAAGAACAGCTAGTCCTGCCAAAGGCATGCAGTCTAAAAAATGCACACATGCACATACAGGGGAAATACTGATTAACTGAAATATAAAACTATACACTACAATTGTAAAACAGATAATCCTGATATAATACAAAAGCAACACAATATATAAGTAAAGCAAAGTGACAAATACATGTCATCAAAATATAGAAGATAATAAAATAATATTAAGCTAAAACTTCAAATGAAACTAATGCTATTCAACTGCTTTTTATTGTTGTCATTGTTCATTTCTTTTTAAACATATTCTTTCATTAAATAGGTTAAGATGGGATGACAGTTTGTTTTGTTTTGCTTTGGTTGTGTTTTTAGTTTTGTTTGTTTTGATAGCTGTGGATTTCATCAGCTATTGGCTCAATGAAAGTTTTCTTCATATACCAGGCCAAGGCTACCAGGGACCCAATGAGTTAAATGCAGTCTTTCAACCAGAGACTAGAGAAGTTAACATTTTGACTATCAAAACTGATTTAAATTGAGCAATGAATATTTCTTTATAGTTTTGATCCTTATAGCAGTTTCAAAGCTGGTTGTGCAATGACACAAAATGCCATATCAAGATTCATCTGCCAATTAATCCAATGTAGAATTTGGAGGAAGTGAATTGAAATGGCTGACCATTAAAATTACTAGGCCAAAAGAATTCTTAAAGTAAAGGGAAGACAGCAACATGCTGCTGTGAAGGCATTTAGGAAGGCATCATTGAATTCCAGGGGAAGCCAGATCGGTGACATGGAGCAATGGGGAAACTGCTATGAAGATTGGTCTCACCAGTGGTATCATTTGCAGGGCTCTCTCCATCATACATATTAAATTGTATGACTGTTATTTAAACTCATCAACCATAAGACAAGTTCTCAAGAGAGCTCCCTTGTAAGGAGTCAAATTGATACTACTAATCTATTATGTTATAAACAGAACTGGTGCTATATAGGACAAATGAACACACTTCCCAACTATTTTAATTATCCGAGTCCCCACAAAGCCACTTTGTACTAGGGATGAGAAAGTCTTCCAGTTTCACTTTTTCCCCACATTCAAATTTTGTTCTCGCCATTCTAAATATGAAGTTTACAATGTTTTTGTAAATTATTAAAAGGAAACTCTCCATAATCACTCTCAATTTTAATAGGTACATCTATTTCCAGCAGGAAGAGATGTTTCACTTCCTCCTATATAGGAATTGATGAGAACAAGTGTCTCAAGGAGGAGAAAGGTGGAAACCTCAGTTCAGCATTAAGATAGCTGAGCACATAGAGATCCAAAGTCAGAGTTCAAAAAGTCAACATATCCTTTAACTGTCCTAATTTGGCAGGGACAGTCCCTCTTAATCTGCTGCCCTCCAATTTTTTTCAGCTCCTCTTAAAATGTTCTAGTTTCTTGCTTCTCCTCCCATTTTCCTCCTCTTACTGAGGCTGTCTTCAACTTACTGAATACAATTGCAAAATGAGTTCAAAGTACAAAAAGATATATATATATATATATATATATATATATATAGTTTGCACTTAGGCCATTTCCTCACGACGAGGTTGCGTCACTATGGGACTAGGATGGTATGTCCAATTCCCTCCATATTTTTAGGTCCAAATGTATGCGGAAAATCTGACTTCAGTATTGTTAAACAAAATGCATCATTCTAGCATGCTCAATAAATTGATTTTGCTGAGCTTCCCTCAGAAGAAAAATCCAAAATCATTTTCCTGCTGAATCTGATGTATCAGACTTGATAAAGCATATGTAATCTGGCATCTAACATTGCATTAAATGAAGTTATTTGAGTGGAGAGCCTCTTCTTCAGCAAGGCAACATAATGCAATGGAGATATTTTGTCAGGGTAATGTGGCATAAATTGAGGCCTTTAAGAGCCAGTACCCATTGGCTTTTTGGCTTTTAGTGTAGTACAGTGATTTATTTATCTGTTTATTTATTGTTCCATCTCAAGGAGTCTGTTGCTAATCATAAAAGCAGAAAATATAAAATCTCCATTCATACATGCAAAGATATTATGCTCATTAATTATAGAGAGGAACTGTTCAAGGAAGGGAATATTTTCTGTTACAGATGTCGAATCTCAATGCACTCAAATCACCTCTACTAGAAACTGTGCATAAGGATACAAATCTTTCTGGTTAACCTTTGGTGGCTTCAAATGAGTCACTGATGTTGAGAAAAGCACACAAATATTCAAGCATTGGTCTGGGAGAACACTGTTTTGGTGCACTTGTACTGTTTGAGGGAAGAGGTGCATCCAATATCTTTGTATCTGACACCAAATGCACTAACCCACTTTGTATATCATGCAAAACCACAACAATTTGCAAAAGGTACAATGATCTTCCATGAGGCTTTAGCTTGTGTGCCCCCTCCCTTTCTTTCTTCTTAACACATGACCAGGAGGACAATGTTGGAAGTGTTTATTTTCAGTTTTCTTTAGTTTGGGTTTGTTGTTGCATGGCCTGAGGGCTTATTGCTTTGTTAAATTATGACCAGTTTCAAAGCTAGGCAATTTGGACCATAATTTTGAAGCTATTATAGAAAATGATCCCTGGTTTGCACAAACCATGCAACCATTATTCAGTGAATATGGAAATAAATGCTATTTAAGCCACAAAGCTTGGGTGGTGGAGAAGACAGTTAAAAGTAAAAATGATGGTAGATCAAGATACCAAGAATGTTATAATACCTAATTCAGATTTTCAGTCAGTCATTTTTCATCTTTATTTTCTTCTTCCTAATAAGACAAATGGCCTACAGAAGGACATAGAACATTTCAATACGATCCTCTATGCATTGGCCAAGATCTGCTAAACATATTAGAATCAAGGTATAATATATAAAAAAATGGTTGAATCTGGTTTTTGGATAGAAAGTTAAAATGTTATTCTTCCTGCAATATCTTTTTCCCCATGTGTATAGCAATTTCTCTGAATATTTTATGAAGCCATGAATATTCTCTGCATATGGCTGAGACCCAGTTCTTCCACTAGACTCCAAAGAGCTGTTACAAATATAGAAAATACTTCCAACAGAATTCATCTATTTATGCAATCTACTCCTATCTTTCCTGGTGCCAAGATTATGACAATATGGACAACTTTGGTTGCTATGATGAAGCAGCAAGACAGCTTCATCTGTATTGTGTGTGTACGTGAACAATTTTTGTACCACTTCTCATACCAAACAATTGCTCAAATATTTACTCTGTACACATACTAAAGTTAAAACAATCATTAAAACTCATTAAATGCAAACATTAAAATATATCTTTAAAAATAGCTTAAATTCAACAAGAGTCCAATATAAAGTATGTACCCTGAAATGATACCTAAGTTAGTTGTGTTTAAGAAATCCCATTCATTTAGGTGGATAAGTAAAACTTACATCAGATTTAACCCATTACACAATTAATTCAAATAGTTTAAACTGAAAATTCAAAATATAGTTGTCACATTGGACAATACAGTGACTTTAGAAAAGTCTGGGTGAAGATGAAGGTCTTCAGCATGCCATACTTGGTTCATCCTGAATACCAAGAAAGAAGGCAGTGTGAAAACTGGAGATCACCATGAAGAAAGCTCATGGCTGGAATGTAGTGTATTCTCATGAATACTGACTTCTGAAGGGATCCTTCATGAATCTTCTCTACAAGGAGAGATGGTAGCCAGATTTATAGCTAGAACTCTACACAGATGTAGACACTTTTGATAGTGAACCATGAGACCAAGAGTGGAGGATAAAAGATGCCTGTTTCACTCAGGCACTCTGTTTGGGTGTTTTCAAGCTTGCTTTGTAAATATTATCTGATATTTCATTAAGCATAGACAACTCATAATTTGGCATAGCACTTGGATAACTTTACCCCACACTCCCATTGGGAGGACTCCCATTACCACTCGGAAGCATCTTGTTTCAGAGTGAAAAGGCAATAAGGCTGGAAAGAAAATTCATTAATATTCTTTAAGAAGTTGAAAAATGGATTTCCCAATAATTAGGAAACCACTTTGAGAAGAATAATAGATGAGCACAAATCCTGAGCAATTTTCTTTCAATATTGAAATATCCCAAAATGTTGCAAAAATATACAGGTCTCTGCATGCATGCATGCACACACACACACACACACACACACAAACATATTCTCCAAGTATAAAATAGGTTTCCTGTACAAAAGAACTTTTATCCATTGCAGAAAAGACTTTTCTGACAAAGATTGCCGGACACTTAAATACAGGGGAAATACTGAAAAGGAATGTTTATCTTCTCCCATATAATTGAGAAAAACTACTATAATGTTTCATCCTTGCATGCCACAGCCAGCAAGTAGTTGGAGACTGAGAGCTTTCAAACGCCTAGTTCTGCATAATTCCACAGAGCAGAGTAGCCAAGGAAATTGTCTGCATAACACCATCACTGTCATGCCCCGTGTCTCTGACACTTAAATAACTTATTATGACTAAATAGGAGTGGAAGAAAAAGTCTGAGGAAAATGGCATGGAAAAAGGAATTGAGATTTTTTTTTTTCCCCAGGGAGTGGGGACAGCAACAATGCCTGGAATACAAGGATTGGTGATAGAGAAGGGGAAGAGAATGGAAGGAACAATATTGTTCCACCCTCTTCAGGTGGAAAAATGCTGTGTGTGACCACTGACAGACCTACAAAAATATTATAGTGCTGGCTATATCTTCCTTATTTAACTTTCTTCCTTCAAAGGATCTTTGCCATGTTGATTCATAAGTAACCCATGCATGTTTGGGACAAATCCAGTCAACATTGCAGAACCTTGTAGCTACTGCTCATTTAGTACATGTGGAAGTATGTTCTACAGACCTGTTTGGTGTTATTACTGAACTGTTTAAGTAAGAATACAGAACATATACTTTCCTATGAAATGTTCACTGCAGAAAAATATATAGCTGCTATTTACAAATTCCTAAATAGGAGCCTCCTGAAAACCTATCAAGGCATTTTGTTCCAGGGGTTCTCTATGTTGGATGTCATCATGCCATATCATGGGAGTTTTCACACAGCCCTTCTGATGTTCTCTGCAAGCCCCAACAGTCCTTGCCAGCATAGTCAGTGTTGAATAAGATATGGAATTGCACTCCAATAATATCTATAGGGCTAAATGACTGTCTCCCAGACTGCAGTGATTCACAAATCATGACAAGATTTGTGATACATAAATAGTAGGTAAGAGCTAGAATTTTAATCTTTTGGAAATAAATGCTACCAAAATCAGGAAGATTTACTTCTGAATGAATATGTTTAGAGTCAGGATTCAAGATAGCCACACTAAGTAAAATTACATCAGCAATTTTATTTCACTCATAAAATTATTAATCTATTTGTCATTTCATGCTTTTTTTCACATCTGGTTAGTTAGTGAAGGTCACTTTTTCTTCAGAGGCAGAATCAATGCTAAATGATGGAATAGCAGAAGAACAGGTCCCCAAAAGATAAAGAATCCCATCACACTGTTTAGAATGTATTCATATATGGAAAAGGAAGTCTAATATCACAATTCGTACATTAAGAAATTCAATGAAAACATTGTGGGAGGGGGTTTGTTCACACTAGACTATATTTGTTTGACTATGTTACTCCTCTTCCCAAGAGTTATTCACATTTTCGTTTAAATAAGGCAAATAAAAATGTTGTCCTGAAAGTCAGTTCACTACAGTTATATCACTGCAATGCACAGGATGAGCAAGTGAAGAAATATACAAAGCCTACCTTTCCCACATACTGGTAATCTGAACCAGTATATTCTTCCAGCAAGAAGAACTGGTTCCACATCCAGCCTCGCTTCTGGCGATGGAGAGCTTTCCCATCACTCCCTGTTCCACGTGCCATAAATGCTTTTGGCTGGTGATCTGTAGTCCTGGTGAATACCATTGCTGTCAAACAGGGGTGCAGCAGGCATATCCAGAGCAGCACCAGCAACAAGATTTGTTGTATGATCATAGTCCTCTATTGTTGGCTGCCTTCCCAAGTCCCTTTTGCTGCAAGATCAATATGACACTGTCAGAGACAGAGCTCTTGGTACTCCTTCAGTGGAATGTGCAGTCAAGTAGTTTATAACAGCTCATCTCTAGTTGGTGCATATCCCAAACCTTAAAAAGCAAAAAGAAAGAAAAAATATGGTTACAGATAAATAATTGTCTGCATTAGGTTTCATATAATTCTTGGCAGTGCCGCAACAAAATCTTACAGCAAATTAGTTATTCCACCCCCAGGCACCAAACAAACAGCCAATGTGGCAACTATAAAGGTTATCTAGTAACTGTCACTGAATTTGAGATTTGCAAAATACATCTGGCAGCTTAGTATAACATAAAATACCCTGGAAAAAATGAACAATTCAAATAAATGGACTTTCCCCATCTAATGGCTCCTACTTTTAACTTTAGAATTTAAGATTTTGAAAACATTCATCATCCAGACTGGGGGATTTGTACCATTGGTACTTACATATTAAATACCACAGTCTTTACTTCAAATGTTTTCCACCCGATTTGACTTACAAGTAACCCAGTGTTTTATTAATCTTGTTACCAAGAGGCACTTAAAGGCTAACACAAAGGCAGTTTTAGAAACCATGGAAATGGTGAAATACTAGTTCCCCAGGGTGCTTTAAATGGCAAGAGAAGACATCATATGCATCACAGGAAATACAACATGACAAGAAGCAAACTTCTAACTGATAAAGTTCCTAGGATGCAGAGTTCCAGCAAGAACTGATGTAGCAGAGTTAACCATGAGTAAAAAAAATGATGGCATGAAGTAGGATTTTTAGTGTGCATTTGAAGCTAGAGAAGTATGAATCCCTGATCATTCTGGGATACAACACATTTTGAGTTTCATTTCCACACATCATTACCATAGTGTAGATGATCAGAATGGATGGTCTGCATACACAGGCTGACACATGAAGATGTTTGATCAGGAGCCACATATACAGACTGAATGCACATCTGTGTTGAACGTATGAAGTTTTCACTCAGCCTTTGATCTTTGATCCTTGAGATAGTACTCTTTCTCTGGCAGAAGCTCTTAAAGGAAATAAGTCTTTTCTTGACTTAACATTTTAGAACATGCACCAGGGTACATTGGTATCCAAAGCTGGAACTGTGACCAGTGGTGGCTGGTGGCTCCCCTGTTCATCTAATGTCCAATGTGGCCATGAAGAATGATAATATATCAGATTGATACAACTATGTACAATATTTGTGCACTATTGGAAAGTGACATGTTGAATATTAACTCAACTTAAGAAGACCAAAGAAATGACTCCACAAATTTCTAGATGTTGTTGGTTTGCCATTGTGCATAGACTAGATACATATTAACCTTTCTATAGGTTACTTCAACATGTTAACATTGCTTGTAGTTGTTTTTCGTAAGTGTTTACAATCCACTTATGGGTTGTTAAAATTCAATTCAGATCAACATTTTTGTGGTTTTTTATCTTGGCTTACTCATTATCTGCATGGGCTATTTGTATTAACATTGTTTGAAATATAATATACTGTTAGCAGGGAGTGAGTCTTGGGCTGAATGTTAAAGGAGCTATTCAAGGTGCTACTTATGCTGGAGGTAGGTTTCACACAGTTTGAATAGCTCTTTTGAAGGACTGACTAAGCCCACATTAAATTCACTGTTCCACTGATGTACAACCCACCAGTTGCCACTGGCTTTGGTATATAAACCACAGGCTTCATCACTGACCTAGCCACATTAATCCACCAAGTTTATAACATACACTTCTCTTCCTTCTAATATCTTGGAACAACTTGGAACAGCTTGCTGACAGCACTGCATCAGTCTAACTTCGGATTGTTAAATATGCATAAGACTTGATCCAATGCTGCTTTGTTGTTTTTAGCTATATTTCTGGGATTTCTTTTTCAAAGAAGATTTTTAAAAAGAAGAAGAAGTATAATGTCTGCACTAAGTCAAAAGACTAATCTCACATTCTTGTTTTACTTGTTCTTCAAATATTTGTTAGAAAAAATGATCACCTTTGAACTCCAATATGTTCTCATCCCTTTATGTCTTGTCTTGCAACACTGTTTCACAGAATACAATTTGTCTGATTTAGTAATCAATTCAGACTTTGAAATCTTCCTCTTTTTTGTTGTTTGATATTTTATTTTACATAAAATTACATAAAAACAAAATTACATGAGTAAATATTTTTATTTAAGAAATTACAGGCTTAGATAGTTTCTTCTTGTAGAATTTCATAAAAGTCTAGATATAGATCATTTATCACTACATGCATATTATTGCATGACCCTAAATTAACTGGTTATATTATTGCATGAACCCAAATTAACTGGTTTGGCCCCAGTCTCCTGTCAGTAAGCTAATGTCCAATGGTGACAATGAACACTGCCCAGTTCCTGCTGTGATGTCCACAACTTTGAAACTTGAGGAAGAAAAATCTAGATATAACCCCATGTCCAATGGTATCACTGAAAGTACAGAGAGACCCCCCCCCAAAAAAAATCCACTGATCTGAAACTGAGTTGATTTGAAGTTAATTAACATAGGACATCTAGTAAGTATCCTCCAGAGTAATTTAATTTAAACAAACCTATTCTGGATCAGATGAAGGAAGTGCACCTTTATTCTGGTAGAGAAGATGATGCAAATTATATTTAGTCAGTAATATGTTGCATACGTATTATAGATTGTTTCGTTCTCTAATACTAAACTATCAGCAGCTGATTTTAAAATCCTAAACTTCACTGTTACTGTGGTTATCTGGCCCCAGCCCGAGGTCTACAATCTCATATTATTTACATTTAATATTTCCACGTGGAACTCCATAAGATGAACTCCACGTGTCTGAAAGGGTCACGGAAAGCCTGTGTAGACAGGCATGGCCGCATGGCCTTAATTATGCACACTAGGTCTAGGCCAGTAAACAACTATCTGTCGCACAGCCAGTAGTGCCCTCCAGACACAGCTGACCATTAAGCTAATGCAAGGGCTCTCAGCCCCGAACTGCTTGCTCTATACAAATGCTAAGCGCTCCTCATCTACATACTGTTCTAACAATTGGCAGTGCTGGCCAAATCTCATCAGTTCTAATTTTGACCTTTTGGAGGCTTTGTCTCCACTCAAATCCCTATTGTTCTCCTTGGGAGAGGGCTAGCAATCTGCCCTATAAAAACCCCAAGTCTGAGCTCCTTGTCGGAATGCTCGTGCTTTGCATCCCAAACTGCTGCTGCTCTGTTCAGCAAGCTTCCCCTCAGCCTCCACGTGCTGGGAAACCATGAACCCAAGCCTCGATCTCTATCTTCTCTTTTACCAGACTGCAGGATCAGGTGGAGTATCACCCCAGAAACTCTCTGAAAACCCCTATCAATTTTCCTCACTTTCTGCTTCCATAGTTCTTGGATGAGTGCGTGAGTGCGTGTGTCTTGTTGTTTGCTTAGTTAAGGAAAGTTTAATAAAATCTTTCAGCTGAACAACTTGCCTAGTTCTTGTTGCAGCCTGACCCTGTAAACATAGGGTTAAAGATCTTGCTACGTTACCCTGCCTCTCGTACTGCTAGCTTGTGCTCCTTGCTAATTCCCCCAACTTAGTAATATTTGGAGTGCACTTAGGTGTCCCTCCTGGGACCCCCAGAAATCAGGGTAACATCACCCTATAAGATGTCAGATATAATCAGAATATAGAGTAGAAATAGATGTTATTTTTCAAAGATGATTTTATTTTTCTGTGACTAAAACTCCAGTGTTCAATGGTTTGATGTTTGTTGGCACCTAGGTGTTTAGTCAAAGTATAAAAGCATCATCACTTTTTACAAGTAAATCATTAACTATATAGAATGAACATGAAGTGAGAGGAAATACACTAGTTCTACTCACTTTCCCACCACTTTCTTTATATGGAGAGAAGAACGGAACCTCCTCTATCTTGAACAGGGTTTCCATGCATTCCAGAACAATGGAAAACCTTGGTTAGACAACATAATGCCTATTTCAGATCATAATAAGTTTGAGATCATACAGAGAGTAAATAAGTATGTCAGAGATCTATC
This sequence comes from Ctenosaura bakeri, assembly GCA_948474755.1. Lineage (NCBI taxonomy): Eukaryota > Metazoa > Chordata > Lepidosauria > Squamata > Iguanidae > Ctenosaura > Ctenosaura bakeri. Next base: position 46,388 of record CAOLHI010000636.1, on the reverse strand, counting down.
TAAATGAAATAAGAAATCTAAATAATTTGCCTCTACTCTTCTTTCCGGAATCTCCTAAATCCTCATCCTAAAAGACTGAGGTAGAGCTCTTAAACTTGGATGCCCTTAATTTCAAAGTGACAGTCTTCTTACCTGTTGTAAGGAAGATTGAAACTACATAGGAGGTTTGTAGTTGTGGAAAACACTGTATAAATGCTGAGCATAATTGCACTGTTTTATGGAACATACTAAATTCTTTTTATCACATTATTTACTTATTGAAATGCATCTGTTGTCTAAAAACTAAAATGAGTTCTAACAGCTACAAGTTATAAAAATATTAACACCAAAACAACTGAAAAACATTGATATCAGCAGACACAGACCAGGACCTGTAGCAATGAGTCATTAAGCTTAATATCATGTATTGCAAATGATTTATCACCTTGTGCAATGTGTGACTTTACAGCAGTTGATTGAGCCATCTTCTGTCACAGCACATTTCTGTAGAGTCTACAATGTAGACCATATAATGAGTATAAAAGCTTGAACGACACTGATTGGAATCCAATATAGCATGCCAATTATGACTTGCTTTTGTTTCCCCTGAAGCCACAGCTACTTTATAAGTTTTTATGCAGCCGCAGAAATGTACAAAAAGAGCCCCAAGTTAATATTCAGTCCCTGTCATGGTTTACTAATACATTCACTATAAATAAACCTACAGTAAATTGACAGGATGTATGTCCTTCAAAGTATTAGTGATTATACATAGCACACTGTCCTTGCAATCAATACTGATGACTATAAAGGCAGCCAGAACTTGTACATATTTTGTATTACTATAGCTCATTGCCACAATTGATTTTTTTTTTTTAATGGTAGCTATTGGTGCTGTTAATAAACCCTTTCCCCAAAAATATGTTCTTCTGGACTTTCAGGTAATCATAGTAAAGAATAGAGACCTGTTGGAATGTATTGCTATGTTCTATTCCCCTGCAGGTATATAGTCAGGGCTATTACATGAGGGAACATAAATCATCCGTAATTTCAGATAATCATTATGTTGTCAGTAAGTTATTAATTATGGTCAGTTCCTTCTGCTTCACAAAATTAATATGAGCAACACTGCACCACAGGAATTTTCAGCCCTTTTTGATAACAAAACAAGACTCAGTGGTGTAGGGCAGCTGAAATCTTTTCTCCCACCACCCTCAACCACTCCTTAAAAAAAAAAAAAAAGAATACAAGAAACAGATGCAGTTTTTTTCAGTTCCCAGGACCAGAAATAAAGTTGTATCAGTTCCTCTCATTCATGGAGTGGTTGTGAAACTTGTGAGGGATACAGGAGGAAATGGTCCCAACACTCTCTACTGATTACCACCCATTTTGAGGTGAGCTGGCTGACTCTTATTCAATGCAGGTCAGTTGGCCTTCCACATTCCCTAGAGTTAGGAGCACAGGACTTCCACAAAAGTGGTAAAGAAACAAACACACACACGTATCAAAATATCTGTCTGTGTATGTGTTTGTGTGTGTGTGTGTGTGTGTGTGTGTGTGTGGTAAGGGGGCTGAGGTGGGGTGGGGAGAATAGGCATGAGGAGTACAAACCAGGTCAAGGAAAGGAGAGGGAAAGGATGTGTGTGTCATGTTGGCCTTATATTTCTTCTTTCTCGCCCATCTCCTTCCTCATATGGTGTCGGGGGGCACATTGAGAGAGAGTTTGTGGTGCTGAGGAACCAAGCAGCAATCCATCGTTAGCTCACCAGACAATGGCTTGAGGAGGAGGACCAGAGTGAGTTTTTTAAAGGGCTGCATAGCCACTGAGAGAGAAGGTTCCTTTGGAAAAGAAGTGCTAGTGGTGGGGTGGTAGGGGTTGAAGAACTCAAAAAAAAAAAAAAAAAGATCAAATCCATGAAGGTGAAACCTGCAAACGACGACAGCTAACTGTAGTTAACCCACTCTGTGCTTTAATCTGATATCCAAGCTATCCAAGTTTCAGACTAATACCAATTCAAATCAGCTTGCACAGCTTCTTAACAATTTTCCCTACAACTGCACCACTGATATGATCACCCATCTCCCCTAGAGCTATCTCTATTGCAATGCAGAGGCTCCCCACCAAAAGGCAATTAGGACACATTAATTTCACAAAAAGTCTGCTGTGGTGGAGATGAAAATAGTTAGAACTAGTTTGGTAACATGGCTTAAACATGGTAACTGCTGCCCCCTTAGAAGTGTGGCTACAGAGAGGGGAGTTCATGATGAGACCCCTGCTTCAAAATATTCCACTTGATTGCTGATAAAACACTTAGTGAACACTATATACTCCTACATAGCAATTATGCATGGAAGCAGGCTTGGATCATGCTTCCAGGAAAATGACATTTTTTTAGTACAATCGTATTATACTGTGCGCACAAACTTTGGAATAAAAGGTTTCTGATAATAGTGGGAAGCATTTGTAGGAAGGAGACAGTCTAAGCAACCTTTCTTCTACTCCTACCAACAAATAGTCAACTCTGTCAAAAGTAAATATGTCATAGGTTGGGGGAAAAATATTCAACATATATTTTTTAAAAAGTCAGAAGTCATGTTTTCCAAGTGTCAGGAAACCCTGATGAGAATAATCTTGGAAAGACAATGATATTTGCCACTTGGGACTTACTCTATGCAAAATTTGCATAGAAATATAATTTTTAGCAGGAAAAAATATATTATTTACTACACACACAAAAAAAAATTGTGGAAAAAAAGTCATCACTTGCAGCATTTTCTGTGCAGAAAACATTTTCTGCAATAAATATGCTGATTGAATAGTAGGTTGAGTGGAACACAAAATGTTATTTCCAGTTCAGAAAATTCAGTTTTCTGTGGGGGGGGGCATACACGCAAATTTCGCAGAGAATACATCCCAAACTGCAAAATGGTATTCAAAAACTTAACTGTTTTCAAAGATTTCCTTGCAGTGGGAAGACAATTGGTAAAATTACCCAACAATTCCTTTGAATTGAATTTTAGCCAGTATTGCATCCCCAGTATTGCATCGTCTTCAATATGACTGTGATCCACTCTTGGACATGAAGATCTCTGGAGCAAAGATTTCAGTGGAGCAAAAATTCCATTTTTGGACAGCTCTCTCTTTACAAGGGATTAACAAGAATATATGTATTTCAACACGCACATAGAAAAAAACAAACTTTGCCTGCTACTGAGTTCATTTACGTAAGCATATCAAACCTTGAATTAATGTTTAATATACAGTAGTAAGTACTACCCTATAGCATGCATAATGTTTCTTTTAAACAAATGAAACATTCAGTTGGACTTATCTAAGTGTCAGAGAGATATTCTTTAAACAGGTCTTGTTTCCTCCCTCTAGCTCCATAGGAATGTCTATTCCACCCTTCACACATTCCCATTTGATGTTGACATGTTGTTAATTTTCTCCTGGGAAATAATTCTTCAATGTTAGCAGTTGTTATTGAATTTCCTTCTTGTTAAATTAGGTCAGTGGAATGAAAGCTTGGATGGAATTTGTTGAAATTATAGAACTAGCTAATGTACACAGACTTGGCAGGCAAAGGCTGTTTCAGCTTAATGGACTGCTAGAGTAGGTACACATCTCCCCCACTCCAACCCATACTCACCCTTTGGAGATTTCTGCTTCAATTCAGTTTGCTATGTTAAGTGCACAGGCTTTAATGGCTACCAGGCTGTAAGCAATAATATATTTTTGTGTATGAAGAAAGCTCTAATAGCCAAGAGCAGCTATGCTCTTGTAAGGGGCAAAGGAACATTTATGCTTTAGAAAACTCTGAAAACATACATGAGTTGTTGTAAAGTGAACAGAAACCTAGTTTTCTGTTGCAGGATTCACTTGTCTACTTTGCTTAAGTAGTAGTAGTAATTGTAAGTATATGCTAGGAAATGATTTCTGGGTTTGTCCACAGAATATTGGTAAATACAGCGCAGTATCTCAGAATATGACATTAATTTTTAACCTACAGAAGGGGAGACTGATGTCCTATCTTGTTGTTAACCTGAAAACTGGCGGTCCCGCGAGGGGCACCCAGCTTTGCCAATTAAAAATACCAAAGATGGGGAAATTAGACTCAGAGCACTGGTTTTGCTAGCGAGAGGCAGGGTAACGAAGTGAGATCTTTCACCCTATGTCTACAGCGTTGGGTTAGAGAGTGGCTAGACCAGGTGGTTCCAAACAATAAACAATTCTTTATTAAGAACAAAACACAGAAGACAAACATAGACTAACTAACTTAGAAAAGAAAGAGAGTTGCAGGGAGAGGCAATACCTGTTCCGTAGTCCTGGGGAGAGGCTGGAGATTCGGGGAAGAAGACTCAGCGTGGGGCGCTGAGGGGAGTCCCTTAAACACACCAATGGCAGGGCGGGATGGCAGTCAAAGGTGATCCGAGGATCGGTTAAAAGTGAGGGGTTTTTATAGGGAGGAGTGTGCCTTTCGGCTATGGCAGTCCCAAAGGAGAACAAAAGAGGTTTCGGTGCTGGACAAAAGGATTTGATGAGGTCAGGCTTCGCGTGATGGGATTTGCGTATAGAAACAATACCTTTGGCAGAGACGTTGATGGCCCAACTAATAAGAGTAATTTGACTAAAAGCCGTGTGGCTATTGAGGAGTCTGTGGCAGGAAGTTCCCTAAAGCTTTGTGCGAGTTTTGGGTTGCTGGCTACAAAGAGAAATGGAATGCAAACCATTAACAGCCGCTTCTCTGTCCGTGCTTATCCGGAGAACTTTGCGAACATGTGAAATGAGGTAATCACTAGCCAGTCCAGCTAAGGCCATATTAAATGATATCAAAAGATATCTGGGGTCCTCACCGAGGGTGCCATGGCTGAAATAACATTGTGAGGCCTATGTTAATTTTGACATATCCTGGAACGGCTTCCCAGTGACTACTCCTCAAATAAATGTACCACATCCATAGAGATACTGAACATCCACAGTTATGTAGCCGGACAAGTGGATTGATGTTTCCTTAAAAACATCTCAAATTTTCATACAATGCAAGATTCAAATTCACTTCAAGTTTATGTTTACAGAAGACTGGCATTATGAAAATATCCAGTTCAATCTAGTTCAAAAGTTGTTTTGGATGACATTTTGTCAACAATGTCATACACCACATACTCATGCCAGTCTTTTTTTTTATTTCTGTGTGCACCTGCACCTCCCTCTCTTCTCTCTAGGGTAAACCCAAGGACCCACCATCAAAAGTCCTAAGTCAGAAAGGCAGGTGCACAGCAGCAAGATATGGGACTGTCTGCCTTACCTTTTCCTCGGTCCCATATGTCAAGCCTGAACAAAGCAGCTGCACTGTGAATCACATATGAACCAGTATGCCGCTCACACAGCCATAAATTTTCCATCTGTGATCTATTGTATGCTTATTTATAAGAGATAAACACAATATATAAGCATCATTTTTAATCACCCTCATGAAGTTCTTTCCCTTATAACAGCAGCATTTCCTGAGGATGAGGTGATGGGATTTGTAGTGGAATACACCTGTAGGATGCCAGGAAGGGGGAGATGGCTCTGCAGGCAGGAACATAAACCAAAGTCTGGGTCTCTAACTTCTAAAAGTTTAATAAGAAAAGACCCTGCCATTTTCCAGTACAAAGTACTCCATATAACAGGCAATCCCTCAAATGCATTATGCTGTTAAAATCAGATATGTTGTGGCCTTATGTTTTATGAAATTCCGCCTTTTAAAAAAAAGAAAGAAAGAAAAGAAAACAGTTAAATACTCATTCTCTCCACTCTATTTTGAAACCCTTTGTTTGGCTATAAACAGGATACAATGAAACACCTCAAAGGAAAATAAAGGAAAGGGAAAGACAATTTAATGAAACCTCTTGACCACTCTCTCCTTTCTCCTGAAGTCTTCACATTATTTTCTTCCTTCACTTTTTTAATACTGAATTATTAAAAACCAAAGTTTCCAGGCACATTAGTGCCTCCTTGATATAACCTCCTCAACATCCTTCAATACCACCTTAAAACTGGCACTGGTGGGTTTGAGCCCTCAGCCCTTCAAAGTAGGTTCTGGAGTTCTTTGTTTGCTTTGTTTTTTGTTTGTTTATTTGCTTTGAGAGGAGCAGGTCTATAGTAAAATTATTGCCATCATTCCACCAGTGGAAGTTGGCCCCCACAACAGCTAGACCACAATCACAAGCAAAACATGACACCAGAAATACTATGTAGGCTTGCTGAAAGATGTTGCAAAGTTATTGCCTCTGTAGCAGAGACAGGTCCTCAAATTTCAATTCATGATTTGTTTAGTTAAAGTCAAGCCAAACCATGCTTAATTGCTCAGCACATAATAGTAGCTGTTCTCAGATTGACTTTTGGTATGTATTGATGCAACACAAGCTAATTGTTAAGTAGATTAAAGTGTTCGCTGCAGTTAATTAATGCAATGGCTAATTGCACAATTTTTGTCAATGGCAGAGAATGAAACCAGTCAGATTTTATGCTAACACAGAGATTAGAAGTAACTAGTTACAAACAACCACTTACTTGAAATGGATTTCTTTGACTGCTAAGACAAAACTATATTGCATTATACTACTTGCAGTGTAACTGTAACTTTTTACCTCGTCTAACCGCTTTGGAAGTGTGGTCTCAACAAATGGTGAAAGAGAAATAGCACATGGTTCAGGTGCTGGACACATTGTGGGTTGTGCTGCTGAATGAAAAACATAAAAGTTTTTTTTTCCTTTAAAGTAACTGAATATAATTATTCTGTTACTTTGAGTAACTGTTAAAGACTGCCTTTTTAAAAACTGTTAATTATAACAGTAACTTATTTTTCAGGGCTTGGAACTAGAAGGAAATCTAATTAATTTAAAAATAACTTTCCAAGCTCTGTGATTATGACTGGCAGATGTGGAAAGCATTGCTCAGCCTGAAATTATGGAGGTTATTTAAAATAATTAAATGCAGTAGCAATAATAAAGTATACAAGTATTTAAATGAAATAAAAAAACTATCTGTGACAGCAATATTTAATACTTGTTCAGCTCAGCAAACATTTTTTTTATAAAAAAAAGTGCTGGATGTCCTAGAATTGGGAGAATACAAAATACTAGCATGTTGTCAACAGCCTATTAATACTGCATGAACAGGGCTTAACATTTCTCATGTCCTCCGGGCGATTTCCTGCCCTGAAGTGTGAATTCCACTGAATGACACTGGATGTCTATAAAAGAGGCACTTTCTCCCTCTAGGGCAGTAGATTAAATAAAATAAAATAAAATAAAAATCTCCAGGCTCTTGCTTTTCAGCACTCTCCTCATCCTGTCAGCTAGCTACTGAGTTTATCAGAGGAAGGGACAACACAGAGACTTGGCAAGTATCTAAAAACCCACCATTAGCTCATCAAGAGTTCCCTGTGTCTGTTTGGGCTGAAGCCTTGCAGCTTTAAAGAGCAACCCTGGTTCACCAAGCATGAAGAACTGGGGCATTAAAAAACAGTGCATGCTTAGGAGACTGTGTAATTTAATAATGTGCTCACTGATGGCTGTACACAAGCATCTCAAAGTTGTGGTACGTCCCCAGCATAAAGCATGGAAAATACTATTACTGCTAATTAGATGGTGACAGTACAGCTCAGCTTTCTTGCACAAACAGGTGCCAACAGCCAAATTCCATCAAGCATTCTAGACTGAATACAATAATCTTCTCAATGATGAGACCAGAAGAGGGGGCGACTTTGTAAAGCTAAATATTTACTTCTCCAATTAAATAATAATACCATCCTCCTATTTGCATTTCCAAAAGCCCCTCAGTTGATTATTTTTAGGAATGCTTGAGCAATTTCATCTCAGCAAATTCCGATATCAAATCGTTGGATGTGGATTATTTTGCCTTAAGGCATGGATCAGAGCTTACCCAATGCATATTTTCAACTTCTCCGGATGTTGCTCAAATGTCAGTAGCTAAAATGCATCAAAATATGCATCTGTGACATATTTTGAGGGGAAAAATGCATATTTAACTATGCATCTTGGAAAGATTTTTTTTTCTTAAAATGCAATTAACACACAAAAAGGAAGGAACTGAAATCACATGTAAAAACATGGGAAAGTGTAATAGACTGAGGATTAGAAAGGAAAAAAAATCCATCTGAATTGAACCAAAGGTGTATCTAATCTAGCTTCCTGATTCCTGGAGTAGTCAATGAGATACCAATTAGAGGCTCACAAGCAGAACATGATGGCAACAGCGTTCTCCCACAGTTGCACTCCAGGGTATGATAGACTGAGACATACTACTTTCTAATCCAGAAAGTAGGATATAGACATTATGACTATAGTTTCCATGGAAAGACTTTTGCTACTTAGAGGGATTTTTTTGGGGGGAGGGGAGTCCGTATGAGCAATGAAACATCTTAGGAGGATTCTCTTATATTTCAGTAGTTACCAGACATAAACTGAATCTGGGGGCTGAAAATGCAGAAGAATTTCAGGAAAGCCACAGGAGTTTTCACACATCACTGAAAACCAGGGATTATTGCCAGTCTATCTCAAGTCCTCCTAAATCCAAAATGCATAGACACATTTGAATGATTCCATTCACTTAGCTGTTAAAATTACATAATGACCTAGCAGAAATCTGAATTAAGAATCGGGGACTGTGGGGAATGATAATAACAGAGATTGCATAATGGTGAGTTCCAAGCTCAAAGTAATGCCCAGTGTTCCCAATCCTACTGAACAATAGACTTAGGAAGGTCAGCAAAAAGAGGATTTCCATACTCCTCAATCTGCTGTTGAAGCAATGCCAGACCAAATTCAGTGTTTGAAGAAACCCAACTGAAGCTGTTTCTAGTCTTTTCCCTCCACATTTGTGGGTTTGACATTCACAGATCTGATTACTTGTAAATTTCTCCAACCCCTGCCGTCCCACCTCAGGTGCTTCTTTTTGGGGGGAACTTTCCCTCTTGATGGCTCCAATCAAGCTACATAGCCTTTTAAGAACCCACCTCTGGTACTCCTTTTTCTCTACTAGTCTCTGCCTGGCCAGCTAAGGATGGCTCTCTGCCCAAATTCTCAGCATCACAAACCCTGTACCCATGCCCCACACATACCCAAGGAAGGAAATAGGAAAGAGAGAGGAAGTACAGGACCACCATGCCAATCATCTCCTTTCCCTGACCTGGTTTAGACTCTGGATGCCCACCTTCCCCACTTGTGGCTAACCCCCCTTCCCACAGACACACAAATTTTATTATTTGCAATTTTTTCACTTTTGGGAGGGTCCGGTGTCCCTAACCCTAGCGGATGTGCAGGTCCAAGTGTACCCTCCATTCCAATTTTTGTACATCATTAAAAAAAAATCCAATATACATTAATAAAATTAGGGCAAAAAATGTCTTATTCAAACAGGTACCACAACTTATCTTTTGGTGCCACATGTACTGTCTGAGTGTAACGTATTTTACAGTTTAACTATTATATTAAAATATGTTTAGATTTGGCTCTGCAATTGGACTTAAAGACAAAAATGAAATTTTAACTGAGTGTGGGAGATGGCCAGGAAGCTTCTTAGATAAACTTTTTATGGGAAGAGGAGATGCAGGAGGAGGAGCATTAATTTTTTTTAATATGTATGCATGCATGTTCATGCTGTTTTAGACCTCACCTATAGCAAAATCCAAATGTGTAACAAATCCATCAAAGAAATTAGAGGAGTTTCAAGGGAAACCAAAATTGTTAAAAAAAAAAATGGCTAAGTTGGGAAACAAGAGAACACACCAGCAAATATAAATAACTGGGCATGGAAAAAATGAGCAACAATCCATAGAACAGCAGTAATTATACACTTCTTATAAAGCTGTACATGGGAGTTCTAGAACGGGAATGCACACTGTGGTAGAATGTAGACAGATATTAGTTTGTAATCAGGTTTAACTTTGATAAAGTAGTGCTGGAATCCAGAAAAATGGACAGTATACAGAGAATGACTAGACAACACCTTGCTAAATACAGTAGATAATAGCAAGTAGTTTATTAGAGTTTTTGCCTTACATTGGTTGGATCACTAGATTGTAAGGCTTGTTTAAGAGAGAGAAGGAGAGAAAGGAAGAGGAAATATTTATATGTAGTGCTTATATCTTCACATACTTTATTAGAAGATGATTCTTTAATGAGTTTTACAGAGGAATACTGCATTCTCTAGGAAGGCATTGGGTATTTAAGTCAATTTGAACAAAAAAGAGGACTGCAAATGATAAATCAAAGTAGTAAAGTTGAGTGAAGAAGGTTATATAGGTTTGACAAGAAACAAATGCAGAGGAAAGCCAATTTTGATGGGGAAAGTTCTGTGAAGCTCATTACAAACATTCTTGGGATAGGTATCTCATAGGGCATTTTACACAAATGAACACATCTCATAGGGCATTTTACACAAATGAATACAATGAGAAGACCTTCTCATTGAATGAACTTATTTTTAAAAGGTAAGATCAATCTCTATAACTCTTTCCCTATCTAATAATTAGGTACATGAAAAAGAAATTCTCATTGCCCTCAGCCTAAACTTGGTCAACTTGACACAACAAGGCAATTCTCCTAAGAGACTGCAACTCCAGTGCAAACCTAAAAGGCTTTCTTCTTCTTCTTCTTCTTTTGGCTTCTTCACAAAACTATTATCTCCCCTATTTGTGAGGCTAAGCATATATATACAAACAACACAAATTACTTGACCACAAAGACACAAATAGCCTATCCAGAGATACTGTTTTCATTAGTTCATGCAATGGCAACAGTTATCACATTTCCCAAAACTGAACATATTACAGAAAAACACAAAAAATGAATATGAAACCAAACCAAATAAAGCAAAAAATCTCAATATGGCAAACCTCCTCGGACTAAATCTTGCCAAGAAAAGTCTATAATAGAGTTGCCATAAGTGAGAGGTGACATGATAAGAATAACAAAAGCTCACCACATCTGACACCTCCAGAATACCACAGGGAAGCCACTCCAGTGGTCACCTGCAGGTAGTCAAATAACTAGCAAGGCCTTCTCTAATAACCTTAGTAACCACATCGGTTTTAACTGGAGAAGGCAATAAAAAAATGATCTCAAGTTATTTAGACCTTTATATATCAACAAGAAGTCTTCGCATTCAGCGGCGGAGCTTGGTTTTCATGAGGGGGGCAGGAGGGGTGTGAGCATGGGGGTGTGGCCATGGTGCATGGGAGTAAGGCGGTGGCACGGAAGGACATAGCTACAAGCTGGGATGCCCCCAAAACATTGCCACCGGGGCTGAACTTCCCCCATCCCTATGCAGCTGTTCACATTTTTCAAGGTAGCTAACAGTTTACCAAGCCAATGTGGTGTAGTGGTTTGAGTGTAGGACTATAAATCCAGAGACCCAGGGTTCAAATCCCTGCTCAACCACGGAAACCCATTAGGTGACCTTGGGCAAGTCACACTTGGGCAAGTTACAATGTCTCGGCTTCAGAAAAGGGCAAAGGCAAATACAGTCTGAACAAATTTTGCCAAGAAAACCCACGATAGGTACACCTTAGAGTCACTATAACTCAGAAATGATTGGAAGACACACAACAACAACAAGTAAATTACCAGTGCAACTGTTATAATTGATGTTTTGGTTTTTGATTTCAGCACCAACATAATATATGCATGATTTTGTATTATATTCAGCATTCTAGCCATTACATTGTTTACCAGCAGTAACTTCTGATTTAGCCACAAGTGGAGTACAATAATATAAGTGTGAGGTTACTAATACATGGGCCATAGTAGTCAGACTATCCTTGTTTGGGGCTGTTATGCACGCTTAACCCCTACAAACAGTGATGAATTCAGAAGTGTCAAAAGTTACTTTTGATGGAGTAAAGCCCCCTCTACAAAGACCACACTTCCCATATTGTACCTACCCTTTTCAGATTCAGTCACTGTCCCATCTGGATTCAGTTTCAGTTTCTTTGCCCCATCCAACTCATCACTGTATCCAGCTATTCAGGTAAAATGTGTGTAGCCTCTCAGCAACAGATACATGTTGTCAGCATAAAGAAGGTACAGCAGCCTGAAATTTCCTAATTATCATCTCTCATATAGATGTTAAATAGCTTCAAATTAAATATTAGATGATAGTGATTATGATGATAGTAATAATATAGCAGCTTTGGGCACGATTCACTTCAGGTGTCAGATGGATTAATGGTGGCTGCTCAGCTGGTCCTTCTGTTTTCCTCCACTACCCAGCTTGTGTTCTATTTCTTAAACTACCCTTATGCTTCTACCGTGTATCCAAAGATACTTCCATTGCTACTTTTGAACACTAACCTGCCAGTCCAGGGAAACTTCCATACACAGAAGGAAAGGAAAGGTTAAATGATCCTTCACCTCTGACAGCAAAAAATGGCTTCAGCAGTCTGACTTTGGTAGGCTTAGGCCTAGTTTCCATTCAGTTCTAGGAATATTTCTCACTTGTACATAGGAGGCTGTCATGCTTCCCCTTCCCACAGAATTTAGATGGTATTCCAGTTTCCTTTTTTAGGCAGAAGAGAATTCAGATAGCCAGTTTTCACTTTTTTTTAAATTACCATTATATATGAACTCACCCTTATCTAAGCCATGCTCCTCCACACATTATGAGTATTTGGTGGGTATCTAGCTAATTAACATGCACTTGATAGATTCAATGCAGTCAAACTTGAAGGTCAATGTTTTAATCCAAGGAACAAGATGGAAAGTTACATAAGTCGTATTATTACTGTTTTTGTGCTAGAGAGAGAACTTCATAGTTTTCTGCATAGACTAATATGGCCACAGGAGTGCACTGACCTCTTGAACCTGTCAGGGGCTGTGCTCAACCCCTGCTGCTTAACTTCTAACATTTGCTAGTATTATTTGGCTTAAAAACATGGTGCATGTGTTGTATGTACATTGTTTTAAAGGGAACATTTATGTTTTTCTTGATGCCTCATCACTGCAGCAGCTATAGCAGTGGGGCAGAGGATTTAGGTCTCTCTGAAACTGGTGGGGGCTACATATGGCCTACAGACCATGGCCCACTACATATGGCACATCTTGACATAATTGTGAAGTCATTTATTCACTTTGGCAGCTGGACTAAAGTGTATGCTGAAGCAAAGGGGAAGAAGAAATTTCTCAGTCAGAGCTTGGGATAAAAAAAGTGCTTTGGGAGACTATAACTCCTAGAATCTGAGGAGGGGTTAAAGAATATGAGATCAAAACAGAAACATTTCCAAGCTTTAGTCTCAGGCACGCTGACTCACAGTATGAAAGGTTTAGGTTTAAACAGGCAGCACCTTGAACAAACTTGGAATGTCAATGCAGATTATTTTAATTATGTCTAGAGAATTATATTGTCAGTATCATAATTTTGTGGAAGTTTGTTTTGAAAAAAGTAATCAAGGAAGTTGTTGTGTCTGAAATAGAAAAGGATTCAGAAGGCTGAAGGAAATAATTGCATGAGTCTTTGGCATGGATGTAGCACTTTACACTATCAAAGCTGTGCAGAATATTTGCTAATTAATTCATTGTCACACAGCCCCTGTGATGTTAATTACTATCAACCTTATATACTGATATGAAAAAAGCATATTCACTGTACAATTGCAGATAACAAGGGAAAAAGAAGGAAATGTTTCCCATCACAATATGGCCCTTTCACCATTTTATAGTCCCAAAGGAACAAATTCACCATTTTGAAAGGGGAAATATAAACAGCGAAAAAATGTAAAGAGCTATCCCTAACAGCTTGCTTCCTAGAGCTGGCTTTCCTTTGCTCTCAGTGCTTCCTTATCATTTATTCAGTTTACTTCTCCAGTATTAACTTCTCCATGTGTAGATCCAGCAGTATGGTGCTATATTTTGGAATGCAGCTGCCTACAATGATGATCACCATAACATTGTCCCCAGCTTGATAAGGGCTGATGGCTTCTTCTATGTCAGTGGGATGGTGAAATGATTCCAAGTATTAGTTTTAGCTTTGAAAGAGGGACCCAGTATGTTGACCCTATTTAAGCAGAGGCTTGATGGCCATCTGTCGGGATTGATTTGAGGTTGTTCCTGCATGGCAGGGGGTTGGACTGGATGGCCTGTGTGGTCTCTTCCAACTCTGAATTTCTATGATTCTATGATTCTATAATGGTAATACGAATCAGCAACTTGGATGGCTGCTGAAACATTAGGCCAAACCCCAGAGAAGATTCACCACCCTGCTGACAAAGAAGCTGCCAGCACCACTGACCAAGCTGTGTTAATTTATTCCATTCAACCAATCTTCTAGGAGAAGATCTGTTATAAAACTGACTCTTACTTGCCCATTCAAGACCAAATTACTCTGTGATACATTTACTTTAAAACAGGGACAGCTCATAGAAATGCACACACACACACACACACACACATATATGGGGGGGGGGAATCCACCCTGACCCCAGTTCCTATAAGTGTTGTTCAGAGGGAGGAGAGAAGATGGAGGTCAATATGGCAGATGGCATCATTATGCCTGCTACTCCCCAAATGCTGGCATGTTATTACTGATAACCTTGACTCCGCTACACTAGTCTATAGAACATTGGAACTGTAAAATATTAATGTCAAATAGTGAATCTTTCTCATTATTAGGACAATAATTGTTGTTGATGAACCTTCCTTCCCACCCTCTTCTACTGAAGAGGGTGGTATTCTGCTATAGGTCATCTCTTGACAGTATAATATTGTATCTGTCTGTATGTGACCATTCATACAACAGCTTTATGAACCATTAGTGAATCCAGATAGCATGCAATCTATGCAGCTATTAGCGAGCCTAGGGTAGCTACAAAATTAACTTGCACTAGCCATTTAGAAACAATCCAGTAGTTTCTTTTAATGCAGCTTGACAACTGGAAACAAAAAGCCTGCATTGTGTAGCTAACACTCCTGCCCCTCAGACACCAGCATTTGGGAATTACTGTTCTAAGGAATAAAAGATCACTTGACCGAAATTCAGCATCAGCGGATGAAAGAACTACCTACTTTTCCATGCCCCCCCCCAGGGTTTACTGTAATTTGAATGCTGAAAAAATCCACTTGTGTTATGTTTAAAGGTAGCTCGCATGGCTCTACTGGCATTTTAAATTGTCACTTTAAACTACAAGTTTTCGAGGAGTTCCTTTTACCATTATGGGCAAGGGAAATCTAGCTCAAGGGCATGACTATACAATGCTGACTGTCTGCATATATTGTGTATTCAAAAGGAAAGTGGAACACTTCTAAATGTGGGGAAGAGACAGTGTCTGCAATGCACAGAAGATTGCCCTGTACAAACACATCAGTGGTGGTACTGTTAGGAGAGAGATGTCTTGTATCCAGCATAATGGATGAGTTTGAGATTGCAACTGCCCTTTCAAAACACATTTAGTTTAAGTTGTTAAGCTGGGGCATGATCCAGCTAAAGTTAGTCTCTTCATCCAACTAATTTCAGTGAAAAGTAACTCATCCCAATACAGTAATAGGGAATAAGAGCCAGATGGATCATGCTTTAAATCAGGATGGATAACTATTTAAAGTTATGGATCATGTGGGCCCCCATGGAGCTTTGGAGAGTTGCATCTCATCTGATTTTTTTAAAAAAAATTATTTCTCATTCAAAAGGCCCCCAACCCCTCCTACGAGCCATAAGCGGGCATGTTTTCAGGCATCCCCAAGCTGTTCCCAGATAGTAAACCAAAAGTCAGATTTGTAAAAACACATTCACAACTGGGGACCCTGGAAGAAGAACATGAGGCCTTCTTGTTTCCCACCCCTGTCCTAAATCATTATCAAAAGCCAAATGCAAATTTACCTGCAAAATAGGGTGATTAATAAGTTTGGATTCTGACTGAAAAAAGGAATTTAATTTCCTTAAACATTTTTCAGTGGTGGGGGATGTGTGCTTCATTGATTTCCTTAAACATTTTTTCATTTTGTCCAACACATCATTATCTCAGAGTTAATAACTCTGAGAACTACAACAACAGATTATGCCATTTAGGGAACACTCTGTAAAAGTAATGAAATTCTCTCTGCCCCAAGTGGGAGGGGAGAGCCTTCTATCCTATACACTAGCATTAAATTAGCCAGGTAGTTAGCCATCCAAAGGAAAAGTAGTTTTTCATAATAGTATGCTAGTCACAGTTCTGAAAATATTACTACAAATAATGCTACACACTGTGAGAATACTTACACTACAGATAATTATCTGATCAAAAGGACAAATTAACATTTATACAGTATTTAGTTTTGAGAATTTTCATTTTAGCCCCGTTGGGAGTTCACCCAAATGCACAAAACAGAAACATGAGAGAAATGAGGTGAAATGATAGATTTGCCTATTCCCTAGAAATTGGTGAATATTACATTCCACTTTTTTTTTCCTGGCCAAATTTGCATGTAAGAAAAAGAAAAACCAACATTCTTGTCCATAATCATAAACACAGAGTGATCTACAAATTTGTATGAATAGGCAAAACCCTTGTATTTTATGGACAAATATCTAATTTATCCTATATTCAATATTGTCATAATTCCCCATTCACACTGTTGCCCAGTATGATTAACTGCTTGAGGCTATTGTTCATTATTCAGAGACAAACCAGCTACTAAAAACCCACTGTCAACATTTTGTGCCAGCATATTTCTGATCAGCAACTCCATTCAATGATCTCTATCTATTTCACAAACTGGACTTATACTGTCATTCTCACATTCATAACCCAGGTTCAGATAACTATTATACTCCAAACCACATTAGTTTTCATTAGATTTCCATTCCCATCTATCAAGTTGTCATTGTTTTCCTCTAATCTGTAGATTCATGAAAAGATTTATTTAAATATTTGTTTCTTGCCTCTGGTAGAATGAATGTAAGATTTTTGAGGTTGAAAAGGAAAATCTTGGCTATTTGAAAGCAGTAGAAAATATCTCGTGTAACACAGCAGTCAGATTAAAGCTGCTGAGTATTTGCTGGGTGGGGTATAGGATATATATATTTCTAGTAGTATCAGTTTCTAGTCACCATTTGTCCTCACTGGATCAAAAAGCCCTGTGCTAATTCTTGCAGCAATCTGCCTCAATTAGTGACAATGAGAGAACTGCCATTGATTTCAGATGAATGTATATTGCCACAATTTTTTTGTGGCAGAGCAGAATCATTTTTCAAGTTTACCTCTTCTGTGTAATTATTGGAGTCTATCTCCAAGAAACATCCATCAAAGTACTTTGGAAAACATTCTTTTTTTCTCATTGACTGTTTTCAGCTCGTATACAACAGAAAGAAGGAGCAACATCAACCTGTTCTGAGAGATGATTCTAAGCATATGGGGAAACCCAGGAGATAGTGAGGAGCTTTATAAGTGATTAAGGGGTTTTAGAATAATGAATGATGGTGGCCCTGGACATGTGAGGATCACAGGTATTTATTTAACAGGATGCAAGCAGAAAGGCTAGGTAAAGGGATTGTGAGATTAGAATATAACGATAAGGGCACGAGTCAGGTCTGGGAGTGGATAAGAAAGCAATGCATGGATTCAGAGAGGAATGTCACATGATCAGAAAGATGAGCGAGATTAATGATTGTGTAGTGCTGAACCAGATAGGCACGGAAATGATGCAAGGTGAAAGAGCAGAAGATCAGAAAAGATAAGTCTGCAGAATTTGTGCCTTAGAGAATGCTTCAAGGCATTGTTGAACAGTTGAAAAGGGAATGTTGAGTGATGGGTTTATGCAGACTCTACATACACAGATATTCCTTTCTGGGCCTGTAATTTGCAAGATGGCAGTATTAAGAGAACAGAACTGTAGAAGCTGCCTGTACTTCCTTCTCACTTCAGGGAGAATTGTAGCTGAATATCATAGCAGGGGGCTAAATGTGTCTAGGTTTGCTGAAGAAAGCCTTTCATTAGTGGCATCCAGATGTGCTTAAATCTCTCTTTCCAGAAGATTTCATATGCAAAATCTGATTTTGTTGCCATGTTGCTTTTTAAGGAACAATAAAAAAAGAATGTTAGTTGTGCTTAATCAAGTTATGATTTTATTGCTACACAGGATACAGCTGAACACATACACACACACATACAGAAAGAGATGGGGGAGGAATGGTGGGACAGAGAGGGAGACTCTTCTGGCAATGGGGTGTGAAGTGGATATTTTAATCTATAACACCTTCAAGGTTATTCTTACTAACACCTGGACTCTATTATCAGTTGCTATCTGTTTTGTCCTGACACTTCTACCTTGCCCACTCTCATTTGCTTCAAAGGTAATATGAACAAGTTCCTGGCTTTTCTCTCCTTTGCCCTTCCAATATTTTTCTTCCCTTTTGTGCTAGGTTCTTTTTAGAGAATAAACTTGTGAGGAAAGACAAACTTGTTTATATGAGTTGATTATAAATCACTCTGGAAGCCCTTTTTGGCTAAGCATTAGGGCAAATATCCTTTGAATCAATAAATCTGTTCAATAATGATGTTTGACCGGAAATGTGCTACCCTTGAGTTCTGTATCTGGATGTGTGATTAACATCTGGAGCCACTTAAGTTAAGAAAAAAAAAAAATCAAGAACTGACCATCCTAACAGACATGGCATTTTTCCTATTCCTGCATATGTATAATATTGATTGATTGGTTGATTTAATATCCTTTTCTTTCATATCACCACACCATTCAACATTATCAATGCACATTATTCATAGAAAGAACACTCATGAAATATGTAAATCCAGGGGGCCACAATCAGATAAGCCCAGGACATTTATAAGAGAGATCAGGATTAAGAGAAGGAAAGAAGCAGCTTTCTTTCCAGAAGGTTTTGTGTGTAAAGCTGATTTCATTGCCATGTTTTAAAGAAACAATAAAAAGGTATTCGAGGGCGGGTCCTTTCCACACTTTATCCCATCACTCTGTGGTTGCTTCCCATCAGCACCTTTGCCAGGAAGGGAGCACAACAGGAATTCTCCCCACTGCACTGAACCAGATCCCTGTGAAAAGGAACACAAAGGACACCCCTCTTCCTTCAGCAGCACAACCAGGCTCTTTCCCATGCTATGCTGGGGAAGGAAGTTCCTCCATTGCACTTCTGGCCCTTCTGCATCACAGATATGTGTGGGAGTGTTGCATAATCAGAGGTCATTGATGGAGAAAATCCATCAATGATTTATCCTACAAATGCACCAGCTGGCGATGCAAGAAGAATGAGACCTTGATTATCCTTGTGGAAACATCGTTGTGGTCCCATTCCTCTCACGTCCCTATACTGGGACACCATGTCCATGCAGAAAGGGCCTTAGCTGTGCTTAGTCAAGTAATAATTTTATTGCTACACAGGGTGCAGCTGAGAACACGTTTCTGCTGCTTGAAGCAGGTGTATAAAATTTATAGACAGATAGATGGAGATAGAGATATATTAATCATAATTGGACAGTTGTACAGTTTATGGTAAACAGGGTTCCCCCCACCCAGAGAATAAGACTCTTTTTATGCTATCAGTATAATAGAGACTAAGGCCATTTCCACATCTGACCGGTTCCTGTGGATGTCCTGTCATGATCCTAGCAGTGTCTCTGCTGGGATGGGACTACAATATGAATGTTCCCCTCCAGAACCAACTGGCTCCCTGCAGAAGGGAGTGAAACAACATGTACTTTCATTCTGCAGTGCAGCTGGCCTCTTTCCTGTGCTGTGCTGGGGAAGAACACAAATGATCACACTTCTATTCGTTCTGCATGGCCGGTGATGATAGGAGTGTCATGTCATCATGATTGCTTAACAGTTTTTTTCCATTAAGTGAATATCCTACAATCATGATGGGTGGGGGAAGGTTGGCAGTGAGACCATGCCATCATATTTCCAATTTCTATGTACAACTGTGAAAGCTGGATAGTGAAGAAAGCTAATAGGAAGCAAATCAATTCCTTTGAAATGTAGCACTGGAGATGAGTTCTACAGACACCCTGGGCTGCTAAAAAGGCAAATGAATGGGTCCTAGAGTAAATCAAGCCTCAACTCTCCCTAAAAGCCAAGATGACTAAACTGAGAGTGTTGTACTTTGGCCATATCATGAGATGACCTGAATTAGTAGAAAAGACAATAATGTCTGGTAAGGCAGAAGGCAGTAGGAAAAGAGAAAGGTCACATTACGGGATGGATAGACTCAATCCAGGAAGACACATCCCTGAATCTGCAAGATCTGAGCAGGATGGTTGAAGACAGAGTAACTTGGAAGTCCCTCATTCATAGAGTTGTCATAAGTCAAAGTAGATTTGATGCCAATTAACAACAACAACAAGCCAAAACATGAGACATAAACTGGATATTTGTGAGTAGTAGAAAAATGTACTGTATGATATTTCCAGACTACATGGAAAGCTGGAATGCAGTAATACACATATCACAGTTGGCACATGCATGGACTATCAAAGTTGATACACAATACTGATTATTTCTATAGTCTGAATACAGAATACATTTTCTTCCAATAGCAAGACTATATGCAAAAAAGTTAAACGGGAGTAACATACAACATTTATGAGTAATAAACTTTTTAAAAGCTCTCACTCAACTGTATTTATATAAGAAGAGAGAAATCTGTGAACTTTATTTCAAATCACCATTTCAATCCCAGCCAAATGTCTAAACTAAAAGACTTACCAGGATGAAGGTAAAAATATGTCACCCATGATTTTACTTCCTTTTCCTGTTTTGAGCTTGGGATTAAAGGAAAGAGCTGCACAAATTTATGAAAACACTATTTCTCATCCACTCCACAAAAAATCTTCCTCTAACTTTCATTCATTCCTTTCTTATAATTTGATATCCTTATTTCTGTCTTTTTTTTTTATCTTATTAAGCCTGAAATTAATGCTGACATTCTAAGTTAATTCAATCAATTAAGCCAAAATGTATTTAATTGAATTGACCCTTTTGATTAGAAAATGTTGAACTTAATTGATAACTTGAATTTAGCCAGTTAGTTGCTGTCTCTGGAGGAGGCAAGACATCGACCTCAAGACAAAGACCATTTCCACATGGGCTTAAGAAACAGTGCAGAGCGTCCTCCAGAGAGGACATCTGCACCTGGGAGTGGACTGGATTGGACCTACTTAGTGTAGATCTGCACCTCAGCCCGCTCCAGAAGAGGTCTTTCAAAAGCATGGAGTGCGCCACTACTTTCCCGCTCTCTGGTGCAGATTTGCAGGCTCACACCAGTGCGAGCCTGCAATCTGCCGGGGGTGGGCTTTAGGCTGGTGAGCTTCAGTGGTTGGTGGAGAGCCTTCACCAACCAGAAGCCACCATTTTCATCCCCGGAGCAGTGCAGAGTGGCAGCCACGCGTCAAGCCCAAAGGTCTGGTAGTACCGGCATGGGGCAATTCCCTCACCCCATGTCAAAATGGCCAAAGAGTCTTATTTTAATACAGAATAGGCCAAAGTCACAGATAAAACTTTGAGATGTTAGAGTTTGGCTGTCATTTCAGGTTCAGATTTTTTTTTTAAAGGAATTTCTGTTAGCATTCAGAGCCACAAAATATTCCTGCAGATTGGAATTTTCCCATATTGGTCCTCTATAAACCATTTTTCAACTCACAAGGAAAATCTTAGATGAGTTTGTGTGTGTAGAAGATTAAGGAAAAAGTTTCATTTTGGCAAGAAACCTTTAGTGGGGTGAGAAAATACAAAATGTAAACCCAAAATTCCATGCTATATTCAAATGACAGATACTTTTTCATATCACACCTAAAATGCAAACATCTGTGTGCTAATACTGGTGTATACCTGTATATATGTGTACCCTATCTAAGCAGTCAATTGTAATAGGAAAACAGATCAACATGCATAAACATTCCAAAATTTCTACAACTTCTTATTGACTGGGTCAAATAGAATAGTCTTGGATGACCACTGGCTGCTTATTACCATTTGCAGTTGATTATAACCCCAATGATCTTTTTTTAATTTTTTTTTTTAAGGTAAATATGTTTCCACTATTCCAGACTTATCTATGTAGCAAGAAAAAATGTACATTAAAGGACTGTGATACATACATAATTCATGCAATACTTCATTAATCACATTTTCCTTTTGAAAATATAGATACTGGGCAGAATATTTTAACCTGTATATTTCAATATGTTCCTATATATCAGCAAGAAGAACCACTGATAACAATGGCTGGAAAAGAGAGGAACACAATGATGGACTGCTTCATGACCATGTACAAGACTTTTGCTGTAGAAGTTCCAACAGCAATTTGAGAATTACAGCTCTTGGGCAAACAGCACAGCTGACCAGTGAGTAGACTGAGAAGAAAGAAGTATACTGTATATTTGTGAATAATAGCACCGTAAAAATTACATATCTGGTGGAGTGAGGGACTGTTAGAATCATAGTTATCTCTTCAGTTTGAATTATTGCATTACTGAGAAAAATACTCCCAAATCCTTAAAAAATGTAAAATAACTTTTTGGACACTCCTTTTAGAATGATCTGAGCCTGTCTCCCTCAATTTCTTCATAGAGCACAATCCTTTTTAAGTATATAACGTTTCTATGTTATTTGCTTAATATATGTTGTTGTTATTGTTGTTGTTGTATGTTTTCATTACGACCACCCTAAGGTGAGCCTATCACAGGGTTTTCTTGGCAAGATTTCTTTAGAGGTGGTTGTCTTTGCCTTCCTCTGGGGCTTAGAGCATGGTCCAGGGTAACTCAGTGGGTTTCTATAGCTGAGCGGGGATTTGAACCCTGGTTTCCAGAGTCATAATCCAATGCTTATACCACTATGCCATGCTAAGTCTATGTACCAAACATAAAAATGCAGGGGTTCCCATTTATAATTTAGCACACAAAAGAGGACACTGTCAGTGATAGTCCCAGACTGCAGCTCCCCCTTCCTCTTGACCCCTAAGGTACATATAGCTTTAACAGTGCCAGTTTCTAATAGACTTTTAAAAAAGCTTGGATACTTTCTCATAATAATAATTGGCTCATAATTTACGAGCCAATTAAACAATCAGCAATTCCTACTTTTGTTCAATTCACCTAGGTTTTATAACCATGTTTCCTTCTGTTATCTGGTTTTACTAAATTTGGTTTTATTACATTTTATGTTGTTATTTATTAGGGTATGCTGTCTTGCAAGGCTGATGTCCTAAAAAGTGACCTATAAAGTTTGTTTGTGTGTGTGTGTGATTATATATTATTGTGGTTTTGAGATTACAAATTCAAATATGATAGAAGTGTATATATGTGTGTGTGCATGCGAGAGAACATAATGACCAAAATGGCCTAGCTCAGAATATACCACATACTTGTACCACATACACTGTATTGGAATTCAGATTATGACAATCTGGTGTAATAAGCTGAGCAATCTTTTCAGGCAGCTTTATACTGAACGTGGTAACTGTACTTCCCATAGTGCAGGACAGAGGAGAAAGACACAGGGAAATCTAGTGTAATATACACACTTACACATTTATTTAGCAACACATACACACACACACAAAAGAAAAGACATTTCCTTATTTATTTTGTTTTTAATATTGTCTAAAATTATGACAACAACAGGCTATAGCAAATAATGTTGGAATCATAACTATTTGCATGACAGAATATTAAATCCATGTTAAGAAGTTGAACAATTGTTATACTAGTAATTTGTGATCAATATTCAATAGTTACCATCAAGAGGCATCTCTCCAGAGCACTGAAGCCTACTTTTAGAAGTAATTTCGTTACAATGTTTGGAAGGAACATTCATTACAATGTTAATAACATATTGAGTTACTGCACACTCATCTCTTATTTTGTTACTTGTGTTATTTAGGAGAGCCTTTCAGGACTGGCAGGAGAATGGCATAGGACTTAAAACATTACTGTTGAAATGTCAATAAAGATAAATAAAAATGTCCTTGATAAGGGATTCCTACAAAATAATTTCATTCAACTTAATTCTTTTGAACCGTGCTTTTGTTATGCCCTCATTACATACACGTACACACACACCTCATTACACACAACTTTGTTACTTGTAATTCCTTCCTTCCAAGTCCTGTATTATCACAACTCAAACCACAGGATCTGTGAGCTAATCTAATCTTATTAGAAAAAGAGGATGTGTTCTTTCCCTCACAAGCTGCATCCACTCAATTTTTAATTTGTTCAAACCAACTTCAGTCCTCTGACATATCTTATACTTTTGCAAGAGTTTCCCCCCAAACTCAGGGAGTTCACCCCACACACTGGTTTCATGTGGCTGTAGTTTACAGGAAGAGGAGTATGAATGCACTGTGGTACAGGGCTCTTCTGCTTGGATGTTTTATAAAATAAATCTTAACAAATCTAATGCCATAATAGCCAATAAAACATACAGCTGTCCTATACCACTGCTACAGAATAGTAATTTATTCTAGACCTGGGATTCAATCTGCTGTTTTGCTACAATCACGCCATTACAAACTGTTGAATTTATAGATATTGAAAGGTTCCATAATTATTAATTAATTCAAATAATACATGTATTATCATGCAACAATGTAAGTCCATGTGGTGCCCAGTTCTTGAAGACTTCTCAAAAACTGAGATGGAATGAATCCATTATTGTGTTGGATTGCTTTCATTGCAGAATTTTCTGGCTAAAATATTAATTGATTTGTTTACATATCTATCTATCTAGATCATATTTTAAGGTTAAGTATTTCTCCATATTTATCACACAGTTCCAATCAAGTGATTCCTCAAAAACTAGACAAGATCCTGAAGTGTAAAGATATACCATTAAACACCAAAGTCAAGATCATCCATGGCATACTTTATGGGAAAGCTGAATAATGAAGAAAGCTGATAGGAAGAAAATCAGTTCATTTGAAATGTGATGCTGAAGGAGAGTTCTATGGATTTCATGGACTTTTAAAGAAATTAATAAATGGGTCCTAGAGCAAATCAAGTCTGTATTCTTGTTAGAAGCCAAAATGCTAAACTGTAGCTACTATACTGTGGCCATATCATAAAACAGTATGACTTATTGGAAAGAAAGGAAAAACAATAATCCTCGATAAAGGCAAGAGTAGCAGGTGAGGAGGGAGACTGTGTTGCAGGTGGATGCATTCAGTCAAGAAAGACATGGCCCTGAAACTGTAAAACCAAATCAAAGCTCATTCATAGGACTTATGTAACTCAAGGCTTTCTTGGTAACAACTGAGCAACAACAGACCTGAATGTTTCTCCCCCCCCCATTTTTCTAATGTATCTTATAACTCTATTTATCTGCCAGAATCTTTTCTTGCAGGTTGGTTGTGCTGCTTTCATGTGCCCAACATTTGGTTGTTGCTCTGTGCCTTCAAGTCTTTTCCAACATATAGAGACCCTAAAGCAAACCTATCATGGTTTTTCTTGGAAAGATTTTTTCAGAGGTATTTTTGCCTTCTGCTGAGGCTGAGAGAGTGTGACTTGCCCAAGGTCACCCAGTGGACTTCCATGGCTGAGTGATGATTGACATTTGATACCCTGAGTTTTTGTCATGTGCCCAAGATTTGACATCCCATGTTTTTTGTTTTTTGTTTTCCTCTTGGAAAATTTGAAAATTTACTCTCAACTTCTTGTCATTCTAGACAAGGTAGCTTTTTTTCTTTAATCCTAGCCCATCTGTGTAAGAATGGTATTGAGTTAAATTTAGCCATTACATTCTCTTTAACCAATTAAATCCTTCCCATCATTTTGTTTTAAATCCATCTTTACCAATCTTTTAAAATCTTATTAATGGATGGTTTGTAAATATCTTGATACTATATGCCTAAATCTTCTTGTTAGATAATCCTTAAGTACTTTACTTTTTCACATTATCTTACATTTTCTTCTTAGTTCTTATTTTAGATCATCTCAGTGCAATCTTGGTATTTTACTTATTCACATTGATCTTGTATCTCAGTATTGCACAAAACACAGTGAGCATTTTCAATAACTTACTTGAAAGTTGCTGATCTATCCTGGCAACTTATCATTAAATCATACGTTCATAAAGAGCTTGGATCTCCTTTTTTCTTGGTTTTATAGCCTTTATCTTTTGTTCCATCCTAATCTGTGAGCACGGTCTTGATAGAATCAGTAGCATCACCCTGATGTAAGCCAGTTACCAAATGTGGTCCAAGAAACACATGATTAATGCTGCCTTATGCTGAAAGTTCACATAGTTAAATATAAATACTACTCTAGACCATCAAGAATGAGAAAAGCTTTTATAGTTTCTTAACCAAGGGTGAGTAACAACAGCCTACAAATGTTTTTGGAGTATTTCTCCTTCTCCATTGACTTGACTGATAAGGAACAGACTGGATAATTCTCAAAGGGACACAATTACATTCCCTTTCCCCAGAACGTGGTGCCCAAACCAGACTGTTTCATTTCACTTTGTAAGAAGGAATGAACTAGGGTACTTACTTTGTTGATGTGTTCCAACTCAGAAGTGAAAAAGGTATAGCCCTGGAGCCACATACTGCTCTTCAAAGATTCTCCCTCAAGCCCTCAACATCCCCAGACTGACTTTTTTCTAACCCCAAAGAGAGTGGGTTGTTGCTTCTGGAAGCCTCCATGTGTAGCAATTATACATGTTCAACAAGTTACAAGGCCTTCCTCTACTGTTCAACATTTTTTTTAAAAAAAGTTAGAATCAGAAGTGGATTTTCCAGCACTTATGTGTTCCCCCCTTTCCCATTAATCTATGCAATCCCAGAGAGTCCCCAAATCTGGTACAGTTGCTCACTCCTGCTTTAACTCCTGTGTATCTACAGTGTATATTTATCAAACTCATATCTGACAACCCTCAGGCTACAATCCCAGGGAAGCAAATCATACTACCATCAAATAATATAATCATATGATTAAAAAGTGAAGGCGGTACAAAAGCAATTTGAACTACACATAAAATGTAGTTACTTGATCAAGAAAAGAGAGCAAATAAAAACTCATGATATCATAGAAAGTTTCAGAAATATATAAAAAAAAGAAAAGGAAATAATATCCTACAGTGACAGCACAAGTCCCAGATAAGCCCCACTTAGGAGACCATACAAAAGTCAGAGGGCTAAGAGGTATGGAATAGGTATTGGACAATTTCCCAAATGTAGTCAAAACTGGGTGTTCCAAACTGTTTGGGGAAAAACTGAGGGGAAGAAAAATAGTGTTTGGGAAGCCCCCATAACTTCAGGCACCTTTTTTTTTCCTTCTTGGAACAGCAAGAGACTGCAACTTTGTCAACCCTATGCAGCCTTAAAAGCTGCACAGTCGTAATATAGCACAACCCTCCAGGGCAAAGTTGTACACCTATACTAACTAAAACTGTGCAATTTTTGCAAGCATCTGGTTTCTTTAAAGAGGGAAGAATGGAGTACAACAAGCCTCAAAGTTGTGCATCTTAACTGAAAATTACAACTACAAACTACAAAACTACAGCGTAACCTTCTCAATAATAAAAATATTTTGAGAAGGTGCTAGATGAGTTGTATGCATCTTGAGCTCAGATACTAACATCTATACACACATAAGAAAATGTCCTTACGTGTCAAAACAAAATTTAGATCACCTAAAACTAAAGCCAAATTCTAACTCCACCTATGTGGTATGGCCTATACTCTGCCATTGTTGGCTCCAACATTACAATTAATTTCCAGTTTCATAAATTGTCAATAGAATCATTTAGTATTTTCAGATCTAGATTTTCTACTCCAGCAATGCTGACATCACTATCATGGGAATTACTCACATGATATGGAATCCTATATAGTACAGATGCAATAAAGGT
This sequence comes from Ctenosaura bakeri, assembly GCA_948474755.1. NCBI lineage: Eukaryota > Metazoa > Chordata > Lepidosauria > Squamata > Iguanidae > Ctenosaura > Ctenosaura bakeri. Next base: position 18,554 of record CAOLHI010000636.1, on the reverse strand, counting down.
GTCAATTACGATAATGAATTGCTGTCATACATCAAAGCTGCATACTTGGTTATAGGCTAGAGACTGCAATGGCCACTTTCATGGATGATAAAGAACTGGACATTTGCTAAATCACTGAGCAGTTTTCAGTACAGTTGATCCTGATATGCTTATCTGGGATGGTTCTTGGGAGCACTATTCTATGATGGCTCTAGCTGTTCCTAGAGAGACAGATTTAGAAGTAGCTTCACTACTGAATGGGATCATACTCTCCTTGAAAAGCAGTTAACATTTTGGGTGTACTTCTGAACTCATCCTTGAAACTGGATGTGCAGGTTTCCGTAACAACCAGAAGTGTGTTTGTGTTGCTAAACCATTCCTGGAAATGTTGCATTTTGCCACAATGACATATCCCAAAGTTGTATCCTTTTTCCTGTAGTATATTGTACTTGACACTTGCATTTGACAAGTATATATAAACTTCAACTGGTCGATAATTCTGCAGTTAAATGGTTGACTGTGGTCAGTTACAGAGAACATATTACTTCCTTGGTACAAAAGTATAATTGTCTATCAGTATATTTCCAGGCACAATTCAAAGTGTAGGTTTCTTTTCAATTGGTTGTATACAACTGTGGACCAGGATATCTAAAATACCATATTCTTCTATATGTCAGCTTTGGTTTTAAGATGTTTGGGTAGAATCTCTTCTCCTTGTTCCACAACTTGAAAAGGCCTCCTTAGTGGCTCCTCCTCATCTCTGGAACTCTCTCTCAGTGGATTGTCTTCACCTCTGCTATCTTTCAAGCAAATACCTACCTATCTATCTATCTATCTATCTATCTATCTATCTATCTATTTATTTATTTATTTAAACAGGCCTTTGATATTTAAGCTCGGCTGCTGCTGAAGGACATCCTATCTGATTAAGTGGTGCTATTTCTTTTTGAATGGTAAATTTGGAATCTATTGTATTTGCTTTTATTTACATTTTAATGCTATTAGTCATCTTGAGTTCCCTTTTTCTGGCAGAAGGAGAAGATATATTAGCATAGAATTCTATTGGTACATGTTGTTGTTGTTGCTGCTGCTGCTGCTGTATGCTTTCAAGTCAAGATTGACTTATGCAAACTCTATCATAGTATTTTCTTGGCAAGATTTTGTCAGAGGGCAGTTGCCTTGCTCTAAGGATGAGACAGTATGACTTGCTAAGTTCACCAAGTGGGCATCTGTTACAGAGTGCAGATTCAAACCTTGCCCTCCTAGAGTCCTAGTCCAACACACACACTACTGTACCATCTGACTTTTGTTGGTGAACACCATAGGCATATCAATTTTTATGTGTATGTTCACACTTTTTCAGTCCTCAGGGAATTTGGTGGTGATGAAAGGAGAAGGCCACAAGACACGCCATATTCCAAGCCATCCCTCCCAGAGTGCCTTGACTTTGAGGATGTCTCCCTACAAATCCAGACATTATAATAAGAGCTAGACATCTTCTCTTGCTGCTGCATTGCTCTTTCCCCTTCTGCACTGCATATGTGTCTATTTTTCCCCCCTTGCCACAATGACCACCTTTGTTTCCATAGACGTAGCCATGTCACCATCAAAGCTAAAAAGATTCAAGTTTGTATCAGCCTGTATCAGTCAATCCATAAAGATCACATTTAGCCCTGACTCTTTCCTATTGGTTTATGTATTCTTTCTTTATCCACTATATTTAATATAGGCTCACAATTGTAATTTGGTATCCTTTCCTTTCCAAAATTTTAAAATCAAGTGCTCTTAAAACCATTTTCTGCCTAAAATTGTTATACAGACCACAAGATGGCAGCAAAGGACTTAAAATCATATATTTCCCAATGAAGCAGTGAAAGGAACATTGATGGGAATTCCGTCAGAAAACTGTACTATTCACCTTCTAGTGGGTCAATACATTATTAACATAACCCTGCCTGCTTTGGCATGCCATTATAATGCCTAATTCAGATTCATTTAAGGTGCTTAATATTTCCACTTATTTATAAAACCTTTCCATCCAGAATGGGGCAGGGAGCCAGGAGAAGGTATGAAGTATTTTGGTTGTTGCAGGATGGTGGACATTACAAATAATTTACTGTAAGGAAGTGTTAGAAGGTAAACAAAGCAAATCACAGTAAGACTTTGAAAGTAAGTGAATTTTATGTTATGCACAGTTGGAGTACTAAAGTTAGTATGAATTTAGAGTGTTTTCTTTAGTCAGTGTTTCTCGTACTGAAATAAGACACAAAACATGCTGATAGTTCTACCCTAAGCCCAATTGCTATTCTCAGTTGGAGTAGGCCCATTAAATAAATTACTAAATGGTAAGTCAGCACTTAAAAAAATCCCATTGATTCAATGGATCAACCCTAGTTAGCACTAATAATTGGACTGGGGTTATGCAACCCAGTGACACATAAATAATTATCTTGCACAGAGACAAGTGCAGAAATAGACAAATTAAAATGAGCAATATTCTTTGTAGAGTTAAAGTAAAACACACAGACATAGACACACACAAACACCAGCAAGCAAAAAAAAAAAAAAAAATCCTTTCTCCTGGAATTGTGCCACAAATCATATAGTACTTTGGTTAGTGAATGCAGAATTCAGCATCCCTAACACAAGAAATTAATTCTTCCTAACACTTTTTCAAACAATGAAATATGGCTTTGTGCGTAAATTACTTTTCTTTATAATAGGTGCAGTGCTAATACCACAATAAAACTGTTCTGCAATGGGGAATTAATAATCAAAGAATGATTTTTTTTTTAATTATATCGCTTAATTCCAGGCCAGCACAAGTTGAGTGAAATTCAATTTCTCACTAGTGGGCATCCACTAACACAACAGGACTTTATGTCTCTTCTTCCTACCAACTCTTGCAGCCATCTGCATTGTGCAAAAGTCACTCCTGATAGCTTTCCAGCTCTCTGAAGAAGATTTTGAGATGTTGTGGAAGAGAGGATAGGTTAGAAGAGGAGCATATCTTCTAAATTCTGCTGAGAGTAGCAGTTCTGCCAGAGGAATATTTGATCCTGTCACTTATGCCACATACCATACCAAAACAGATTTTCAGGCATGGATGGTGGCCTAGCAGGTTTCTGGTGTGTCTTTGATTCCTTGACTTTTTAGGTCTCAAAAAACAAGAGTGCTCTGAAGTAACTGATCCATCTATACAGCTGGACCACAAATTTAATAAATCTAATTAAAGGTCAAAAGTGTAATACATGATATTGTTTTTAAGCTTTGTATCACACAAGCTATTTAAGTATCTTTCTTTCTGAGTAGGTAGCTTTATCTTAAATATCTATATCGAAATAACTCAAATATAGTTGATCACTTTTAGTCACACCAAAGGCTATGGAATTACTCTAAATATGTATAGCTATCAAAGATTTCCTATAATTAATTTTAGAGGGTTGGATCTATCTAAAATTTCCCTTATGTCAAAGGTCAAATCAAAGGATAACTTAGGAAGAGGGAGAGGGAGGAAGGGAGAGGCGATTTCCACACTAGCCTGTTATAGTGCTATTATTCCACTTTGAGGCCCCTCCCTAAACTGCAAACCCAAGGATTCCATAGCATGTTGAAAGCAGAATAATAGCACTATTACAGACTACTGCAGAAATGGCCAGAGAGAAAGAGAGAGTACAAGAAATGTTAATTTATTTTGAGATATTCACAAATCATTTCCCTTTGTATAAGTGAAAGTTGAAACAGAAGTAGACAATGGTAATCATCATGCACATAGAACTGTATGGATGATTGCATTATTCATTCTCAATGTACCATTGTAAAAACAGCTACAAGTTCTACAGCAGGATTGGAGAAAGTGCAACCTTCTATAGCATAGAGTCTATACACTGGTAGAATATTTTGCATTTCCAAATCTATATACCAAAAAAAAAAAAAAGAGAGAGAGAGAGAGAGAGAGCTTGAATGTGACAGACACATTTGCAAAGAAGTATCATGTTTGTACATTTGTGCAGAAGCTGTGCTTAGCCCATCTCCCTTCTGAGTCACACTTATAAACTGATGGTTCTTGACTTCTGGCTGAAGAATCTGTGAAATGGTCTTAAGAAAGTTCTTAAAATGTAAACACAGAAGTGCTATATACCACAGAAGTGTTAAATAATCAGAGAAGTTGACCATTTTAAAAAATTTGAGCCACATCACATCTACCTTCCTTTCTTTCTTTCTTTCTTTCTTTCTTTCTTTTTGTTAAAGAGCAACCTAAGAACATGCTATCATTTTTTTTACAAATACATGCCCATGTGCATGTCATAAGGTCAGAAATGGCAACACTTTTCTTTTAAGTCATATAACTGTTCATTGCATCTCAGATCCTTCAGCATTCAGTTCCAGACTACAACAAGAAGCCCCACGACAAGGAAAGTGCAACCATCTATGTATTCTTAGACTGTGTACACTAGATAACAAGCCTAACTGATGCAATGACATATTTAAATTTCACACAATTAAGTATTGGAGTATAACAGATCCATAAATTTAATCTAAATATTCATGTTTATTAGTGCCTCGGACACATTGTCTTCTTGATAGCAACTTAGTACAGAGACCTACCTGACTTCTAATGTGCTTTATCCCCCGCCCCCCACATTTCCCAAATCACTGTAACATATTTCACTTTGTCTATTTTAGGCAGTAAGCCCAACTAAGGCCAGTTAAGGCAAAGGAGGATATGCCAAAATTCTACGTAATCAAAATCTGTGTCTACAGACATATTAATACTCTCAGGAAAAGGAGGGGGGTGACTAAATCTATCTGCAATGGATATTCACAGTCAGAGCTAATCTTCAGAAAAATAGATCTGGTCTATGACACATTTTGACCTGTTAGCATCTTCAGCAATTCACTGAAATACATCCAGAATGCACAAACTAAAATAAAGATGCCCCATTTTCCATGTATCAGTTGGTTTCTCTTTTCACCCCAAACATCTGAAAATAGATACATGCATCCTGGGAGGATGGTGGAGCCTCCTTCTTTGGAGGTTTTTAAACAGAGGCTGGATGGCCATATGTCAAGAGTGCTTTGATTGTCTATTCCTACATGCTGGGGTTGGACCCAAATGCCTTGTGGTCTCTTCCAGCAATATGATTCTATGATTTTTGTTACCAGAAACATATTAGCAGTGATGGTCAAGGTGCTTAGGATATTTCCACTACATAAGCAAATTTAGCAAAATGTATAGTGTACAAAACTACAAAATTGCAAGAAATGTTCACTTGAATGAGAATTTGATTCAGAAAGTGGGTGGTATTTTAGCTAAGGTGAGGTCCATGTGCCAAATAAAATAAATAAATTAAAATCTCTAGCTTGTGGGGACAATTCACGTGAGTGCTGCAATGCCCATGTGTCACCAGCACAGGTATTTCAGTTTCAGTAGAGAAGGCAAGATTCACAGCAAAGCTGGATGGACTACCTTAGGCCAGATGACAAATCCAACCATAAATCAAAACTATGAAACACAGTTTTGTGATCATTTTTAAAATGTCATCATGAACAATGATGTAGATACTTCAGAAGCATCAACATATTTGATTTGACTCATGGGAGAGGTGAATGCTCCCATGCCACCCAAGAGTTTCCCATCAGTCTCACCTTATCCAGGTAAGGAGGAGGTAAAGATTTCATTTGGTACTGTCATGAGTAAGGGCTTGTTGTTGCCACTCCACATGGGAGGCTAAAATAAAAGGTATTGCCTTGGGCAACAGAAACCAATCTGCATAATAGAACATACATATTTATGGCAGGACTTTAAAAAAAAAACTATTTTGAGCCAGAGGGGCTACCGAAATGTTCTTTCAAGAGAAACAACATCAACATCTGTTCTAAAGGCAATACGATAAAGAAATTCTGAGCTTGAAGAAGAGTTCCTCTCTCCCTCAACTACTCCACAGAATCAAGACCTTTCTCACTGACCTTTCAAAATAGCATTGTGTGTGCTTTCACAACATTTGAACATATTTTGAATAAAATAACAAGCATATCATGTTAGGTTCACTGGAGAAACAAGTATATGTCTTTAGTCCACCACTACAGAAGAAAATTATAGGGCCAAATGCGTACACTGGTACACATTCTCAATTGACCACTCTTCATATACTAGACAATATATAGCAGAAAATGTATTAAGAAATCCTGATGCAAAATAAAACAAAGATAAGAAAACAACAGTTCAGAGACGGATATTTGGAATTTTCATGCAGAGACCTATAGTGCCTCACCAAAGTACAAACCCCAAGATTCAACAGTATGAAGCCATGGCAGTTAAAATGGAATCATAATGCTATCATGATGTAGTGTTGAAAGGGCCCCAGGATAGTATCTTTTTGGTCTCATACTAATTTATCCTCATAGTGATTTATGCTTGGGGAGGGGGAAGGAACAGCATGGACATGTGAAAGGCAAATTGCATTCTAATATAATTTGTAGTATCACACATCTTTAACTATAATGGAGCATTTCTGTTAAGGCATCAGCATTAGCTTCTAATTCCCTGACTTTTGCCCTTTCTGCACACGGTTATTAAGGCGGGTCAATGCGTCTTGCCATGGAGGTCTTCTGCACCCTGGAGCGGATTAGGTTCGGTTTATTTACCTTTGTTTTGCACGTAATTCCAACTAAATGCGCCCCCATGTGATGGTGAAGCACGCTATTTGAAAACCGGAAGAAATTGGTTTTCCAATTTTCCAGATTGATCCAACTCATACTTTCACAGTGGTGCAGACACTTACATTTGCGCCAATACAAACTGGTGGTCAGAGGAGGGCTCAGGGGAGGGGCCAGTGGGTAGTATGGACTTATGCACATACACACATATGCAATGACGTACTAAACCATGCAAAAAAAAAAAAAAAAGGGCCAATCACGGCCAATGGGGTGGGGTGAGTGGAACGGGAGTGGCTATGGTGGAGGCAGTGTGGATTCATAAACTTGCACTCCTCTGAATCAGAATGGAACATACGCAGTAGCTGTGTGGAAGGAAATGAGGGAAAGTCTGCCTTGTTTTGAGCCCAGAAAATCCAGTAACAAACGGCACAAACCAATTCACCAGCCTTGTGCAGAAAGGGCCTTTGTGGATTGTGAACCAACATGAGATAACCTTAATTTGTGTGTTTAAATGACAGCTATTTTGATCATTAATGATTTGTGTGAGAGAGTGTAGGGAAGAGGAACAGTAAAGTGATCAATGTCTCCAGAGCCAATGTTGCTTGATATGAGTTAGAATACCTTTCAAGCCAAGGTGTATTACTGATAAAAGTGATTGCCCAACAAATCACAAGACGCTAGAGAATTCATACTGATTTTTGTCATCTTATACTTGTGCTCCAATTCTCTTAATTATAGTGCATGTTCTAAAAATAGTACAATGATTAATAAAATGATCAACCATACCATAATGGGAAACAGATGTCATATATTTTGTGCAGCTTCTTTCAGTAAAGTAAGCATTCTAATTAAGCTGCACCCAACTTTATGGAATCCAATTTCCAGAGCATTTCACACACTTATGCAGTGAACATGAGCATATAACAGTTGAACAAGTGTGTGTGTGTTTGTGTGTGTGTGGTTGTGCATGCATGCATACACATACATTTATACAGGCATTTGGACAATGAAAGGCTTCTGCATAGTATGCAGAGTACATCCAATGCAGACTTCTAGATCTAAAGTGGGTCTGAAATCCATATGACCTAGCAGACTAATTCAACTCTCAAACCATCTTTGCTGGTCCACCAAAAACTAACAAGTCAATCCTATACATATCTACTCAGAAACAAGCCAATGGGATAATATACCATAATGGGTTTTGGGCATACAGCCAGATGAACGATTGCAGGACTGCACCATCAGCTTTCTACTTTTGCTACTTCTGGAAACTAGAGGGGGGGAAATGGGCAAGAGAGAAAATCAAGTCTCTGGTAGGCAAGCTATTGTGCAGTGAAAATTAAACTCAGCTTTCCAGATGATAAATATTATTGAGAATGGTCTGTGCACAGCTTTGCAAAAACAAACAAAATGAAATCAGAATTGCATAAAAGGCATAGAGAAAAGGAGAAAATGTATGTGACCACTTCAGTAGAATATTGAAGAAGTTCAGAAGATGGAGTTTAACTGACAAAAAAATAAAATAAAATATAACCTTAGTGCACATGCACATGTTGAATATATTGTGACTTGTTTGAATTCATCAGCCTTCACAGAATAAAATACAGAACTTGCAGATCATCTTGTGTCAGTCAAGTGCAAAGTTGCCAACTCTGTTAATTCATTAATTCAGCTGTAAATGATTAGATGCACACTATATATACCTCAGTGGTAGGTAGTGGTTCTTATGTAATTGGAGCAGTGAATCCACCTCCTGGTTTTGAAGTTTCCATCTTTCCTAGATGCCAAAATCTGCTTCTAATTAGCTCTTTAAAAGCTAACCAAAACCTTGAGTGGATTTTTCACCCCGTTTTTTGAAAGCCACCAACTGCTACTGCTGTACGTGAGTAAACAAGCCCATAGCCTGATGTGTCTAAGAGAAATGCAAGAATCATGAAATAAAGGGCCTATATTATTCTTGAAGATTTTAATACAGATTATATATTCTATTTGTCCCCTCAACTGGGGGGGGCATTCTGCAAATAATTGTTTGTGTTAATTCCCAAGAAGCTTTTGTGGAACAATGCAATAATTTACCCTAGCCTTATAAAAATGGAGACCATCAGCACATCTGGGGTTAGATACTGCACTGTGCAGGTCAACAAAGTTAGGAGAGGTACAATTATGCTAGTTTAAGGCATTTGTGTGTCTTCCATGCTATATGTCTAAATGTGGCAGACACAAAGAGGGTGTATTCTCAACCTTTAAATCCTTAAAAATGGCAAGCTGCAAAAAGTAAATACCAATTGAGTTATTAATGTACTGCTTGGTGAGATTACTGATCCAAAACTAGGGAAAATGTGGTTTTCCTAGCTCCAACTTGGTAGCAAGTAAGAACCTACTAGAGATGGTGTTGTAATCGGCATTCCTTCATCCCATTTCTCCACCGCTTTGGAAACTTTGTAAACTCACTGTGTATCCTCCACACTGCATCCATGTTTGCAGTTCAAAACAGCATGCACAAAAAAGGGAATTTCCAGTAAGACATTTGTTCAGCCACTCTCCAATCCATTATGCCATGTGCACATTGTGCTGGGGCACACATTCAGACATGGTGATCTTTGTCAGGACCCTTATAGACTGGCTAATTTCACCAAAAATGAAAGCAGGCTCCAGTCTGGTGCTGAATCCAACCCTTTCAATTCCCAATCCAGCCCTAGGAGTTGGTGACTTTCAGGCACCCCATCCACTTCCTTTTAAGACACTTGTTGGGTGGTTTCCCAGCTTTGTAAACATTTTCTCCAATTCTAAAAAGATAAAATGGAATGAAATCCCCTAAGTCTTTATCCTTTGTCGTAAGAATTTTAGGGGGGGGGAACACTGGCAATTTTGTTTTATTCTTTTGCCTTTGGCCATACCCAGAACACCAGAGAACTTCTCTGAAATTGAATTTGGTCCTGGAGCTGAAGAAGGTTCCTTATTTTAGGAAAACATAAAGAACCTTGCCATAAGATCGAACTCATCAGGGAAATTTGACTTGTGACATAAACCTCATAAAGCTATGGCAGAAGAAAGGGAGGGGGAAATCCCAACCGATGCAGTTCAGCATGCATGGGAGAGGATGGTAGCCACTTTATTTTTTATTTCTTTATTTTTATATAGTTTATTTTTATTTCTTTATTTTTATATAGTTTATTTTACATATGTAGAGATGAGGTATCTCCCACTGTAACACATCTCTGTGGGAGTGGTCTTGTAGTTTTCTAAATAAATAAATAAGCATAGACAGACACATACAGATACCTCGGTTGTCTTCTCCCTTGCAGTTACATCCCACTAACCCACCAGGAAACCTTCTCCTATAGTGGTCAGGTTTTTGCGGACTTCTAGATGTTGTTGCAGTTCTAGGTATCATCAATTTCAGTCAGTATGGCCAGTGGTTAAAAAAAAAAAAAAAAGAGGGGGAAGGGGAATGAAGGACAAAACAGTTGGAAGGCCAGCATTTTCCCATCCCTGCCCCAGCGTCTGAGACTTTTACCCATTTGTAAGGTAACTTTAATTTTATTTGAAGTGATGGACTTTTCACTACTTCCTTTATGGCCTCCATCCCATCTTAGCTGAACAAAGAGTAAATCAGTCTTTGTAACATGATGCTATTAGTTTGAATCAAAATGTGACTGAAATATGTCTGACTCTGCCTAGATATGCCCCAGAGACAGAGGCAATTCTGATAAATGCCTTGTGAAATGATAATAATCATTTTCCCCAGCACCATTTCTTTTCAAGAGAGTGAAGAATATATTCTTCCTTGCTTTGACTGTTTTTGTTGCTTCTGGTCTAAATCCAGTTGCTAGTGCCAACCAATGTAGACCCAGTATTTCAGTTGCTGAATGGTAAATCAAGACTGTAAAAATACCAGTGGGTCTGCTCTAGTTGAAACTAGCAACTGAATGCAGGTCTCTAGCCTGTGGATACTGAGGTATTTTGCAGAACTGGAAAAGTATGCAGACTCCTGTCTGCTAAAAAGATGATGTGCTATCTTCATATTTGGGTTTGGACTGGGTCAAGCTACTAAAGGTTAATTTGCTGGGATTCTCATATAAATTACTTATGCTTTGTCTTGCATGAGGATGAAACGGCTCACTGTCACTCTCTAAATCTGAAGCCAGTCTGTTTTACTAAACATTTTTAAGAACTCTGGTCTTGAGTGTTACCTCATCTGCAAGTGTTACAGAGACTGAATTAATTTAAAACCATGCAATTGTAAGCAAGGTGAATACAGATGTGTTCACATTGTTTATGGACTGCCAAGATGGAACAAGGGAATACATGTAGTGTGATGGAATGCCAGTGAAAAATGCCACCCACTTATCTACACATGCATAATATAATTTAAAAAGTATGCAGTAGAACACACAATGCATTTTTTTGTTTAAAGTAATCTTCTGGCACCCTTAGGACTGAGGGAAAGATAGTCTTAAGTCTACTTCATCAGATGTTACTTAAGTCTCCTTCATCAAATGAATTTTAGATTTCTTTGTTGCTCTTTTAACACATAAAGAAATCATAACATTTTGTATTTCCCTGATACAAACTGCTAGTCCTGGGAAAAATATTACATGCTGCCAACTAGTACGCTTTCCTTTGGAAGCTGCTACTCCAATCTTATCCACTCTGATGGAGCAAGTTAAGCAATATCTCAAAGGAAGCTTTCCACACTTACGCCACCTGCAGCACACAATTCTTCCTTATCAACTGAATGCACAGGAATGTATTCTGCCTAGAGTCCTGGGAGGTATAAAAGAAAAATGGCAGCTGGTAGAAAGATACCAGAAACTGATGTCACTTATAACTTAAGGAAATGAAATATGCTAATACTTGGAGCTCTGGCTAACAACAGACTCTGGTTTGAATTCTTCAGTTAAATCCCCATTTTACCATTTCATGCCTGTTTAGTAACAAAAAGGCTATACTAGACACAGATTCAGAATGTGATCCAGAGGCACATATGGAAATCTTCCTTCCCAATTTTTTACCTTTCTTCAGTGTTTTGTGCATCCCTACATAATTGCTGGAGGCAGCCTTGGGAACTGGCAACAATGCTGTGATGATGATGATGATGATGATGATGATGATGATGATGATGATTTTAAATATGGACCTTTAATTCAATCTGCATGTTCAGAATAATAATGTGGAACACCCCTTTGTGGGCTGTGCCTCTTTCAGTTAAAGCTGATGTTAAATGTTCCCTCTCATGCACTAAAAAAAAACAAAAAACAAAAAAACACCTTTTTATATGTAGACGAGGAGTCACAAAGTATGTTTCCTCAATGTGCTGACCTAATGTTTTCTCTGCTTTTTTTTTAAGAATGGAAGAGAATATTTAAAATCTGTATCCTCTTAAAAGAAAGGCAAGGTAAAAAAAAAAAAAAATGGTACCAAGCACTATCTCCGTGTTTCCAGTGAGAGGGAGGGAGAGAGAGAAAGAGATGACCTGTATTTTATAATAAGCAACCATGTATCACTAACTTAATTGGAATCTTTTTCAGGGACTAAAAGCATGTAAAAACAAGTGTTTTAGCTGATGGGCTATCTACATCACAAAAACAGACTGGTTCAACTGCAATGTCCGATAGAAGATGGTAACACCCTTGCCAATGGAGTGGTGAATCAAATTTGTGTTTTAGTCTGAATTTTAAGAAGTTGTCTAAGGTGATAAACTTATGTCAGAGACACGAATCATCACCTTGGATTATTCCTTAAAAGTTCAGACTAAAAACCAGAGAGGGTTCACTGTCCTACTAACATGGAAGTCACCTGCTACCACTGTTCTTTCAATATGACTTTATGTGCTGATTTCTAACTGACTTAAATCAGTAGAACAGATGGAATATGGATCATAAAGTTACAAACTGCAATATCTTTTAAAACTGCTGCACTAAAAGAATTTCATCCCAACTTCTCAGGAATTGTAATTTTGTATCTTTTTTTCTTCAGTACTTCTAACTTTTCCTATTGCTACCATTTCCATGAGTCCTGGACAGGAATGACAACTGTTAAACAAGACCAAAACCAGTATAGTGTACACCAAGTGTGTATCTTTTACAAGTCTATAATACACCTAGAACCTTACAGAAGCTATATGGACTGCTCCAAATACCTCCCCAAACAAGCAATCAAAATCTCAGGAGCATTTGGAAGCCCATTTCTGGTTTTGAAAAACTGTGCTTTCCTGTTGTTGTTTTTTTATGACAAATAATGGATTTAGAAAGGTACAGTTGAATGACACTTGCATACTATTTAAAAGATGAATTATCACTCTTTAGGGTTTCTAGGAAAGGCAATTCACTCCATTTTTTGGCTTTTTGAATGCCCAAGGCCATATTTTGTTCACTCCTATTGCAGATACAGTAGATTACCTGCAGGTCTTTGTTTTGAAAACACTCTAAACACACTCACTTGCAGATAACACCCTCTAAATAAGTTCTTCTCATTTATGCTAAGGACAAATACGTTAATCTTCCCACCACTTCTTGAGATAATAAAGTAAGGACTTCCATGGCTTAGCAAAGGCATGAAACAATAGTAAGAGGCAAAAAGGGTAAGGAGTCAGGGCAGGATTTATAATAAGACTGAGAACATTTCCATGCCTGTGGCCTCCGATTTTAGAGGACAAAAGCTCTCAGGGAAAATAAATAGCCCATGTGCAAAATCTTTCCTAAGGCTAGTTTTTAATGAATACTTATGCAGCAGAGTATAAGAAAAGTCCAAATTAGTGGATGTGGCTTTCAAATTGCAGCTTCCCACTGGCATCTGAAATAATCCAAGTTCCATTGGGAAGCAGACCAGCCCTGATGTCCTGATCCAGTTGCACAAGAAATAAGACTTATTTTTAAAGAACACAGAAGAGAATCTGATGACTGTGGTCACAATTCAGCCAAAGGCAAGGACTTTTCATTCACATTGGTTTCAACAGGAAACCAATTTTCACTGCCTGACACTAGCATACATGGAGTTTTGAAGGCTTTCATATTGTTGGGCCCATTTGCCCTGTATTTTTAAACTTATTTCAGATGATAATTAGATAGCTTACAAGAGAGTGATGAGGACCTCAATTTGTAAAAAATGTAAGAGATTGCACAAACAAAGAGCTAGATCTGGTCAAAATGGTTGATGATCTCAGGAGTGATAGAAGGCAAAGGGTGTCAGTGGAATGACATAATTTGCAGATGGTGCATAGTTAAGGGGGGAAAATGAAACTAAAGTTTAACAAAGAACATTGGATTTAGAAATAATAACCAGCAAGACAAATCTGAAGTGGAAAATCTGAAGTGGGAAAAGATACTGCACCGTGAAGTCAGTATTTAGGAGCCAAATTTTGTTCAACAATAAATAGGTGACTGCTCTAAAAATGACAGTTGTGAGGCTAGTCACTTCTGCCACTTCTAAAACATTACACTGTTTTGAGTTTCCACCCACAACCAATGACATGAAAAAAGGGGGAGCAGGGAAACATGGATATAGCAGCCCAATGTGAATACCATAGCATTTGTGTTTTGGGAAAACTCAATATATGTTGCCTCCAATATTTTGCTGTACTTGTTTGTAATTCAGTCAAAGTTGTGGTAGGAAATGAGTTCAACATCAAGTAATATACTGCCAGATTTTTGCTGGCATATACTCATATTATTGTCCTCCTGAGAAAATTTTTACTTGCAGAGGACCACTTGATGGGTGTGTGGGAGAGTGCTTTCTCCTGGTTTGGTCTCAGATAATGAAATGCATTCCCTTGAGAGCTGCAATTCATTGTCATTCTGGTTGTGTTTAAGAACAGTGTGAAGATATTTCATTGCAATTTGGCCTTTGAAACAATTTCAGTTATTTTTGGTGGTCATAATGATTTTAAGTGTTTATATAATCTGTTTTAGTGATGTCCATTACCCACCTTGAACACTATTTTTAGTGAAAAGGCAGGATAAAAAAATGTAACAACAACAATGACAAATGAAAATCAGTTACACACTCAAATGGCAGAATTTTCTTTTTTCTTTTTTTGACAGTTTCTGCAAACAACATTTAAAAAACCCAGGGCAGTAATCACTTTCTACTTATGAATGGTGAGATGGTTGTGCCATACATGAGAGCATGCTCCTTTTATTTAGAATGACAGTCGTGGATCTACAAGGAACATATGCTTGGTTTATTTTAGGAAATCTGCAGTTTCAGGATGAAAATTCAGGTAGAAATAATCCTGTTTCTTAGATCTAAACTACTAAGAGGAAGAATTTTCAAAAACCAGAAATACATTTTTTTAAAAAAAATGTCCATATGCCTGAACAGATTAGAAGCAAATTTGTTCACTAATGGTTGCTGTTGTTGTTGTGTACCTTCAAGTTGTTTCCAACTGAAGGCAACCCTAAGGCAAACCCATCACAGGATTTTCTGGGGCTGAGAGTATGTGACATGCCCAAGGTCATTCAGTAGGTTTCCATGGCCAAGTCACAAATCAAACCCTGGTCTTCAGAGTCACAATCCAATACTCAAACCACAACATAATGCTCACTCTCTCACTAATGTCAGCAACTATCAAAAATTAACCTCTTGACATCAAACTCGATGAGATGGTCACAAGGTAAATGAAATGATTTACCATAGTTTTAAAAGCCTGACCTTTCCAGTTATATCACCCTAAATGTCACCAATATGGATGACTCAAGCATTATTCTGAAATGCTGAACAAGAAGTGGGTTGGGTTTCCTTCTTGCACATTTCTTGGAAGATATGCAAATAGGAGTGGTTCACCTCTCCCGTGAGGAAGCAATTGATACAACACAGCTTTGTGCTTTTCTCTGCAGCAGTATGTGCGTATGACTCTTCCTCTTCATGTTACCCAAGAGGCATGGAAACTGGAAACATGGCTCCCAGGTACCTCTTCTTTCAATGTTTCCATGTAACCTCTTCTTTCAATGTTTCCATGTAACTCAGGAAATCAAACACTGCCGATGACATCTCCAGTGTTGAAATCCATGACGCTAGATGATTTAACATCATTCTATATACCATTAGCTTTTAGAGCACCTGAAAAGTTTTCACGCTGTCTTTAGAAATTATCAAGGGCCCTTCACCTGATTTTCTCTTGTTCAAAATGTAGTCTTTCTGCTATATGAATAACATGCTAATTAGCCTCCATTGTGTCTATTAAATAAATAAGGCTCCAGTACATGCATGCTGGGAATGGGGAAAGTAGTTCAGCTATTTGTTAAGTTACTGTCATCACTCTTTATTCTCTTTTGATTCAACCCCACATATCTATGCCTGGCAAGATGAGAAACATATCTGATGCTTGTCTTGATGTATGGGAGCCAGGGCATGTGGAGAAGTTTAATGAAGAAAGCAGGAAGATATAGCAGAATGTTTTCAACTGTTAATCACTTGTCCAGTGGAGTAGTGGGTGATGGACAGCATGAAAGACAAACCTCTTCTTTCTTCCCTGATTGACAATCTTCCAATCTTTGACCACCCCAGTGAGCTACTACTGCAGAAACAGTAGTATTGTAGAACAGGAAATTCAACATTTTTGGGTCAAATAGAAATAAGTCATCTGAGTAAGAAGCACACAGAAAAGAGAGATAGAGAGAAAGTGATAGTTTCCTTGGGATATCATGGTGAGATCAGGAAATGACTTTCTAAAGTGCCAGAGGTGGTTATCATTTTTAAATTAACCTTCTCTGTCTTCTGCACTGAGTCCTTTAATAAGAACAGCACAGCATTATAGTCTTTGTTTAACAGCCATGTTCACTACCAGGACTCCCTGGATTGCTTTTAACTTTAACAACAAATTACTTTGGCTGATAATACAAGAGCAATGATGTATCTAGGGACCATAGTTCTATCAGTAACATGTGCTTTAAAAAAAACACTGCGTTCAGCACTTGATTTCTCTCTCTCTCCCTCTCTTTTTCCAGATGTGCATTACTGTACTGAGAAAATTTCTGCACTCTTCTGAAAGAACAAACAACTGCCACTCCAGAATAAATATTCCATCAAAAACTGCCTAAGTAGCACTACACATAACACTGAAAGTATCATGATTTTTTTTAAAAAAATTCAATCTTCATCTCTGCCACAAGAATCTAGCTGGAGAGAGAAGAAGCAATATAAAATGAGTACAAAGCAAGCCACAAGAGCTCTATTCTTATGTCCTCCATGGGCACTCCCCCAAATCAATCATTTTGTATCACAAACAGTAAATGAAAACAGTGTCAGTGACGTCATGTGTTTTGCTGCTGAACGTCTCTGTAATAAAATTAAACCCATCTTTCAAAAAATGCTATCTGAATACTTACCACCAACTAAAATCCCAGAAGAGCCATTACATTAGGAAGAGCCACCTCCCCACATTCACCACTTCTCAAATATGTACAATGGATCAGGGTTTATTTATTTATTTTGTCAAGGTGGTCTGAAATTAAGGTTTTTGAGCCTTAAGAAAATAATCCGTTATATTTCTAAACACATTGTCTGTCTCCACCAAACTACACCAACCCTATGATATTGGGAAAAGGGTCTTCTCAGAAAAGAGAAATAGTCTTTCTGATTCTTCTCCCTCACTCAGCCACCCTCTTCACCTTTTCCTTTATAGTATTCTACTTTGCATTTTTTTTTAAAGAATACACTGTAATACTAAGACATATTATCAGGCAGAGCAATCCAGAATGAAGGTGGCTAGCTGCTCCAAGATTACAATATGCTGAGAGGAAATCATTTTAAGAAACAAAATGGAAATCCAGTCGTGAATGCAAAACAAAATTTGATCACTTATGCATGTCAATACAAAACATACTACCAAAAAAACAAAACAAGGATATAGTTATTCTTCTTTCCTCTCTTTCTCTCTTTTTTCTTTCTTTCTCTCTCTCTCACAGTCTATCACACACATGACTTCAAATGATGAATCTCATTGCATCTTAAAAGTAACAGAAGTGCAGTTTTGAATAATATAGACGCCTTTTTCTTAAACAAACAACAACATAATGAAAGCTGGTGATGTTAGGAAATGGCTCCATTTGTGTGGAAGAAAACAAACATAATAGGTTGGGTTCCAGTGACTGCTGTCTGTCCTCAACTGCACGTGCAGTCAGTTGATGGCATCTTTTTATGCTAAAAGCTCTGTTAGGTTTAGGTGGCTACAGCTGGCATCATGGTGCACATTGACTTGCTGTTAATTCTGTAGCGCAGCAGCAAGAGCAGCTGACAAAGCCACCAATGGTGACTTGTCAGGAGCAGAGAAGGGGACTTGCAGCCTGCTGCATTAATTTAACACCACATCAAATATGGATTTTATTGCAGCAGCGACAGGAAAGGCACATACTTACGGCTGCCTGTATTGCCATGGAACATGCTCTCTTTCCCTTAGGCATGCTCTCTTTTCTACTCTTTGGAAGTCCCATGTCACAAAGTGGAATGACTACATGCTTTCCCATTCTGCTTGGATCCCACCAGCTGCCCATACAGACCCATAAGTTTAATCTGGATGCTTCAGTCTCTCCCAATGACCTGCATGTGGTAAGATTCACCCTGAATGTGTACCATTAGATGTTGAGCAGAATTATGCAAAAGAGAAGAAGAAGAAAGGAAAACTATGATAGTCTCACCACTGAGAAAGCTATTAGCAATCTTACAAAAAGGATGCTGTGAAGACCGGACATGCATGTTTATAATTCATGCTACAGTCATGATCATTACTGGATGAGAAAGAGACTTTTCAAATACACACTGATTTCTCCCCCTGCCTGTTCTTCCTTGACAATTGGAAAATTCCAACCAATTTATTTATTTTGTTGATGCTTTGTGTCCATGCAGAAGGGATGGGGACCATTGTATGAGCCGCACTGAGTCCAGGCTGGCAGTTAATAAACTGGCTTTGCAAACTG